>JAQFVV010006313.1:2503644-2610861 GCA_028023455.1 Epiperipatus broadwayi | reverse complement strand
GTGAACGAACCGGCACGTTTGAGCAAAATGGGAGATCTTATTGATAGCTTTAACTATCAACAATGGCCCATCTCGGCTGCTAGATTCAAACCCTTACTATCCAAATACTTTATTTGTTTCGGGGTAAACCCCAGGGTGCCAGCTAGTGTGAAGACTAACATATTCAGGCAGTAGGTTCATAATCCAGCGTTCAAAACAATTCCTTTAACTAGCCCAGTCTAATTTTAATCAGTAATACAATATTGGTAAGAAGAGATTGATAAAAAGAATTGACCAACAGATAAAGTTTAAATTTAAAGACAATTTATTTTAATCAACATTAATTAAGTTTAAAGATAATTTACTAACTAACCTAAACACATTATAAACATTTTATAAATCCAATTTTAACACACGCCCATTTTTAAATTAACATATGATAGTATATTTTATGAAAAAAGCAAAAATAATCTTAGACATTTTAAATTATCTCACATTCGCAAACATATAATAAAGCATTAATAGCATTTGAAATGTACACACACATATTAATAGTTCATTTTATGTATGATAGAGTTCATATAATTTGCATCTTGTCGTTGGCTACTTCTGCTGCTTCTGATGAATTATATCTAACCAGTTAGATTTTGACAATTCTTGAAGAGATTTTTATGCGAATCCATTTGTTTTATTTTGAAGACAGTTGAACGCTTGACGAAGGATTTGTGTGTTGTTATGCAGACATTATTTCTCAGGCAGGTTTTGATGATCTTGTTGGACTAAAAAGGCTGGAGCACAAGTGTATATTTCCATAAGATTTTAAGCACTGCATTTCGGTAAACTGACACTGCAAAACTAGACTGAAACTGCAAACTCAAAACTGAATGTTCGATAAAACAAAAAAAGTCTATTTATACCTGCGAAGTGTTTTTGTTTTAATATGCTCCGGCAAATGTGCAATAGGTGTTGTCGAAATTCCTTTAGATTAATCCTATGACAACATGTTTTTGACAATTGATTAATTAGCTATCCCAAAATGTGTTGTTTTTATATCCTTAATTAGTAGCTCACCACTGTGTTTTTAAATACATTTCATTTCAATATTTATTTTCATAAACGTGTTGTCTTTATTTAACTTAATAGCCATCGCTGTGTTTTCCAAATATAATTTCTTTTTTAACTTTATTTATATTTTTCTTTTTTATATTATTCTAACATGCATACTTTTGTTTACATTCGCACGCACTAATATAATCTATTATAATAAACTGGAATGAAAAGAGATTTTTATATTTTTTTTAAACTCTTAATTTATAATAATAATACTCTTTAACTTTTATGAACTCTTAGTTTTATCTTTTCTAAACAAAACTCCCCCTCTCTCCTTTAATTGTAAGTTTTATTTTTAAGAACTCTCTGATTTTTAAATCTTATTTTCACAAAAACAAACTGCATTTACATTTAAAGAAACTTCCGATTTTTATAACTTTTATTTCACTCTCTTTTACGAAAGATTTTAATAATTTTTTTAGACAAAATTATTATATATATATATGTGCCAATTTGGCATTGGCACATTACACCCCCCTCCGTTTTAGAGTAAAATGCGTCATTTTTGACCATTTTATCTCTTGCAATTTTAATAGTTGACTATAAAGATTTATTAATTTTTTTATTTTAGATAATTCCTACACATGTGTATACATGCAGCATAATTCTACACCTACTAATATTCTAGATATCGAGTTATTACTGGATTTGCTTACAGGGAATCTATAATAAATAAATCCCTTTTTGCACACATCATAAGGTGCCGCAGTGCCAAGAAAATAACCTAAAAGGATATCTGGATAAATACATTTAAGATACGCATCATGAGGTATTGTATTTACTGAATATTACCAGTGTGTGTGCACATATATACCCATGCATACTTACACACTCTTAATACACATTAGATTGACTTTATATTTTTATTACTAATCTTATAATATTATGTGTAAATCGTTATGAACATCTTTATTTAACACATGTATATATGTGCAGCATAATTCTACACCCACTAATATTCTAGATATCGAGTTATTACTGGACTTGCTTACAGGGACTCTATAATAAATAAATCCATTTTTGCACTCATCATAAGGTGCAGCAGTACCAAGAAAATAACCTAAAAGGATATCTGGATAAATACATTTAAGATACTCATCATAAGGTATCGTATTTACCAAATATTACCAGTGTATGTGCACGTATATACACATGTATACTTATACACACTTAATACACCTAGATTGACTTTATATTTTTTTATTATTAATCTTACAACTTTATTTTAAATTCATATGAACATTACTTTAACATTTGTATTAATCTAATCTCACAATATTATTTTCAAACCCTTATGAACATTTTAAATATTAGTTTTACGATACTATTTTTAAACCATCACGGACATCAGTTTACATATTTATTTATATTACAGAATCATATTTTAAATCATTTACTTAACTTCTTTATTAACATGTGTGTACTCAGAAAGAGAAAAAAAACTTTTTCTCGAGTGCATTTTTAGTTTTATTTTTATCATTAGGTAATAAATGCAATGTTAAGAGAAGTAGGCAGCAAAGTATAAAACAATTCAAACACACAGATAGATTTTGTGCTGATTTAAACCAACTTTTAATTTCTTGTGGAAGTCATGACTACAGCATGGGCATTTTTGTGCACAATGAATCATGAACAGGGATTTTAAGATTGTGAATGGCAGGACTATCTCTACTGCACATTCTACTTACTAAAATATTTATTTTATTTGGTTACTGGGAATTTTTCCTCCAGATTTATTAACTTTTATATGCCAGGAATTTTCTACTGGTGCATCATCATCAGTATTATTTATTTTTCACACTACCCATCAGTAGAACAAAGTCACCACAAGAAAAGGCTTAATCCAACAAAAGTCAGGCCTGGAATTTATCTCCTTGCCCAAATACTCGCATACACCTCAATCCTAATTTAATACACTTTTTTTTGAGAATGTTTTATTTTCATTAACACTTTCATTATACACTTATTTATTTCATTTTTATTTTTAAAGCATTATTTTTACTCTCCTATTTTTTTAAAAAAAAAACATTTTCATTTTGTTTGCCTATTTTGATTTTACACATTTATTTTGTTTGTGTCATGCTCCGCTATGTTCTAGACTTATGAGCTAGGATATCAATATAATCGATAAGACATAATCGAGGGTTTTTGACATAATCATTTTGCTTGTCTAATTTGATTTTACACATTTTTTTTTGTTTGAGTCATGCTCCGCTATGTTCTAGACTTATGAGCTGGGATATCAATACAATCGATAAGACATAATCGAGCGTTTTGACATAAATCATTTTATCGTTGCTTTAGCATTTTAAAAACTCTAAGATTGTTATTTATTTACTAAGATTAACTTTAATTTATCATCATTCATTTATTTTTGATTTATTATTTTAATTTAACATAGAAGTTTCAGATTTAAATGTAACAAATTATTGACGTTAGAGTAATCATATTCGAGTTCATTATCCATTTCCGGTCCTTTTTGTTTATTTCCTTTACTATTCCACCCAATTACTAACTTTTAAACTGTGTCAGGTGGTTCCTTCTTTCTTTCCACTAACTCAATAACATAAATTATACTCCATATTGTCACTTCTATCTCTGGATTAAAATCTATTTTTTCTTTTTTCCTTTCCATTTTATTTTCTGCCTTGTAAATTAGAAAATTTTTAAGCTTCACAGACCTCGGTATTTTTTCTAACCATGAATATTTTTTTTACGCTGTCTCTTTATTTTAAATCTACGTTTAAAACAAATACAAACTTTTACATTAACCTTTTTAAATTTTTGTGAAAACTTTTCTACACTATTTTCTAACTTGAACTTATGTCTCTCTTCTATTTCTTGATCTATTTTTTTTTCTGTGTTAGCACTATCCTGTTCTGCTTTACTTTCTATTTCAGTCTGTGGGCTATTTTGACTATGATTTATTTGATTTACTTTTACAGTTAAATTTGTAACTTCAACTTTTATTTCTTCAATTATTTTTCTATCTTCTATCTTATTTTTTTCTATTGCTTGGTAAACAGTCTCTACTTTATCCTTAACTTGTGTTTTAATTTTTTCTATTTCTTCCCTAATTTCTTCTTTTATTTTATTCTGGCCCTTTTCGATCAGGTCCTTTAACTTTTCAAGCATTTCAGCTTGCCCTTCCAATTTATACTTCATTTCATTATTTTGGTTTTTAAGCTCTTCAGCTATTTTTTTATATTCTTCTGCTTTTTCTTTTTGTTTTTTGAACATGCAAGTTAATAAAGCTATGATTTCCCTTTTTCCCTTGTCGGGAATATTTTCTATATTTTTATCTTGTGCCTCCATTTTGGCTTTATTTCTTATCATTTATAATTTTAAACATGTTTTATCATTATTTTTGATACCGTATTTAATTTTAATAAGTTTACTAATTTCTATTTTATTTATTTCTTGTAAACTGGAAATATACGCTGACTCCGATCTCCTTTGTCCATTTATCCCACCCGATCTTAATGCTTTAACTCCGCCCAAACACCCAACTGTCATTTATTTAACAGAACGTAAATAGCACAAAATCTCTTTTCATTTAAAGAAGTAAGAAAAAAAATTTCGGTCAATTCTTTTTTTTATTTTTAATTTAATACACTTTTACCAACGTAATTTAGATTTCTTTAAGGTTTTTATTTCTAAACAAGAAACAAAGCATTTATTTACTGTTATTTCTTAGGTTCAACCCCAAATGTTGGGCACCATTTATGTACTGGGTCGAACCACTGAAACCACCTACTTATACACATATATAAGTTTTGGCCAGTTTCAAACTCCTTCATAATACATTTATAATCTTATAAAGGTTACGTGAACGAACCGGCACGTTCGAGCAAAATGGGAGATCTTATTGATAGTTTTAACTATCAACAATGGCCCATCTCAGCTGCTAGATTCAAACCCCTACTATCCAAATACTTTATTTGTTTCAGGGTAAACCCCGGGGTGCCAGCTAGTCTGAAGACTAACATATTCGGGCAGTAGGCTCATAATCCAGTGCTCGAAACAATTCCCTTAACTAGCGCAGTCTAATTTTAATCAGTAATACAATATTGGTAAGAAGAGATTGATAAAAAGAATTGACTGACAGATAAAGTTTAAATTTAAAGACAATTTATTTTAATCAACATTAATTAAGTTTAAAGATAATTTACTAACTAACATAAACGCATTATAAACATTTTATAAATCCAATTTTAACACATGCCCATTTTTAAATTAACATATGATAGTATATTTTATGAAAAAAGCAAAAATAATCTTAGACATTTTAAATTATCTCACATTCGCGAACATAATAATAAAGCATTAATAGCATTTGAAACTTACACACACATATTAATAGTTCATTTTATGTATGATAGAGTTCATATAATTTGCATCTTGAATATTTACGGATTACAGTGGTGACTACTACGTGTAAATAATAATAAAAAACATATACCTAGGATTTTTTTTCTTGTCATTGGCTACTTCTGCTGCTTCTGATGAATTATATCTAACCGGTTAGATTTTGACAATTCTTGAAGAGATTTTTATGCGAATCCATTTGTTTTATTTTGAAGACAGTTGAACGCTTGACGGAGGATTTCTGTGTTGTTATGCAGACATTATTTCTCAGGCAGGTTTTGATGATCTTGTTGGACTAAAAAGGCTGAAGCACAAGTGTATATTTCCAAAGATTGTTCAGCAGTGCATGTTTTGTGTATCATAATAGAAATTGTACTGAAGCAAACTGTCACTGGAAACTAGACTGAAACTGCAAACTCAAAACTGAATGTCCGATAAAACAAAAAGTCTACTTATACCTGCGAAGTGTTTTTATTTTAATATCCTCCGGCAAATGTGCAATAGATGTTGTCGAAATTCCTTTAGATTAATCCTATGACGTGTTTTTGACGATTGATTAATTAGCTATCCCAAAATGTGTTATATTTATATCCTTAATTAGTAGCTCACCACTGTGTTCTTAAATACATTTCATTTCAATATTTATTTTCATAAACGTGTTGTCTTTATTTAACTTAATAGCCATCGCTGTGTTTTCCAAATATAATTTCTTTTTTAACTTTCCTTTATATATATTTTTCTTGTGTATATTATTCTAACATGCATACTTTTGTTTACATTTGCCCGCACTAATATAATCTATTATAATAAACTGGAATGAAAAGAGGTTTTTATATTTTTTTAAAACTCTTAATTTATAATAATAATACTCTTTAACTTTTATGAACTCTTAGTTTTATCTTTTCTAAACAAAACTCCTCCTCTCCCCTTTAATTGTAAGTTTTATTTTTAAGAACTCTCTGATTTTTAAATCTTATTTTCACGGAAACAAACTGCATTTACATTTAAAGAAACTTCCGATTTTTATAACTTTTATCTCACTCTCTTTTACGAAAGATTTTAATATTTTTTTTAGACAAAAATATTTTATATACATGTGCCAATTTGGCATTGGCACATTATATATATGTGGAGATGGAAATCTGGACCAACTGATGAGTGCTGGTTTAGCATGAAATACATATATTGATGATTGTTTATCTTTTTTGCATGTGTGTGGTCATGTGTATCAGTAGTATGAGGTAATGTGTATAGTGACTGAAGTGGTTTATAAGTCTGAGTTCAAAACCCCTATATTTACAATTAGGCTACAGGTTTAAAAGTTCCTGGTATTTCACAAAAAAAAAAAAAAACATAAATAGTAATTAATAGACAGGGTATGAGTACAGACTTTCACATGACCCACCACATGTGAAAGTCTGTACTCATACCCTGTCTATTACATATATAGACACAGGTATATATAAGCCTGTGTATTTCAGCTATAATATAAATAGTAATTATTAAGTCAAGTATATTATAAATATGAATTCTGCTAATGTAATAATTATGACCCAAAGTTAGGATTTATGTTTCCGATATGTTGGTCATTCTGAATTTATATGTAATGGAAGAAAGAATCTTGCATGTTGCATATTCTGACTTACATGGCAGTTAAAAAAAATGTAAGGCTGAATAAAGAGGAGATAAATGTCTTTAATGCCTACTTGTCATGCTCCATGATCTTATATATATATTTACAATTTACTTTGTTATTTTATACATTATTTTCCAACTTGTGTATTATATATATATATATATATATATATATATAAACAAAAAAGACTTATAAATCCAATAAATAATATAATATTTCAACCAGAGGACTGGTTTTCATCAGAAAGAAAAAAAATACACAGTAAAATGGCGATAATCAAAAATTACAGATTTGGTAAAAGATTAAAAATCTAACACAGAATATCTACCCAATCAATGACAAAATTCAAACAAAAAAAGGAAAAAACTACATTCCCTCCTAATCAAGCTAAAATTCTATTTAAATTAAAATAAATATAAAAATAAAAAATCCAAAATTAAAAATTAAAATATACATATGTGCATACATACAAAAATTAGACTATGCTCACATACAAAAAATAGCTGTGCTCACATTAATATTCATTAAAAACTAAAATACTTATACATTTTAATCAAAAATTATAGTTAGTGCAAAGTACAATAATTTATAATAACTAATCATTTATCTATATACCAATTAAACACAGATATTAAACATCCATATAACCAATCTTTACATAAAAAACCTCATATAAGAAAATTTTCACATGAAAAACTCACATATAGAAATCATTTAGGAGACCAGGTAACCCAGAGATGTAATAGTTCCTGTGTTTAAATTCAATACATGTGGTTCTAAGGACTTGAATTTAAAAATAAAAAAACTCTCCTTTTGTTTTCTCTCCCTTGTAGAAGAAAAACCTTCTTGAAGAATCACTACTTTTAAATCATCAATTGAATGATTCGGTAAGTTAAAATGTTTTGAAACCGGTCTATCTTTATTCTTATGCAAAATGTCAAATCTATGATTAGTCATTCTGACATGTAAACTATTTGCTGACTCACATATATACTGGTTTAAACATCTACTACACTCTATCAAATATATCAAATTAACACTTTTACATGTAACATAATTAGGAATATACCATTTAAAATTATGATTCTTAGTACTAAAGACCACTTTTGTCACAACAATATGTTTACATGTAAAACATCTTTTATCCTCACATGGAGAACACCTTTTTACCTGTACAGAACTACTAATAAAATTTGTTTTGACAAGTATATCTCTAAGTGATCTATGTTTTTGATATACAACCTTAGGTGGATCAGAAAAAATAGATTTTAAATAATCTGTGGACTGTAATATGTTAAAATGTTTCACCAACATCCGGTCTAATATTAGGTAAATCTTTATTAAAAGTAAACCAATGGTGGAACTCTAATTGTTTTTTACTCTTTTCAGATAAAAGAAGTTTCTTTCTATCAATTAAAGAAGATCTCCTTACTGCATTATCCAACAATGTCTTAGAATACCTCATATTGAGCAATCTATTATATAAAATACTATTATTTTGTTAAAGAAATTTCTCATCATTACAAATCCTCTTCATCCTTAAAAATTGACTATAAGGAATATTAGTCTTTAAATGTTTAGGATGGTTACTATAAAAATGTAGATAGCGGTTATTATCAGTTGGTTTCTTATATACAGTAGTAGTAAGAACTCTATTAGTGTAAATAACTTCAACATCAAGAAAATGAGCAATTGATTTTGAAAAATTCATTGTGAAATTAATGTTTTTATTAAAATTATTTAAATAACTTAAAAAAATTATGAAGTTCAACTTCACTATGTGGCCATATCATAAAAATGCTGTCTATATATCTAAGCCAAGTGTGAGGTTTCAGCTTAGCATTATCAAGTATAGAGGATTCTAGTTTTGACGTAAAAATATCCGCATAACTTGGTGCCATCTTTGTACCCAATCAAAAGTAAAAAAAAATATTTCTTAAAACCAAATATATTAATTCAACCATAGTAGTAATAAGACCATGATCATACTCTCTATCTTGTAAAGCACATTTAATAGCCTCAACTCCATCATCATGAGGTATATTTGTGTATAATGATACAATATCCAAAGTAACCAAAAACAATCAACTGGTAATTCAGATTTAATATTTTCTAACACACAAAGAAAATGAGTAGTATCTTTAACATAAGAATTAAATGATGGTGGAATAAATTTAATAATATTATCAACATATGCTGAAATATTTTCTGTAGGACTACCAATACTAGCTACAATAGGTCTGCATGGACAACCAGGTTTATGAATCTTTGGCAAAATATAAAAACTACTAGGATGAATTTTGATTGGCACTAAAAAGTTATATACATTATTATTTATAAGACCCCTAGCTCTCATATCTTTTAAACTAAAAAGTATACCCTTGAATAATGAATTAATAGTGTTTAGTGATATATATATATATATATATATATATATATCACTATATATATTATTTTAAGGTTTGCTATTATGAGATATAGATCTTTAAACAGAGGGCGTTACTGGATATTTGTAATTGTATGATGGTTTGTATATTTTATATATATATATTATTTAATGTAATTAGCAAATTTCAAATATCGCATGCATTTATTTCCTATTTTATCAAATATTCTTAAAATAGAAAAATATTAAATTAATTGGGTTTGTGTCTCTTCTGGGCTGCTGCTGGTGATATATATATATATATATATATATATATATATATATATATATATATATATATATATATATATATATATATATATATATATATATATATATATATATATGTGTGTGTGTGTGTGTGTAGGCGTTTGTGTGTGTTTGGAGAGTTGTTTAAAAGGTATAGAGAAAGTGAAATTAATTTCTAAACATGAATTGAACATATCCTGCTTGCATTTATAATTTTTTTTTCTTCAAAAATTAAATTTCTTTTCAATTTATTGTCGAAAACATATTGCATATTTAATAAAAGTGTGATAAATGTATTTAAACAATTATTTGTCAAAGATAAGAAATATAAATAAATAAATAAATGCTACCCTGCATTTTATGGCATGATAAAAAGGTATGTGATTTTATTGTTTGGTAGTTTACAAGATGTTCTAGTGCCAGACTGGAAAACGCTAGAATCGATCCTGGGATCTCTAAATCCCAAGTAGGACACATTACTTTTTGTGCCAAACCATGCAAGGCAAAAAATGCTAATGGATTTACTATGTCAGAGTTCATAAAAAGTTCAAGTACTAGAGTTGATCTTGAAACCCCAGCATCCATCCCTAGTTGAACCCTCTTCCAATGGCACCAAAATGCATGTCAAAAAGTTTGATGCTATTTGATCATGTACATAATTTTATCTGATGGTTATTATCTTAAAGTTCATTTTAAAGTTACATCATAAATTTTCTTCATCTCAATCTAACATATTCTTACATCTTTATTATTCAAAAGTAGTGTCTGAATTATTTAATTATTAGAAAATAAATTATGAAAATCCTAACAATAAATTATTCATATTTTATCACAAAAAATGTAAAAACACAGTAAAAATATCTGAAATAACTAAAATCATAATATATATTATATATGTTATGCATCTGTTTAACAATATAATCTTAATAAAATCGAAAATACAAACCACTGGAAATGTAAATTATTTTATTTTGTTAAAAAGCTCAAGAGGTAATGAAAATCATTATTTTACACCAATGTGTAAATGACTAATTTGCGTTATTAGATATACAATTGTAATATGTTTTCTAAATGTAATACTATAAAATATACCAACCCTAAACTATACAAATATAGAATAAAGTCTTATCTAATGAGCTTGCTAATAGCTCTTAACAAGATATTTAGTCAAAACCCTATCCTCCGACTGATTTTTAGCTTTTGGCTTTCCTCAGTGAGGCACTGGGATGTTCAAGCATTAGATTTAAAATACAAGGTCAATCCCAGCAGTTTATCTAATGGTTAACTATTAAATAGAAAATCTAAAATTTTTGGACATCCATATGTCTCTAAATCCAGCTATCTAACTTAAATAACCATAGAGGATAGAACCAAGTTAAATTAAATGCTTGAATATCCTACCATCTCACTAAGGACAGCCAAAATCTAGAACCCATTCTTTGGATAGGGGTATTCTAAAAACCTTGTTAAGAGTTTTGGCATGCTCATTAGATACCATTTGTAATATAAGTTTAATAAATTAGGTCATGTGGATATGGTTTGATGTATTTGCAAGTATAAATTTTATATAACCTGCATAGTTCATACTAAGGCTGTGGGGTAAAGTCTAAACTTGAGATCCCGAAAGAGCAATTATCTCTGTACTCATTTTATTATTATTATATCAACACTTATTACTTTTGATTTCTAGAGATGAGATGAGCTTAATTATGAAATGCTAACTATGTTGGAGATTGTTTTTATTTCAAATTTTCTTTATATAATTGTTTTTTTTTTCTATAAACGTTCAAAGATAATTATTTTGTTTAATCAGTTCTTACTACTATTTGTTCATTTTATTATTTAAAGTCAAAGAATCATTAATATTTTTCATATTTTCTATCATCATTTTTGCTTTAGTTTATTTTTAAACACACACACACACACACACATAATGAGAAGGAAAGAAAAATATATAAATTAATTGAAATTTTAATATACAATAAGGTTTTGTTAAGACTCACACACTTTAAATATTTAAAATTTTTATAACAAAATATTTGTGGTGTTACTGACTATAATTAGCAGAATTCCTACTTAACTATTTGGATTGCATAATAAAAGCATATATAAGTTGAAGTTATTTTACTTTTTTATTTTAAAATATAAATTTGCCATAAAGAAGATGCAGCTCTTCTATTTTATCCTATGTTTTACCTTTGTGTATTTTATACAATCTATAAACTCTCTACAAAACCCTTTTAACCAAAATACTTGGTGTGATGGCAAAGCAGAAGGCTCATCTTACTTTGAACATAGTACTTGTGCACTGTATAAATGCATTAATGGATATGCTGTAAATGGTACTTGTAAAGGTGATACATCAGATTATTGTAACATTATTAGAGCAGCTCACCCTCAATGTGGCTAATCAACATCATAAATATATTATTAGTAGTATTAAATACTTAACAAAGTTAGTATTTTTTCCTTAAAGGATATATGTCTCCGAAATGGTATTCACATTAATATACAACAAAATTAATATAGCTTTTATAATTTTTCATGAAATATTGATTCATTAATTATTTTACAAATATCTGGAACTTTATTGACTGCTACAGAAAGTGACTTTATTGAAGCAAAGTGCAAAATTTTGTGTTTGTGACATTTTTTTGAAAAATGCAGAATTAATCAATAGATGGATGCTTTTAATAAATAAAATAAAAGGTATGATAAAACTATTTTAGTCTCAAGTTTATTAAAGTGTTTTTGTAAGGTAAAACTTTTTATAACTCTTTTTGTTACACTATTAATAATTTAAAAAGAAAATTAAGATCTCACAACAGAAGTAATTGTGAAAACAGTAATGAAGTTGTGTTGTAAGTTTTTACAGTAACAGAAGATTATTGAGAAATTTGATTCTATTTTTTTAACTTAGCGTTTTAATGATTTATGCTTGTTTATTTCTTTTTTACATTTAAAATTCTAATAGTTTTAATTAATAATTAATTACTTAGCTTATTAATTAATATTAGATACCTTTAATTTGATTAGATATATGCATAAATAATATACACAAATATTTTTTATTTGCTTTAAATATTAAATTTGTATGTGATAATATACTTTTCCCATCTAAGAACTCTGCAATCTTTATAATAAGTGCTACAACCAAGTTTCATTAAATTATTGTAGTTTAAAGTTTAAAAAATGTAAATTTGCTATATTTCAATTAATGTTTTATTAGTTTAATAATATTTATTATGTTATAAAAAGTAGATCATGAAATTTTTTAATACTTTCATGGAAACAACAAGATTATAATAATGTATTTGACTCCGTCTTGATTTGCAATGTAATACTAGAAATTGAATTTATTTATGATTACTCATAGCTAAGAACTTAATAATGTTAAATAATTTTTATAAAAAAAAAATGTAAAAATTAAAAATTGAATGTGAAAAAATTAAACATTAAACAAAAGTTATATTTATAGTAAACAACTTCACCAATTTAATCGGATTTTAAAGTAAAAGTATGTATTTAAAAAAAAAAAAAACTAAAAGAAAAATATTTATTTATTTGAAAACAAAAAAAAAAATAGAAACTATAGTTTAGTATTGCTGTTATTGAAAGATTTTGAAATATTTAATTTAAAAACAGACAATTTTTAATGGAATGCTGAATTATAAATATAAATTATATTTTAAGAAAAAATAGAAAATAATACAGCTGCGGGACTGATATATTTTTAATATAGTTATTAAAAAATTGTATCAAATAATAATGAAAAAAAATTTTTTTTACTAAAGAAATTTAGAATAATCAATACTAAAATTGGAATTAAATACAACAAATGAAAATTTTATCAAGAAAACTTCAAAAATTACAATGCAAAAAATTTAATTAAATTTTTTATAGATAAAAAATATCACCAAAATAATATGGTATGTATAGAAACTGCAAGTGTAAATGATAAAAAAAAATGGCATTAAAATTACTTAATAATAATTTAATAACTAAAAAAATAACACCAATATTTATTATAACTTAAACAATAAGCCTAAAAACAAAGATTAATAAAAATAATATTAATCACATCTAAAGAATGAAAATTGAATTCAAATACAAAAGACTAGTAAATGAGTTCATTGATATTTTTATTATAACACAAATAGATTATGAAATTAAATAAACAAAAAAAGAAATATAAAATGAAATAATATTTTAATTAATGTTTAAAAAAAGTAAAAAAAAAATGATTTAAAAGTAAAAGTTATTTTTAAAACAATTAGAAAATCTTTTATCCTATGGCCTGATAACATTTGCATGCTTTTAAAAATTAGTTATATATTTTAATAAATATATAATTTTAACTTTTGCAAATATGTTAATTAATTAAAACTTCACTTGTTTTGGAAAATGTGCACCAAAAAAAAATACTAAAAAAAATTGCTAAAATTACTACTGAAATAAAACATTTTAATCAATAATTATATATAAAATATATGTAAAGACTAACTAAAGGAAATATATATAAAAACAATAAATACAAACAAAAATATTTTTATGTAAAACTATTTTTATATTTGAACCAGAAGAATGAAATATAAAAGAAATTTTACATACAAGTATTTTTATTTGTATTTTATTATATTGAAATGGTATTTTCTTCCATCTCATAAGTAAATATATATATATTTAATTTTAAGTAAATATATATATATTTATATATATATATATATATATATATATTTAATTTTGTAGTTAGTTTAGTTATTTCAATAGTTTATAAATAAAAATTTATATATATATAATGGATTATCTTATACATAATCAATTGAATTTTTTTGTTTATCTTGATTTTTTAAAATTTATTTCAATTGATTATAGTTCAAGATAAAATAGTTTTCTTGAATTATAAGTTGTTTTTATTAATAAGTTTTTTTTAAGAAAAAATCTTGGAAAAAAGTGGGTTGGAGGGAAATGAGAAAAGGTCACAATTAAACTCTCTTGTTGAAAATCAATCTAAATATCAAGTTGAAATTAAAAGTCATTTGATAATTAATCAAGAACTTTTAAAATTTAAATTTCTGAGAGAAAAAAGGATAGATATTTAAGTGACAAGTTTTTACTAAAAATAACATAAAAGATAAAAATCCTGTTTGGAAAATGAAATTAATTAAAAGTGCAGAAGGGGGGAGGGTATTAAAGAAGAAAAAGTATAAATTATAGAGACTTCTTTTGTTTTAATTATTACGAATTTTTCTTATTGAAAGTTATTGCTGCAAGTTGCTGTGAAATTGTTCTCTGGCTAGATAGAATTAAACACTTCTCTCCCAGATAAATCCCTTGTCTTCGGAGCCACACCTCATGTATGACAAGGAATTTCCATCTCTGAAAAAGTGTGAAGTCAGCCCTTTAGATGAGGGTGTTTCAACAAAAAAGAGGACTATGGTGACTCATACAAAAGCTGCTAAAAATAAAAACCCATGGACTTTATTCTCTGATTAAATTCGATGGACTTATAGCTGCCCAGTACTTTGAAAACAGATGGTCAATGACAATTTAATCCATTATAACAGTGTATTAATCAGTGTGTAATTATAAACTGTTTACAAATTGAACTTTGTTGCTGTAATATAGTGAAATACAATTATAGACTCAATCAGTTTTGTTTCAGCAATAGAGCATAGGGTTACTTTGAATAATCTATCCAGTAAAATAGACCTTTACATAGGATGATTATTCATTATTTTGGAGGGAGTAAGTTTTTTATATTTATTGCATTATTTTTATATATTTTTTTATCTTTATTATATGTGTGGATATGTAGATTTCTGGTTTCTCTAATGTGAAGTGATCAAACTTTGAGAGATAAAAGTAGGTTAAAGTCAAGTTAAAATACAACTACAAGACAGAAAAACACTTAGGCTGTAATTAATTACTAAAAGCAAAATGGCAGACATAAGACATAAAGTCACTTAGGCTGTCATTTAGAGGTTAATTATTACTTTATTTAACATTTGTAATGTAAAGTTTTGGGTTAAGCTAGATGCAGTTAACTCACTATTATAATAGTTCTTAGTCTTTCACTCCTATTTGGACAAAAGACATCTAGAAA
Source organism: Epiperipatus broadwayi (assembly GCA_028023455.1). Lineage (NCBI taxonomy): Eukaryota > Metazoa > Onychophora > Udeonychophora > Euonychophora > Peripatidae > Epiperipatus > Epiperipatus broadwayi. The sequence goes on along the minus strand of JAQFVV010006313.1, from coordinate 2,594,988 downwards.
ATTGGATCTTAGTTATTTTGTAGGTTAGTAAAGGGTGTGTTTTGCTCAGGCAAGGTAATAAATATAATGTTAGAATAAGGGCTGAATTGGAAAATTTTTATTTTAAAAAATGATTGAGTCATTTCAGCTTGTGTTTTCAAAAAAAAAGCCAGGTTTGATGGAAGAGGGAAGGGAAATCAAAAAGATATAATAAAGATTATTGTATATGTATATTTGTGTGTCTCTCTGGTTATTTTAGTAAATAAGAATAATGTTGAAAACCATTGCATCTTCTGGAGAGTTTACCGAAATTATGAGAGTCCATGAAAGATTACATGATAAAAAGATTATTTGACCATGTTATGTAAATAAATAAATATGATGATTATAGAATAACCTTCCCAATATACTTCTAGGCTATCCATCTAATGGCATGCTCGTACCATGTGTGTGTAATCATGTGAAAAAAAATTAATCTTCAGATATGCAATATTAGATTGGTATTAAATTTGCGTACTCTCGGGACTTAATCGTATTATGTGCCTGATATTTCAATTGACAAATTGTTTGTACAAATTCACTTTTTATATTGCAGGAAAGAGAAAGTTTTTCATTTTTAACTACCCACAACTTTGAGTTATATTAATATGAATATGTGTAATAAATATATTAGTGATTTGTATATATGTCATCATGTAGAAGGAAATTATTCTTCAGGTGGACTTATATAAATAACAATAAATAGATCATTTGTATAGTAAATGTTGTTTATAATAAATTAGATGCATCCAAGCTAGTCATTGGAAAATACAATCATTGGAACTTGTTTTCAAATTTACTTCAGCTTTGAGCAACTATGGCATAAGATGTGACAATAAATCAGTCTAATTATTTTATTGGGTGTTATTTATTACACAGATCAATTTTAATTTAACAAAATAAAATAAAAATCCTTTTTATTTTAAACTTTATAATGAGTATATATAATATAAAGGATTCTAACTCAGACTTTCACACAACCCTCAACTCTCCATGCCATGTGGGTTGGAGTAGTTTGAAACCTGTCCATTAAAGTATGAAAATTGGCTATCTTAATATAAAGCTGAGCACTGATTGTATATATGTGTGAGAATAGTAATCTGGGCCAACTGCTGATTGCTGGCTTAGCAGTAAATATCTATATTGGTGATTAATTGTCTTTTCAGCATTGTTTGATCAGGGGGGTCAGTGAAATGAGATGGCATGGAGAGTTGAGGGTTGTGTGAAAGTCTGAGTTTGAATTCCTTATATTACATTATAGATGAACGGGTGTGTTAATTTACATATTTAAAACATAGTGTGTTAAAGGTCTGCCCATCCCTCACGTATGTATGTAAATTCATTATTCTCCAATACAACATGAGGGGTCAGAATGACTAAATAGTCAACATGGGATGACAAACTAGGGACTAACATGGGCTTTGAACATTTCATCATCAGAATTTCAATGAAATGGATGGCTAAAGAGGTTTGGGTTGTAGTAGTTTGAAGCCTGTCCATTAAAGTATGAAGATCGGCTATCTTAATATAAAGCTGAGCACTGATTGTATATATGTGTGAGGATAATAATCTGGACCAACTGATGATTTCTGGTTTAGCATGAAATACATATGAAGTGATTATTTATTTTTTCAACATGTGTATGATCAAGTGGGTCAGCAATATGAGATGGCATTGAGAATTGAGGGTTGTGTGAAAGTCTAAGTTCTAATCCCTTATATTACATTATATATGTGCAGGTGGGTGTAAGTCTGTTTAGTGTATTAATTTACATATTTAAAATGAGCATATATAGTAAATGCGTACTTCTGATAGGCATTGCATAATATAATAATAAAGTGAATATCTACTTTAGTGGAGAAGGTGTGTCACATTTACTATAACAGTGCTTACTATTTAAATATTCTAATTAAGATATATTTTTAATTTATAATTGTTTTCATTATACATATATCAATTAAATGTTTATTACAAAGTTTAAAATAAAATTGATTTTTTTTTTACTTTGTTAAATAAATAAAAAATATGCTTAATACATAAATCACAATATAACAATTAGATTGATTTATTCTCTCATCTCTTACCATAGTATTTCAAGAAAATCTTCTTAATATATAAAGAGAACTAAATTTGAAATTGGGTTTCCATTTTCTTATTACTGTATTATTCAATGATTAGTGGAGTGTATCTCATTTACTATAAAAGCATTTGCGATTGTGATTTAAACGATCTTTTTAACATTATATATTTTCACTTTGTTACTATTTTACTATATATATATATATGGGTTTTTTGAAATGTTTTTCAACAGATTTTGTTTTTAAACCACTAAACATCACATGATGTGTAGAAAGTTTTGCCTGTTTTAATAGCTTTTGGTTTTGTTAGTCAAGACTAGAGATTATATAAAACAGTTAAAATAATTGCATTACATATATTCATTTGTTATCTTGAACAGATGTTTTCAACAATATAATAATTGAAACATTAAAATAATATATATATATACACGAATTTTTTAACAATACAGAAATATTTACATTAGCAGTAGCAAACTCTCCAGACAGTAGTGCCATCCATTAGAAGCCTTAGAATTCAATAGATGCATGAAGTAATCACTGATGAAAGCCACAAGCTAGAAACTAGCCTGGGAATATTGGAAGAATAGGCACTAAATGTGAATTTTATGCACAAACATTCATGCATCACTGATTACCAAGACTTGCACTGGGTGGCATTACTTTCAGGAAGATTTGCTGCTGCTAATACTAGCTGGTATAAGCATAAAAAATGGTGGCCATGATATATATATATATATATATCACAGGATAGAAAATTCATCCTTACTTTTTGAAGTTCTAGTATGATTTTAAAAAATGTCTTTGATATAGTTTTACTTAAGGATTTGTAAATAAGTTGTTTGTGTTATTGTTATTAATTGTTTTATGGTTATTTAGTTCAGGTTTATTTATTTATTATGATATGCTTTGTTTCAAGATGGATCATTATGATGGCAATATATATGTATATAATTATGACTGTGTGTATAAAGAAATAATCATAAGCAATAGTATTTAAATTGCTAAATATAATTATATTGTACCTTTATTTATTTATTTATTTTTTTATAAAAAAATTATAAAAGATATAGTATTATTATTATTATGGTTGTTTAAAAATATTCAATTGATTTGTAAATTACAACATAAATTTTTCAATATAATATATATGTATATTTTTTTATTGACATTATTTTGTTTTCTTTTATTTTGTTATTTAAAAAATATTTTAAAACTGCTAAACAATAGTCTTAAATTTTTTTATTAAATCAGCATGTGAATATTTGCAACAATAGGAAAGAGCTAGCTATGGAACACTGGATATCTTCATCATTTTTGCTGGTTAATAAAAAAAAAAAGACATTACTTTTGTTCATCATTTTCTCCAAATTTTTTTTTATAAATTTCCTTACATAAAATTATTGGATTAAGGATTAATACTCAAGATTATTTGCTAAGTGCAACTTTATCATTTTGCGGCATTGACCTCTCTACTTGTCCATCAAACAACATTGGAAACTTCAATGAAGCATAAAACCTCAAAAGTAAACCGGCATTTTTAAATAAGTTTTTAAAAAATAGCTATCATAATTGATTGATACATTTTATTATAACTTCCAAATTACTTAGTGATCTAAAAATAATATTCAACTTAACCGCATATATAATTGAATATCCAGGGAATGACTGAAATTAATGGTTTTAACAAGAAGCAAATTTTTTTAATTTACTTGTAATATGTACATATTTTATGTCACGTCAAGCTATTTTAGGACGAATAAAATAAGTGAAAGTGCTGGAAATAAGTAGCTGATTTACAATGACTGGACACTAATGTAGATAGATGGTAACAAAAAAAATTATCTTATTTTTTTTTATTGTCTATTTTTTTTTTTTTTTTTGATTTTTATGTAACATTTAATATATCTTTATGAAAGAATATACAACTGAAATCTTTAGAAACTAACTTACAAATTTCTTTTGAATGTTAAAATTTTAAGAATGATGAAAGTCCATTTTAGTATAAATGTTTGTTTATTTATTTTTAAGACATTTTATAGCTTAAACTATGTGAATCTGTTGTAATTATAAATATATATAATATTTTTATTATATTTTTTTTTACTTTTTATTTGATTCATGTTTGCATTCAGGTATACTAAATAACAAATGTCATTTGTCAGTTTAAATTGGAAAGCAATAAATTATATTTTATTGCATAGGAATTGTATAAATGGACAAATTTATAGAACTGTATTTATAAGTAATATCATTGTTTAATAATTATCTTAGTTCTTCAATTATTATTCTAACAATCTGGTTGCATTTATTCATATCCATTAAATCTTATAAATTAAAATATTTAATATTTCATACTTGTGTGCATTATAAAATATATATATATATATATATATATATATATATATATATATATATATATATATATATATATATATATATATATATATATATTATTATATATATATTAGTGCCAATATTTCATATGCTAGTCACTATCTTTATTTATTTGTAAGTCAGTTGACTTTTAAACTTATTTGTTGGTGCAGACATTACTTATTGTTTATTGAGGTTAAAATTATAGTTATAATTTTAGTCCACTGTTGTGAAGTTTTTATCTTGTTATTATTAGTTGTAGAATAGCCTTACTATGTCAGGCCTTATTTATTATAGTTATTATTATTACTGGATGGAGTGAATAAATTCCCCATCTGTATTGTGGTTATCCATGAGTTGATAGTACTTATATTTCCAGTGATTGTAATCACCTATTTCTAGATACCTATTGTTGTTGTTTTCGGTGAGCCTCTCCATATATTTTCCTGATGCACTGAGACAAAAAGTTCAGGCATCTTATTTTGCATCAAATGTAGGTGTTATTTTGGAAGCCACCATGCTTTTGATATATTTATGCTAGTTGCATTATAGAGTCGACTTTTTGGGTTTATCACTCATGAGATTTAATTTAAATTTTCCACCATAGTCGGTGAGTTTGCTTGTATTGTAGTATGTAATGTCAAGATAAGTTTGTTTAAAGATTGTGATTCCTTTAGGATGCACTCAATTATGTTAGTGCTTTAAAGTATAAGAATGTCTGTGTTTTGTGCTATCATGATTTGTAATCATTCACAAACCAACCAACAATATTTTGTAATTGTAAATGTTTGAATTTGTAAGCATATGACCAGTTAGTATAATCCACACATGTTATGTATATATTATGATCATCCAGAACTTTTCCAATCTAGATGTAAATCACTTAGTTATATTTTAATGTTTATTTAGATGATTTACATTATGTGGACATTAAATTTATAACTTGTGTGTATATAAATGACTTCTAATAAATGGTTCATTCATTGAATTCATTTAATATTTATTTAACTCAGTCATTTAGTTATTTTCTACTTTAAAGTAGTATTTAAAAAAAATATATTAAAGAAATCCAACTATGATCTAAGTTACAAGTTCAATGAGATATCTACAATTTGTTTATCTATTTGTATATTTATTTAACTTCATAACAACTTATACAGTTCCTATGTGAATATAAATTGCAAATTACAAGTGTTACTGTTAAACCTTATACTTAATTTACATATAGAAAAATTGAGTATTTGCAAAACAAAACTATTATTATGTTTCCCAAATATGTATATATGTATATGTATGCTAATATAAATCTAAAGTTGCAATGTTGAAATAAAGCTGTATCATTTATTTTATATAAAAAAATGATTTTGAGTTTTATTTGAGATTTATTTATTTTTCTCTATTTTTAGTACATCAGTTCTCCAAGCTAACAGATATGCAAGTATTAAATTATTGGTAATTTCAATTGAATAGATATATTTTGGATTCAATAAAATTCCTTTTGTTCTGAATTATATTTGGTATATAATTAATTGTAAGTTAAATTAACCCTGAGAACTAATTAGTAATGTACTCTGTTCATTGCTCTATATTATTAAGTTTGTCTTATATAGTTAGCCATGGCAATAGTATATTATAGTATATTCATTTTGAGGAAGTTTATTTTATCTTGTTATATGTATAATATGCTATTAAATCGGTATTACACTTCTTATCTGTCTTATATTTATATGAAGTTGAATGGTGGAAGTTGTGTTCTTTTTTTGTGTGTGACACATGCATTTTATTATAGTTGACAAGTTACTATGAAACCTGATTAATTTATGGGTGCCTCATAGGTATGTCTTATCCACATCTTTTTTTTTATTTTTAATATAATCTATTCATTATAAATGGTGCAATTTATAGACTGAATTTATAAATCAAATAATGTAAGAGATAACATATTCCATTATAAATGTTGTGTCATCATGAGACTTAATCAATTAATGATTGTTGATTATATATAGAGTTTCAAATTGTATTTTTCATTATAATTGCTGCTCTATAATTTTGGCCATATCATTTTTTTTCTTTTATGTATGGGATATATGACATGCTACATTGATAATCCACTGTTTATTCATCTTTCATTTATATTGATTTACATATTTACCGTTACAATTGGCTAATGAACATTTTGGGACTTCTTATTTAATACATTTACATTCTATTACAATTGTCATCCAATGTTTGGAGCATTATTTTTTTGTCTTATGATTATGTATATATAAATATGATATGTCATTCTTACGTTCCATTACAATATATATATATATGGGTTTATATTATTTCTCCTTTAGTATGTTCAGTTTATATTTTAGTTTTATGGAAGAGGAAATTATTATTAAAAAGAATTGTTTATATGTAAAATTATTTGTCAGATATGTTGATGATTGTTTATTTGTAGTTGAGAATGATAAATTGAAGGAATTTGTAAATGAGTTTAATTGTTTTGATCCTTCTATAAAATTTGTGTTAGTAGGAGGGGGGTTAGATTTTGGTAAGTTAAAATTTTTAGATCTTTTGGTGATTAAAAATATAGAAACTAATTGTTTATTGTGCAGTCATTTAGTTAAAAGTAAAGAATTAAGATCTATAATTAAACCTGATAGCTATCAGTCTGTATCTCATAAAGTATCTGCTTTAAGGAATTATTGTCATAGGAATATTAAATTAAATAATTCTAGTGGGGTAGCTTTGTTTCAGAAATATCAATTTTATAAAGATTATTTGAGTGTTGGATACTCTGATAAATTTGTTAAAAGTATTTTATTTAATAGTAATATTTGTAAGGATGTAAAGGTTAAAGAAAAATATGATTTTATTTCTTTGCCATTTAAATTGTCTTCTTATAAAATTGTGTGTAGAAATAGTAAATTGTTTGGAAATAAGAAAATTGCTTGGGAAAAGGGTGTTACATTGAATAATTTATTAAATAATACAAAAGAAGTTTTTGATAGAAAGACTATTCCTGGTGTAGTATATTTTATTCCTTGTTTATTTTGTAAGAAGGTTTACATAGGTCAGAGTAGTTAGAGTTCATTAAATTAATTTTAAATTTACTCTTGCTTCATGTCTTAGTCTTGCTCACCGACTCACAATTATTCAGTATTTGATAATTATTTCCACTATTTATTAAAATCTTATAAATGATTAATAGTCATAAGTATGCCACATGATACCTATATAGTTATGCTAAATAAAATGCCTATTGTTCCCAGTCTTTTGTTCTGCTAATGTGCTACTGCCAGCACATGAAGAAGAGAAATACTGCTGTGACCTCAACTGTATCATCCGCAAAGTTGTAAATCTATGAGCAATGGTAGAGGAACTAAGATTAGGCCAGAGCCATGGCTTCCACTACCATAAACCTGGTCAGCCTTAGAATGATTTATCATAGTTCTAGATTTTGTTTTGTGAATACACATATTTGACCGTTACAATATATATAATGTAAATAATAAGTGTAATAATTCTCAAGACTAAATGGATTTATAAGTAATCATTAAAATCAGTAAACACATAGACAATCCTAATTTCAATAACAATCACAATTTGTTGTCATGGCAATCTTCTTTTAATCATGAAAGGGATTCCACCTATATGATTAAAAGAAATGCCTTGACAACAGGCCTAGATTGTTTATTGTTATTGATATTGAGATTGTCTAAGTGTTGACTGATTTTATGATATAAATTATTATATAATAATAAAAAGATGTAAAAAGTCATATATTTTTACTGCATATTAAAATAAATATATTAACACTATGTAAATTTCTCAATCTAAATAATGTAAATGGATTCTGGTCAATGCATTGAAGACATCACTGCAGCATGGGTAGGAAACACTTGTGTAAACGTAAATTTTAGCACCACCCCCCTTCTCCAAATAGTTTTTCTCAACATGTTTGCCCAAGAAAAACTTGAAAATATGGCTTTAGTCAGTGACTGTGTTTGGTAAAAACCTTATTTATTCATTTATTTTTATTAAATTAACTCAAAGATTAAAACACATGCTAAAATAAAACTAATGTTTTAAAAAATAATTTTTGAAATAATAATTGAATAATAATTTAATACAAAAATATTTATTTAGTAAATTTGAAATTGTTTCTATCAAAAGTTTTCATATTTTTTTGACAATTTTTACAAAGTTGCTAGCAGAATAAGAAATATCTGCAAATAAGATATTTTTAAACAATATCATATCTAAGTACAATTTACATAAATTATATTATTTTAGAAGTACTTTCAACTATACATTTTGTAGTCTTTATCAACTATATAACATTGAATAATCAAAAAGTGACAACCGTTAACAATACCCATAGTTTAATTCAGATTTCCCACAATTCTGTTATCTTAACATTTGATGACTGGCGATTCATTAACATTTGACAATTTCTTGAAATCAATATTGCCTCTTTTATTTTACATTTATTATGTCAACATTCAATTTGAATAATTTTCATATTTTTATAATCAAATTTAAATCGATATTGACAATATTTTTTATGATCAAATATAACAGATGATGAAGGTTTATTTACATCAATTCCAGATTTTTTCTCTTTTTGAATTCTATTATATAAAAGCATATGCTCTTTTATTCTCTTCTCAAATGTACACTTAGATTCACTGATGTATTGTATGCCACATCCACATATCAATCTATATATAATAGAATTTCGTTTAAATTTTTAATTTTTAATTTTAGATTTATTAAGTAATCTATTTATGTTATTTGTAGAGAAAAAAGCAATATGACACAAACCATTATAAATTCTCCTAATAAACTTGACCTGCTCATCTGATATAAATGGCATTGAAATCATTTCATTTTGATATTTTTATTTTTAATTTTATTATAGTATTGATTTCTTTTAAATCCTTTAATAATATTAGTAATAGCATTTTTATAATAACCAATTTTCAACAAATCATTAACAAATAAATGTACATTTTTAATTTTATCACTAGAATATTTGCACAATTTTTCATTTCAATATAAGAATGATTTCAATCCAGACAGTTTATGACATATAGGTACATGTGATTCATATAGAATAAAACCTTCTAGTTTCAATTGGTTTAATTAACATAAGATAATCCAAACTGCAATCATTAAGTGTAGCTTGAATATCCAAGAATTTTATGAAATTGTATTTCTCTTAAGTTATAACCCACTTCATATCCTTAATCTCATTTAATTCATTAAATAAATTGATTATTAATTTTTGTTTTCCACAAATAAAAACATCATCCACATATCTATGATTTACTTTAATTTGTTGATATTTCAATTGTTTTAAAATTTTACTTTCATATGTTGATATAACAAAATTACAAATTTGAGCAACAGCAGAAAGACCCATTGGCCAACCAAAATTCATTTTATAATATTCATTATTAAAATTAACATAAATATTTTTATCAATAAACTGAAATACATTTATAATAAAATTTATAATATCAGACTTTACATTTTTTGAAACAAGAGCATTATCAATAATATTAATTGACTCTATTCAATCTATTGATCCATACATTTCATTTATATCAAAAGTACAAATTGTGTCATGAAACTCTATATTTATATTCTTAATTTTATCTACAAAATCAAAGGATGATGAAACAGAATATTCTCCAAAACCTAAAATATCTTGAAGTAATAATTCAATATATCTACATGTTTGATAATAATATGCACCACCAAAATCAACCATCAATCTCAATGGATAATTTTCTTTATGTAGCTTTATATTCGAAAATATCCTAGGGCAACTAGCAGATGATGGATATAAGTATAATATGTATGACTATCAATAGCTTTATTCTTAGCTTTTTTTAAAATTTCATTTATACATTGCTTGTGAGATGTATCTATATTTATTATTTCACTATTTTGAAATTTAAGCTTTTTCATTTGATCCATAACTTTTTCATTATATTTCACTCTCATAAACAAAATATGTGGATGTGGCATACAATACATCGGTGAATCTAAGTGTACATTTGAGAAGAGAATAAAAGACCATATGCATTTATATGATAGAATTTAAAAAGAGAAACAATCTGGAATAGATGTAAATAAACCTTCATCATCTGTTATATTTGATCATAATAAATCTTGTCAATATGGATTTAAATTTGATTATAAAAATATGAAAATTATTCAAATTGAACGTTGTCATAATAAATGTAAAATAAAAGAGGCTATGTTGATTTCAAGAAATCATCAAATGTTAATGAATCACCAGTTGTGGGAAATCTGAATTGAACTATGAGTATTGTTAAAGGTTGTCTCGTTTTGATTATTCAATGTTATATAATTGATAAAGACTGCAAAATGTATAGTCCAAAGTACTTTTAAAATAATATAATTTATGTAAATTGTACTGTATTTTGATATATATATATATTGATTTGTATATTATATATATATATATATATAATATATATAATGGCATATATATATATATATATATATATATACATATATATATATATATATATATATATATAGTGCCATTTCACTTTAGCCAGTAGCTAAATTTGTAATAATGTGCATGAAAGAAAATATGGAACAAAAATCATCATCACATTTTTATATACTAAAGGAATCTGTAGGGTACCCAAGTTTAAACCCTACAGGATCAAGTTCCAAAAACCTAAGACAGAAAGAGAGTGGGGACAACAGTTATGTTCTTTAGTTGTATGTGTGTTGACAAATCTCAAAAAGAGTGGTACATACCTTTTTATTATTCAGTAGTTCTTTTAAAAGTAGGGTTATAATACATACATAGGCAGAGGGTGTGGCCAGCTAGTTAGTTTGTCATTTTCATATTTCAAATATCAATTTTCTTTAAAACTAGTCTGCACTTGCTAGATTAATTCTGCTATTTTTTATTATTATCTATTTCTATTTTTGTTTATCTATGATTATAATTTGGGGTTTAAAAATTGTAACAATTTAATTTTAAATATTAAAAGTATAATTTCTAAAAAAGCATTCAGGTTATTTTAATAGGCCAATTTTTATAAATGATTTGAATGATAGAGTGTGTGTGTGTATCACATAAATATATCTACATTTATACAATTGAAAAAAAAAGAAGAAAAGTTAAATTTTTTAAATTATTTTTTACTCAACAATTTTGTGTTATAAAGATTGTTTGTTGTGTTGAAGCTTAGACGATGTGAGAAATCTAATTTTAAAGTCTTCACATCCTATATCAAAGTTAAAAGTTTCCGATGTTACAGGTATGATGGGGCTGTGAAAAAAAAGGATTAAGCAATTTTCCTTCAAAACAAAGTTTGTCTGAAAATCATGGTAGTGTGAATTTTCATATGTTTCTAGAGAAAGTCACACTAGGAATCTAATTAAATGAGTTGGTTGAAAATAGAAAAAAAGGTATAAAACCAGTCTGGAAAATCAGTTAAAGGGGAGATTTTTAAATATTGGAACTAGGAAAAGACAAATGTTTAATTCTGCAAGATATCAATCTGAAATCATTTTTTTATATAAAAATTTTTTGAAGATTGGAAATATAAGGATGGTGAGTTAAAAATCTATATGTATCTTGTTATGGCAATCTCCTAACCCATCTTAGAGCCAGAATATCATATAGGAAAGAAAAAAGTCTTGTCTGAGTTAAAAGATTCTACACCTTTTGACTGATTGAGAGAAATAAGATGTTTTAAATAGAAGAAAACATTCACCTGTATTTGAAAGCAGATGGAAAATAATTAATCTACTGATAAGTATTAAATCAGCTAGTTCAGTTATTACAGTGACTGAATTTAAACCCAAGAAAAATTATACATGTCAGCACAACTGATATACTCCCATCTATTAGAAGAATTATGTGTAACAGGAAGGGAAGAAACAGTTCCAGTGCCAAATGGTTTCCACTAAAGCAAATAACCTCATCATCATCATCACCATCAAATAATTATAAGCCTCAAGAAAAGAAACTTTTCCAGTGAACCACAGAAATTGTTTGCTGCAAGGTATAGACATTTAATACAGTAAATTTGAACTCTTGGAAGCCTCCAAAATAAAAGGGACTGGTAATATTAATTTTCATTATATATTTTCTTTTTATGATATCAGAGACTGTTGGTAAAATTTTTAGCAATAAAGTTTATGTTTTCTTATTTCAAAACTTTAAAACAACAAAAATCGAGTTAAACCAAGAATTTTTTAATAATAACAACCATAAGCTTCATTAATGATTTTATGTATGCTAAAATTATTATACCAGTACATTGATGAATTTTGTTTTTTTTAAAAAAGGGTATGATTGTCTATTGATATAAAGTTATGAGATGTTATTTTATGTAAAATATTTTTTTGTATTATTATTTTGTTTTTAAATAATATTTTGGTTATTATGGGGATAAACACACACATACATGGTAGTATAACCATACTTGCCACATGTATATAATTGCATGTGAATGTGAGAATAATAGATATATATAGCATTAACGATATTAGATTATGTTTTTGTTTTTAGTTAATGAGTAGCAATTTTGATAGCATAGAGGGGGAGAAAAGTGATTCAAAACTTGTTTCTGGAAATCTTTTTTTTCTTTTTGATTTAACTAATACTTTTTCTGCTTCATCATTCTACTTTATATGTTAAGTTTAGATGTATAAAGATCTAAAAGTATGTATGCACAAAGAGTGATTTTATGAAATATTTTCTTGTGGGTGGATAATCTTAGCAATTTGTTATCCACATTGATACACAGTACATTATAAATGTGGGATATTATATCTTTAATGGGAAAGGGGGAAGAAATTAATATTATGATTTCAAAATAGTCAATTATTATTATTATTATTATTATTATTATTATTATTATTATTATTATTATTATTATTATTATTATTATTATTATTATTATTATTATTATTATTATTATTATTATTATTATTATTATTATTATTATTCATATAAATTTTCATGTCTATCTAGAAATTGTATGTATATGTTAGAAATGCAGTAATAAATGTTGATTGGTTTTATTAAATGAGGTGTATATTTTTATTAAGATATCCTTTATTAATTGTGATCATTCATCATCAACGGTGAAGATTAACTGTTTAAGTTCCAATTAGATATACTATGATTAACCAATAGTTATGAATTTCTTTAGAACTAAATTTTAGGTTAGGCTTGGTCCTAAAGCTGTGGATGAAACCATTTTCATTATCATCATCATCATGCTTTAATTAATGAGGTAGATAAGTGTTTAAAGGCCATAAATAAATAGTGATTTCATGGTATTTAGTTGACAATTGTGAATCATTATAATAACCACCATTCCATCATCTACATCATTCAAAAATGAGTGAATTGCCATCCTAAATTAATAGTATAATATGAGCTAATAAAACTTATAGAGATATTGAAATGCATTTATCATGTTAAGATCTAGGAGATGATTTCTGTCTGATGAATGTTATATTCTCCACTTTAGTTTAAGGATGTTTTATGTTTATCTAAATGTTAGTGCATACAGTGACATGGGTCTAAAATCAAAATCCTACATTTTGTTAGAAATAAAGTACCAAAAAGAGTTCAAACCTAGTACATTTAAAAAAGTTATAAATTATAACTTTTTCTAGGTTCATATAGCCTAGTGGCGCCCTTCTAGACCATATTCACTTGTTATTCACTTAAATATGCACTTGACATCAAACCAAGAGATAAGAATAGGTAAAATTTGCTGTTGGATTTACTGAGAAAAGATTTTTATTGGGTTAACAATGTACTCACCCACTTGATGTGGTTTCACAAGTTATAATGTCTTAAGAGTTTATATAAGATACCCTGCGTTCCTACTTGTTTATTGAGGATACAATGGCTGCCTAACTAGGGTTTGAAAAAGGCCAGATACCAGATAACTGAAATGACTAGTTTCTAAGCATTAGTATTGTCTAAGCATTATTGTATCAAGCACTTGTTTCTAATTATTGATATTTAATATTTTTAAAAAAATCTTAAGTAGAAATGAATTTAAATTACAATGCCCTTTAAATTGATAATTAATATTTTGATCATTCCGACATTACAATTATTTATTTATAGTTACTATGGCTGTTTAATATTTTGGCTACAGTGCCAATTTATTCTCCTTAATAATTTTATTCCTTAATTCTATTCCTTAATAATTTTGATATTTCATCATTTTTAATTAAGTTACTATATATATATATTGAGCCGGTTGATTTCTGATTCAATTGTTTTATTACTAAAATTAAAAAGGGAAAACAACTTTATTTTCATTAAATGTCTAATGCTCAATTTTTTATTATTATTTAAAAGACATATGCATTTATATTTTAAAATATATTATTTAATGTTTATAAAATTGATTGTAAAATAGTTTACTTTCACCGTCTGTTTTAATCAATTTGATTAAAAACAGGCAAGCTTGCTAATTATATATTACTATTGCTTTTATTGTAATTATTTTTAAAGTCAATTCTAAAAAAAAAAGCGGAGATTTAGTTCTGTATTTGTCGTTTTTGTTTCAATTATCCCTGGTTGGAAGTCTTAAATTAGATTGAGCAAGAAATTAATATTTACCCTGCCTGGAATATAGAATGGACACTAATGAAAGTTTTGCTCAGGGTAAATAAATTGCGTTTAATTAAATCTCTGCTCAATCTAATGATAAATATGTTTTAAAATGGTATTAATCATTTTTAATTATTTATTATCTGTATGTACTTTTTCTAGTATTAAAAGTGTTCTTGGAATCTTAGTTTTAAGATTCCAAGTTTGTTTGCAATTTTTATTTATCAGAGGGTGCATTAGGAGATTGTATTTTATATGTTTAATATATACCTGATTATTTCATTAACTATTACAAAATGCATTGGCAGATTTCGTAGTCTTTATTTATTCACCTGCCCTTAGTTGTAAAATAAAGAATCTTTAAGCATGTTTCCTTTGCACTTTTTGTGCAAACAACAAAATCTTTTTACTGGCTATTTGTTAGGTTATTTCTTCGGGTTGTTTGAAAGTAGTCATTCCTTTCTGGATTACACAAGATCATAATCAAATATATTTTGCTGTCTTGTAAGTGAAATCAACCATGTTTACTTTGAATGTAGTATTACGCGCAGCAGTCCTGCGGTGTTTTAATGACAGTAATTAGAATATTACTGCTCAGACGTTCACGCTGGGTACATTGATTTCTGGTAGGACAGTAACTGTTTTATTATCCCTGATTCAGGAAGCTAAAGTTGTTGATTGTTTTGTAATTTTGCAACTGGCCAGCAAGAAGATATTTTCCTAACCATTTCTTCTATTTTTAAGTGAGATAATTTTGCTGCCAAAATGTTTTATGCCTTCATGTTTGTCGTACTCTTGTGCACTCTCTGGTAAATATGTGTCATCATTATCAACCATTATCAATCCACTGCAGGATGAAGGTCTCTCCAAGTTTAATCCATCTTCTCCGATCTTTAGCTTCTCTTCTCCACATCACCCCTACACATTTTCTTATTTCATCCATCCATCTTACATGTGGTGTCCTTCTGGGTCTTTTACAATCTTTTGGAATCCAGTTTAAAATTTCAATTGTCCATCTATTATCATCTCTTCTAGCAATATGTCCAGCCCAACTCCACTTCAATCTTTTAATTTTTTCAATGAGGTCAGTAACACCTGTTTGTTCTCTTACCCATACATTGCGTTTTCGATCTCTTCTTGTTACTCCCAACATACATCTCTCCATACTTCTTTGAGTGGTCTGAAGTCTCTGTATTGATCTTCTATTAAGTGTCCAAGTCTCAGATCCATAAGTAAGAACTGGTAAAACACATTTGTTAAAAACCTTTCTTTTCAAACACATAGGCATATTTCCTTTTAATATCAAGTTATTTCTACCAAAAGCACTCCAACCAAGTTTAATTCTATGATTAATTTCCTCTATTATGTTTCCATTTGTATTAATAATCTGACCAAGGTATTTGTAACTCTTAACTTCTTCTAATTCATCATAATCAATCCTTATTTTCATATTTGGAGCAAATCGATTAAACATTACTTTAGTCTTTTTAACATTTATCTTTAGTCCTACTTTCCTACTTTCATCTGATAACTCCTGCAACATTTCCTGCAGCTCAGAAGCATTATTTGCAAAAACAACTACATCATCTGCGAAATCTAAATGACTTAAATAATCTCCATTTACTTTCACTCCTTTAGTTTCCCATTTTAATCCACAAAATACTTCTTGCAGCACTGCTGTAAAAAGTTTTGGAGATATGGAGTCACCTTGTCTTACACCTTTCTCAATGTTGACTTTCCCAGTATCATTATGTAATCTAATTGTTGCTGTTGCATTTTTATAAATATTCTTTAAAATATGACAATATCCTGGATCTATACCTTGATGATCCAATGCTTTAATCACTGAAAAAATGTTTATAGAATCAAATGCCTTTTCATAATCTACAAATCCAAAACATAATGACAACTCATATTCATTTGTCCTTTCTATAACTTCTCTCAATACTTGAATATGATCTACTGTACTAAAACCACTTTTAAATCCAGCTTGTTCTCTTGGTTGGTGAAAATCCAAGGTTCTCTGTAGACGAGTTGTAATTATCTTGGTAAAAATTTTATATAAAATTGATAAAAGGCTGATAGGTCTGTAATTTCTAATATCTTCTTTATCACCTTTTTTAAATATTAATATTATTACTGCATTCTTCCAATCATCCGGTACATCTTTATCATTTAGACATTTGGTATATAACTTTGCGAATATTTTTTCTGTTTCTTCACCTGCTTCTTTTAATATATCAATTATAATTCCATCATTACCTGGAGCCTTTCCTTTTTTCATACATTTAATTGCATTTCTCACTTCTTCATTTAAAATTCTGGGCAATTCGGAAGATGTAATAGATATAGGAGGTACTTGTTCTTTATTACTATATAATTCTTGATAAAAATCTTCTACCAATTTCATAATGTCATCCCTCTTTTTAGTAATAATTCCATCTTTTTTCCTTATTGGAGATATAAATTTTCTACCAATACCAAAATGTTGTTTTACATTCTTAAGACTTTTATTTTCTTCTACAGCTTTTCTTGCTAGTTCACAGTTATACTTTCTTATATCATTTTCAACTCTTTTCCGCACCATTTTACAAAATTCGAGATATTCAATTCTTTTTAATGCATCATTCTTGCATATCTTCATATTCCTTCTTTTCTTCATAAGTTCTCTAGTCTCAGTAGAAATTTTATTAGTCAATTGCTGCTTTTTTCTACCAGCTATCTTTGTTGCAGTTTTTAAAAGTGTATCAGTTATTTTCATATTAATTTCATTCAAATCTGAATCATGTTCAAAATCTACTAATACTTGAAACCGATTTGTAAGTTCTAATTTAAATTCATTAGAATGTTTCTGAAGATTAGGAATATCAACTGTAAATATAGTTTTTCTTAATAATTTTTGTCTCTCTAGTTTTACATTAACATGTATCTTACCCCTTACTAATCGATGATCACTTCCTGTGTTAAATTTATTAAGAACATTACAATCTTGAAATATGTATTTCCTGTTAGTCAAAATATAATCCAATTCTGCTGTACCTTCATTTGGATGCTTCCATGTCCATTTCCTTCTAACATTTTTCTCAAAAAAAGAATTCATAATATAAAGTTTTTCCTTCTCTGCAAACTCCACAAGTCTATGTCCTCTCTCATTTCTATTACCATAACCAAAATTACCTACAACACTTTCATCTTTCATTTGTTTACCAATTCTAGCATTAAAATCTACCATAACAATTTTAAAATGTTGTTTACTCTGATCAAAAGCCTTTTGTACATCCATATAAAAATCTTCTACTACTTCATCACTGTGAGAACTTGTTGGGGCATAAACCTGAATTATCTGCATTTGATATCTGCTATTAAGTTGTATAACTAATCTTGCCACTCTGTCTGATACACCATCAATCTCCACAATATTGTTCTTCCACTTTTTATTTATAATGAATCCTACTCCACTTGTATTTCCAATATTTGTGCCTTTATAATAGAGCATATGTCCACTTTTTAAATCAATTGTCTCTTCACCTTTTCTTCTAACTTCACAAAGTCCAATAATATCCCATTTAATATAAGAGAGTTCTTCTTCTAATTCTTGCAATCTTCCTTCACTTGAAAGTGATCTGCAGTTGTAAGTACCTAAATAAAAAGTCGTCATCAAATGGCAGCCTGGGTCCGCCTCCAGGATATTCTTAGCACCCTCCGCCTTCGGCCACCAACCGCTACCTTGGTTGGTGACTTTACAGCCTCCTGGGATTAAGGGCCATGCTTTATTTTTGTCTGTCATAATTGTATAATTGGGAAAAATCTTTATCATTTACACAAACATTCATTCTGCCTTATCAGGCACTGAGAAGAAAGACCATGGTGTTTCTTGATCTTAAACTCAGAGGTAAAAAGCCAATAAACTCACCACGCTGGCTAATGCGTGTTGGTGAGCAGCCCATCCATGTTCGTATACTATATGAATAAACATATAGTAATAACAGCTGCAACGACAAGAACGTATGGAGTGGACATTAGGAATTTACCCTGCTCGGTTCCTTTAAGGCCTCCAAGAGGAATCAGAGGGTCTCCTTTCAGTTAATATTCATGGCTAGATGTCTTCACTTTATTGCACAACTTTTAATAAAATTAATAAATTGTTTAAACTTACTTTGGCTGATGTTTGTCTTTGTGCTTTGATTTCTCAACTGTCTAGATAATATTTAAGATATCTTGTTCCTCCCTGAGTGTAGTTTGGTGCCCTTTTGATTCGCATATCCTGTCCACCCTAAAATAAATGTCTAGTTTTTTTCCGGACTAGTGGCACCCCCCAGGGTCAGTATATGCAAATCTCAAGGATCTTTCTCCCATTACATATATAGTAATTTTTGGCACGTCAACGTGGAGCTTCCGAATTTTCAAACCCATGTGAGATTTTGTTTAGACAGTTGAGAAAGATTTTAGGTGTAAGTGGCAAGATCTAGTTGGTAGAGGTTCAAGTTTTGTTAATTATTGCATGTATTGTTGGAGCAGTTTGGTAGAACGGAGTTCGTCTTTTTTATATGACATAAATAATAAATAGAGTTTTGATTTTGTTGTTGTTTAAACAAAAAAAAAATCATTCGGAGTAAATTTTCGAATTTAAAAGTAGTAAAAATCGTTTGTTGTCTTCTTGCATATAAATAAATAACGTTTTATTTGCTTTGAGAGTTTTGTTTAAAAAAAAAAAAAGTTAGTATAGCGAGTTAGCCTTGTATAAAAATGGAATGTAAAGGAGAAGGTGACAGGGTGGCAGGTTTGGAAGAGAGCCCTGTTTCATTTAAATACCCCCAGATAGTAGAAATAGAAGAGAGCGAGACACACATGATGATAAAGTTGTTAATAGAAATGAAACAAAGTTGGCAAGCTGTGATGAAAGAAATATGACAAGAGTTGCTAGAAATAAAACAGAGTCAACAAACAATGCTGGAGGAGCTGAGCACAGAAATGAAAGAAATGAGAAGAGAAATGGCAGGAAGAGTAGAAGAACCTCAACAAAAAGAAGTGGAGATGGAAAAGGATTTGAAAAATGAGATGAGTAAAAAGAGTTAGGAAGTAAAAAAAGTAGTCGTAAAAGATATAGAAATTGAAGTAGCACAGGAGAGTACTAGGACAGAGAGGGTGGAAATAAAGTTTGAAATTAGTAGAGAGTGGAGAGAGATAGATAGTATGGTGGAGAAAGAAAATCTTGGAGACAGTTATAAGTTACCTCAAGAGGTTAAAAATGAGTTGAGTAAAATAACTGTTAGTTGTGAACAGGGGTTTAAAACTAAGGAAAAGCTTTTGGAATATGAATAAAATCCATTTATAAAGCAATCTTATTCAAGGCACATAAAAAGTCTGTGGGAAATGAAGTGTTGCCATTTACTAGTGTTGATATGACTAAAAATAAAGTAGGAAAAGATGAAGAATTGGGAAGTTTTGTTAAGAAAAAGATTCAGGTATATACGCTAGAAAGCAAAACAGAACGGGAAAGAGACAAAATCATAAATTCTAGGCAGGTAAAATATAAGAGAGGGAAAGGAACTTATTTCAGAAAATTAATAAAAAGAGTAAAAGAACTGCTGGACAAAAGTTAAAGGTTCGGCTTTTAGCAATTGGATGGATTGTTTTAAAACAGACAAAAAAATTGTTAATGATTTATGAGAATGGATAAATGTAAGAAATGAAATATTGTTTTGGTTTTTCATGAGTGCGTTCAGCCAAATTCCTAGGGGTAGTTTTTGAAATGTTTTTAGTTTAAAAAAAAGGGAAAAAGGTGCAGGAATGTTTTTTTTTTTTTTTTTTTGATCACGTGTTGAGGCAGTTGAGCCGGATTGATTTCCAATTCAATTGTTTTATTACTAAAATTAAAAAGGGAAAACAACTTTATTTTCATTAAATGTCTAATGCTCAATTTTTTATTATTATTTAAAACACATACACATTTATATTTTAAAATAGGTTATTTAATATTTATAAAATTGATTGTAAAATAGTTTACTTTCACGATCTGTTTTAATCAATTTGATTAAAAACAGGCAAGCTTGCTAATTATATATTCCTGTTGCCTTTATTGTAATTATTTTTAAAGTTAATTCTAAAAAAAAAAAGTGGAGAGTTAGTTTTGTATTTGTCATTTTTGTTTTAATTACCCCTGGTTGGAAGTCTTAAATTAGATTGAATGGGAAATTAATATTTGCTCTGCCTGGAATATAGAATGTACACTAATGAATGTTTTGCACGGGAAATGTAGCAAGGCAAGGATAGCCTGCCAATTTTAGGGGAGAGAGAAGAGATTCATTATTAGATACACACTTGGATTATGACCTGCAAAGAAATACCATTGTGAGTAGCTGTTCAGACATTTAATTGCCTGCTAAAAACTTAAATAATTATTGACAAACTTTGTTGCTGTGCAAGATGTCAAAATCTACCGCTATGGGTTTTGCCATCATTAGAATGTCTTGCTGATTTAAACAAAGGATGGACCCATGCCTACCAGCTCTCCTTCAGTCATGCCATGAGCCTCTAAAATAAACACTGCCTCTACCTTGCCACTGTCAAAGGACCTGAAAGATGAACTATTGTCAAAAGTGCACACTCGTCACTAAATCACCAGGACTCTGTCTTACCATAAGCTAAACTTTTTCCTATTCTAGCCAGAGTAAATAAATTGCATTTAATTAAATCTCTGCTCAATCTAATGATAAATATGTTTTAAAATGGTATTAATTGTTTTTAATTATTTATTATCTGTATGTACTTTTTCTAGTATTAAAAGTGTGTCTTGGAATCTTAGTTTTAAGATTCCAAGTTTGTTTGCAATTTTCGTTTATCAGAGGGTGCATTAGAAGATTGTATTTTATATGTTTAATATATACCTGATTATTTCATTAACTATTACAAAATGCATTGGAAGTTTTCGTAGTCTTTATTTATTCACCTGCCCTTAGTTGTAAAATAAAGAATCTTTAAGCATTTTTCGTTTGCGCTTTTTGTGCAAACAACAAAATCTTTTTGCTGGCTATTTGTTAGGTTATTTCTTCTGGTTGTCTGAAAGTAGTCATTCCGTTCTGGATTATGTAAGATTGTAATCAAATATCTTTTGCTGTCTTGTAAGTGAGATCAACCACGTTTACTTTGAATGTAGTATTACGCGCAGCAGTCCTGCGGTGTTTTAATGACAATAATTAGAATATTACTGCTTGGACGTTCACGCTGGGTACATTGATTTCTGGCAGGACAGTAACTGTTTTATTATCCCTGATTCAGGAAGCTAAAGTTGTTGTTTGTTTTGTAATTTTGCAACTGGCCAGCAAGAAGATATTTTCCTAACCATTTCTTCTATTTTAAGTGAGATAATTTTGCTGCCAAAATGTTTTATGCCTTCATGTTTGTCATACTCTTGTGCACTCTCTGGTAAATATGTGTATGTTAACATAAGTCACTTTTATATTCGTGGCTAGATGTCTTCACTCTATTGCACAACTTTTAATAAAATTAATAAATTGTTTAAACTTACTTTGGCTGACGTTTGTCTTTGTGCTTTGATTTCTCAACTGTCTAGATAATATTTAACATATCTTGTTCCTCCCTGAGTGTAGTTTGGTGCCCTTTTGATTCACATATCCTGTCCATCCTAAAATAAATGTCTAGTTCCTTTTTTAGGACTAGTGGCGCCCCCGGGGTCAGTATATGTGAATCTCAAGGATCTTTCTGCCATTACAATATATGTTTAAGCAGATATTAGATATAAGTAAAATATTGGAATTAATATATCATGATAGCTCATGGAGACACACATTTTAGCTAAACTAGCCATGGATAATTAATGAGAAAAAATAAAATTGTGTAAAATAAACATTAAAGTTTAATATTTGTAGTATACAATAAGGTGTGACAATAATCTATCCATAATCTGGCAAAATATAGTGCTATATGATATAAATTATTTAAACTTAATATTTTAAAATATTCACTTAAAGATGAATATATTTTATTTATATAAATTTTGTTGATACAGATGAACTATTAGAGCAAATTGACCTTCAGTATAAAGAAAAAAATATATAATACAATTAAACCATTAGCACTTATGTTATTATTTAAAAAAAAAATTTTGATCTAAAAAGATCATTAAGGTTAGATATATAAGTTACGTTAAAGAAAATAAATATAATAGAATATGTTAAGTCTTACTAAAAATATATAAGATAAATTGTTCTACAATATCCAGAAATAATTCATTGTTACCTTTGACATTTCTATGATCATTTAGGATTCAGAGAGTGGGATATTAGCCATAATAAAAATAAAAAATTTTGTCTGGCCATTGAGAACAGTTACAATTGCTAAGAGAATGATATCAACATATAACAATTTTATAAGCTCAGAAAACTATTATTATATAATGAAAAATATTTCAAAAATACATATTATGACGTTATATGCAATTATTGCCTTTTACCCGAAGGTCTATAAAAATCATGCGACTGGCATATAAAAATCATGCCACATATGAAATGTAAATCTATTTCTTAACCTATATAGTAGATTTCTCTGAAATGACACTCAGCCAATTCCCTCTCTGTCTATTTGGCTAACCTTTTATGTACACACCATTTTGAAGATAGTACCGATATTGTGGAAACTGATCAATTTGTTACCTGGCATAGGAATCTTTTTTCTGCACTTAATTTATAATTTGTTACCTTAAAATAGAAACTTTAATCATCTAATTAGGGAATTTTTTTTTTAAATATTAAACTTAAGCTCTTAATCTTCTATAAATTTTGGTTTTCTTTAATTACATCCAATATTTTATAAAGATAAGAATTAATATATCTATCTGTAAGCATATTTTAAGATGAACATCAATATTAATTTTTACAAAACATAAATTCATTTATTTTTCATCTGTATTACAGATACAAAAAACTTCTGATATTTAACAAATTATCAGGCATAATGCGCTTAAAATTAAATTGTAAGTAAAAAGACACAAAATATCAAGAGATATCACATTTAGTTTTTTTTGCATTTTCTTTTTGGTTTTTTTTTCTATGATTTCTTGTATAGAAACAATAAGAGAATTAATTTTAAAAGTTAAAATTATACCTTTTAGCTTCTGTTAACCAGATATGTTCAAAATTATTTAAAAGTGTGGTGTGCTTTGTGTGAGAAGGAGGGGGTAGATAAATTGAAGAGGAGATAGAGTTAAGTAAAATAGATTGATAAAGAAAAGGGCATGTTTTCAATCAAATAGAAACTTTGGGGACTGTCTGTGTGAAGTAATCTGATGAATAATCTTCTTACCTTTCACATTTACATATGCAAATGTTTTACTGAAGTACCAAACCACTTTTGTAATAACAAATAATTTCTTTTGTTAATATGAAGTAACAAATATTTAAAAAGCAAAATACTCAACAAAATTAAATTGAAAGTAAAATAGAAAGTCATACTACAAACTTTAACATGAAAGTGTTGTCTATTTATAAATGATCATTTAAACTTCATTATACTAAATATAAATGAATAAACTGCTGAAATATAAATACATCTCTTCCATTACTAGAATCAACTGATGCTACTTAGAAAACATGCTTTCTTTTAAAAATGTTTTCCAATGTTAAATAACACTGAGTCATTTCACATAAAAATAATGTCTTTTTTTATTTTAATTATAAATTATCAAAATAAAAAATAATCATTGTTTTAATATTAATCTTCACTGTTTTATTATTTGTCTATAATTTTTTAACTAAATGAAAGACATAAATAAGGTATTATTTGTTGGACTATTCTCATCATCTATGAGTGAATATTGGATGTATAGAAAATTTTAAACTTTATTTAAACTTTTCAAATACAAACAACTTGTTAATAATAACACACAAATAGACAACACAGTTAGTAATTGAACAACGTTTTGAGTAGTAGTATTCTCCACTCTTCTTCAGGTGTTGCTGGCCTATATGCACAGTGACAATATTCACTTAAAAGTTGAACTCACAAAAAACCTAATTAGCCTTGCTCATAAAAAAATTGAAAGACTCAGGAGGATTTAAACCAACTCTCATATATAAATATATCAAATTTTTATTATATGTTGCCTTTGATAAAATAGCTCAGTTGATACATTGTTTGCCTTAAATTTTATATTCAAGAATATAAAGGTGTGAGTTCAACTTCTAAGCAAATATTGTCACTGTGCATATAAATCAGCAACACCTGAAGAAGAGTGGAGAATACTACTACTTGAAACATTGTTTAAATATTAATCTTGGGTATTATTACTAACAAGTTGTTTGTATTTGGAAAGTTTAAATAAAGTTTAAAACTTTCTATACATTCCACATTCACTCATAGATGATGGAAATAGTCCAACCTATCACATCATATAATATACCATCATCACAAACCTTCAGACAAATACAATAAACAAGGTATCTCATTCCTGGTAAATGGTATATTTGCCATATTTCCAATTGCATTTGTTAATAACAAAAAATTGATTACAAAGGTACTATGAATTATTTTTTGAACTTAAAATGTAGTTATAATTTTTATCCAAAAATGGCAGAGTTTTTGAATGATAACTTCAAATGTTTTCAGAAAATAAGCAGTCAAAGATACTGAAGACTCAATTGTGTATGTTTAGCTTTAAATAATTTCAACAAGTTGTTTATTACTGCTTGAATTTAGAACACCATATTGAATTTTTAAAAAAACTGTCCTGAGACACAATTTTCACAATAACTTCAGTTTTAATTATGTTAGAGCAAAAAAAAATTACATTTATAGAAACTAGAAAAACAATAAGTCTAAGACAAATAGTGATAACCATTTAAAAAATAAGGCAAAAAAAGAAATTTCAACATCTGACATAATTATTACTTTATTGTTTGTTTATAATTTCTAATTCACCATGAACTAAGTTTAAATTATATTTTCAGTGATAATTTATTTGTATTCCTCATAAAATTATCTTTCAAACCAAATATAATTTGTCTTACTTGAGTTAATCAATAGCTTCAGAATTTACAGAAGTATTCATATAAGAATTCTTCATTTTTATCTTGTACCGCAAAAGTTACCAAATGTCAAAGATGTCTATAAGAAAAATATTCATCCTAATAAAAGATACAAAACAAATCATTTCCAGAAGATGGATATGCATTTGTCATCATAGCAATTAGCTTCTTGTCTATCTAAAACTAGAAAATGTAGGCTATTGTCTGAATCACTGATAAAATGAGTTTCATCTCTTCATTTTATATTTTTTGTGTACATCAGTGATGTTAATATTTTTTATGCACACCAGTGATGCTATCTTGTTATATTTATTGCATCACATAGATATAATTTATTTGCATATAGTACATTTGTTAGCTATAGACTTGAAAATAATGTGATGAAACATATACCAAAACTAGAGTGACTCCACTGCATGAGTATAGGGGCATAGGCAAAAATCAAAATTTGATTATTTGCCTGCATATGCAATCTTTCTGTACATTTGATTATTAGTTTTGTAAATCATTACTTGTAAACACAAACAGATTATATAACCATAATAATAAATAATAAATTATTAAACTTTTTGAGAATCATTATTTTTATAAAATAAGTTTATTTTTATAAAATAAGTGGATTATAACACAAAATTAATATACATATTAATTTATATGAGCAGAAATAAATATAGAATTTATATATACACACACCACTATAAACCCAGTAAATCATTTTTCAAATAATAAATTATTAAACCTTTTGAGAATCATTATTTTTATAAAAGAAATTTATTTTTATAAAATAAATGGATTAGAACATACAAAATTATCATACATATGAATTTATATGAGCATAAATAAATATAGAATTTATATAGATACACACCAATATAAACTCAAATTAATAAAAATTAAATCATTTTTTTACAATAATTAAAAAAAATATTAAAATATTATTGAAAAAAATAAAATTATATATTCGGCTTATGTTTAGACTCCATTGCAGGCCTTGTTTGTGAATCAGCGTATTTTTATTCTGATAAAAGCATATTTTCAGGCTGATAAAAGTTTTCTGTCTTTATCACTTTGTGGAAATTACAAAATTCATCAAAAAAAATTAAATATGCTGACTATTAAAAAAAATAATAAAAAATGCTAATTTCATTGAATTTTTTGTTGAAGACATCTTTACAAAGCGATATCAGAGATCTATCAAATGCCCATATTTCTGTTGACATCATGCTTATAGCTTTTATGTCAGTAAGAAAAGAAAACAACATTTCAACCAATCAAATAAGATGTGCGGGACACCTGTTTAATAACCCAAACCAGTAAAATATAATAGTTTTAAATTAGAACTTACTCAATTGAATGTGTGAAAGCAACTGCATGCAAAAAAAAAAAAATTCTGTCTAGGATTTTCCTTGTTTTAAAATCCTACATTTTAGCTATTGTTTATTATTAATTATACACTTTTTACTTTTCAAAATTAATGTTTTAAATTTAAAAAAACTTTCATTTTTAATTTCTGTTTTTAAGGAAATATATAAAATTACAGGAAACAGGAATAATAAATTTTATTTAATCTAAATTTGAGGTCTTAATACACTTCATTTTATTTAGGCAATATCAATAAGAAAAGAACTTAATTAAAATTAATGTTACTTATGAAAAATGAGGATTTATTAATTTAAATACAATCTTAATAATATAGTCTACTAGAAAAAAATAACACTAAAATAAATCATTACAGAACTAGGTGTTAGATATATATTATAATCATCTAATTAGAAATATACAATTAATTATATACATTATATTTAAGTAAAGAAGAGAGTTTCCAAATAAATATAAATAAACATCTGAATGACCTTAGATTTGATCAGACATTAGATTCGGGTTACATTGAGATTATTGCTTATAATAATAATAATAATAATAATAATGATGATGATGATGATGATGATGATGATGATGACTACAATGATGATGATAATGATAATGATAATAATGATGATGATGATGATGATGATAAAGAATAACAACAACAATAATAATAATAATAATAATAATAATAATAATAATAATAATAATAATAATAATAATAATAATAACAATAATAATAATAATAATAATAATAATAATAATAATAATAATAATAAAGTAATATATATTAAGGTTATAACCTTAAGACCATGCACTTGAAAAATGACAATAGAGACCTCTACAATAGTAGTAGTAGTAGTAGCAGTAGTAGTAGTAGTAGTAGTAGTAGTAGTAGTAGTAGTAGTAGTAGTAGGAGTAGTAGTAGTGGTGGTGGTGGTGGCGGTGGTGGTGGTGGCAGTGGTGGTGGTAGTAATAGGAGGGGGAGAAGTGGTGGTAGTAGTAGCAGCAGTAGCGCTAGTAATGCCAATGATAATTATAATAAAAACAGCCACTGAAAAAAGAAATATAGCTATTCCAACTCCAACAAAATAATAAGACAGAAAGAGAGAAGAAAAAAAAATACTCTAAAAATAAGTTTTGTGGAGACTATACAAACCAATCCATGAATCACAAATATGTTCACATATAGATAATTGTTATCTTTCTTTTTACCTTTTACTTGTTATTTTGCAGTGACACCTATCAGTTTCCCTCAGAAATTTTTTTTTCTGAAATATTTCAACACCATATCTAATTGCAGCTATTCACTGTGTTCTTTTCTCTGCCATATTATTTTTATCTTTTCAATGGAAACAATTGCCATTGCACTTGTTTAGAATGCTTTTAAGATCATCTTTATAATGTATATGAGGTATATGTCTCATGCAAAATCCATGTTCAATTTTACTATAAAACATTCCTTTAGGAAGTCTTCCACTGTTCATTCATTCTACATGTTCAATCCAACAATGATGTGATTTTACAATAGTTCACTCAATAGTATAACATCTTGCAAGCTAAAGAATATAGTGATTGGTTTTACAATTTTATCATTATATTTTTAAAATTTTTTGTAGCATTCTTAAATGAAATTTTTTTAATGTCTTTATATTGCACTAATACAGTGTCCAAGTTTCACATTCATAGGTAAAACAACAGCTTTATATATAATTAACTTAGTTGCTGTAGTTATTTTCCTATGATGAAATATTTTATCTTCTAACTGATTAAAAGCAGCAACTGTGCCTTGGTGACATAATTGTTTATTAGTGATATGAAGTGGAGTTTGTACATCATCATGACTTGGATGTAGAAGTTGATAAACTTCCCAATATTTATATTTGGCTTGTGGTGGTTTGAAGTTAAGGGTGTGGATTGTTAGTAATGGTATAAGTATTGTGTTCAGATATCCCTGGAGAGGAGGTGGTCTATCTGTAGGGGTAATCTTGGCAGAAATTTCTAAATATGGGAATTTTTGTGCACATGTAGATATAATGTTCAATGTTTTTTGTATCCTGAAGATATGTATTGAGTGAAGACCTAGGCTATTTTGTGAAAAGGGTTTTCTTAGATGTTTTACTGATATTGAGATAATCTTTTTTCCACAGAAAAATTTCCTACATAAGGAGTCTATCTTATTTGTAAATGCCTTGGTATAAATGATTGTTTAAGTAAAATAAGAGATTTTTGTAATCATTAGCATGTTAAGCAAAGTCATTTTTGTATATAGAGAAAGGTAGGCTTTGGAGAGTGAATTGACAGTCTTTTCCACTTTCTCTATTAAATTTTTTTGTATGAGCAATCTCATAGGTGAATGATGTAAATAGAAGTTGAACCCAAGAAATGCACTTGGTCTACCTTTGAAAATTTTAGTAATGTTATTACCAGAGATCTGCCATACACACAATTTCTCCATATTAAATGTTAGTTTATATTCTTTTGTAAAATTGTTAAGTATCTTAAGAAGTTTGGGAATTTGCTTTTGCGATGATAGAAATATTGCTATATCATCCATATATGCAATGCATGAGATGTTGTCATTGATGATAGGCATATAGACTCCTGAAAATTCATTTTATATTAATTTTGTAAGAGGGTTGATATAGGCAGTGAACAATAAGGCACTGAGTGGTGAGCCCTGAGGAATTGACTGATGTGGCACTATTGGAGGTGAAGTTTTCCCATTTAAGGAAACATAAATCTCATGGTTTAAAAGTAAGTTAACAAGCAAGTTTAGATAGGCGTTGGGGACTAAGTATTTTTGCAGACCTTTAAGGAGAGTACTGATGTAAATCATGTCAAAATCGGCTTCAATATCTAGTTGAATATCAATTGGACTGTATTTTTTATTGTCTCTAACATTTTCTATAGTTGACTTGAATAGAAAGGCTGTCTGCCCTGTTGAGGATTCTTTTTTGGCAAATTGCATTTTGGTAGGTTTGGCAAAATGAATGGCTCTATTTTATTTTTTATCATTGATTCTATTATCTTTATGCCAAGGGAGCACATTGAAATTGGATGTAGGTTAGTAGTGTTTGAGATTAATTGTTTCTTCTTCATGAATGGCACAAGCATAATTTGATTTAAGCCCTGTATTTTATAGATGTCTTTAGTGAGATAGGAGACTAGGTTAAGCATATATTGTGCTACGATTTTATCAATATGTTTGTATACAAACTTGGGAATTCCATCTATGCCAGGATGACATGAGTCTGGCATCACTTCTATTTTTTGAATGAAATCTTTTAAAGAAATATTAAATTCATTTATATTGTGAAAAGGCCATTAGACTTGGTGAGGAGACCTTCTGGAAATTTTTCTCTATACAATATGTAAAGCCACTCTAACATAAAATCTCATAGACAATTTCAGTTTGAACTTTAATAGCTGTTTGGGACTCACACCTGGGAGGGGTGGCCTAGCTCCCATTTAATGAAGTTTCTGGAATACATGTGTAGCTTATTTAAATATAACCTGTTCTTTTTAATGGAGATATATTTTTTAAGCTGGTTTGTTAACTCTTGATATGTTTTCTTTAAAGCTAAGCGGCTGTCGAAATTATTTATATAGTCCATCTAATCTTAGTATTACTTTTAAAGTAGTCAAAATATTTCTGAATAGCTCTGGCAATGAAGAATAAATTTTTCTATTTGTTGAATCAAAATTTTGAAAGTTGTATAACATCCCCAATTACTTTGCTTACATTTTACATTAACAAATTTTCAAATGTTGGACTTTTAAGAATGTATTACCAGATGGTTTTTAGACGGTTTTAATTGTTAAAACTTTTGTAATGCTATTTATAAAATACTAACATCTTTCTGTGGATATATTTATTTTACTTTTTTTCCTACAAATTATTTCTATTATTAATTAATTTATTTTTTTAGTTTAACACTTATAAATATATTATTTATATTTCACTTACTTTAAGTAAAAGACTAATTGCCTATAAACTTTTTAATTTTTTTTTGATTCATATATATATATATATATATAATGCTTCTTATCTACATTTAAAAAAAATTCTCATTTTATATCCCATTTCCTATACTTTCACTTATCACTTTAGTAAAAATTCTCATTTCCGTATATTTTTTTCTCACCTTTCTTTTACTGTCTAAAAGTAATTGAGAAGAAAAAATACCTGTTACATTACTACACTGAGAAATAAGTGTCAACTTAGTAACATATAAACATTCAATTTCATTAAGTTTTAGCGGTGATATTCATTAAGATTTTTTTGTTCAATTATACATTTTTAAATAGTTTTATAAAATTTATAGTTGACATATTGTATATTTAATCTTAAAGTATTATATTTAATGTATTGTAAACACATGCATATAAAAAAATAAACTGTATATATGTTAAGTATTTTATTATTATATTTCTATATGTGTGTGTGTGATATTGATGGAAAGCGAGTTGATTAACTAGGTATTAGATTTCTACAAGCATTAATTCCATTCGATAAATTTTAGTGGTAGTTTCTCATTGCTTGCTCCACAATTTGTAATAGATATATATCAATAAAACAAATCTGTTTAATAAATTGTAACAGATCACTAATATATTTTGCAGCTATATTAAAAACGAAGATTTATTCACCCAAAATTTCATTTTATTTATTTAGTAGTGAGACACGAGTTTCAATAAAATTGTAATGGACAGTTGGAGAGATCTTGTCTTTTATAATTATTTATAAAATATACACGTGGGTAATTGTGTAATAATTAATTGTTGCACTGTAAAAAAAAATGTATATAATCAAACATTAAATCTTCAAATCATCTTTTCTCACTATATATATATATTGAAACAGGATTGAGTTTTTTGGGGTTGGCCCTTGGGTGATTGCAAATCATCATCAAGCCCAGTTGAAAGTAGATATAAAATTAATTATCAATATCCAAAATAAAAAAAATTATAAAATCACCCTGAGAGATCAGCCCAGTTAACTCATTAGAAGAACCATAAATATAATTAACTATAAGTTCATCAGCATTCATGAATGATTCAACAATCAAAATAAATCAACAGCCAATCTGATGACTAGATTTGAAATGGGTCTACTGTGAACCAGACTAACTATTTAGCCTTTTCCAGCTTGGGGCAATTATTTCAACATAATTTGGATGTACAAACTAAATGCCCACCCATCAAAATATATATGCATAAAATTAATAATGTTGGGACATCAAAACATCCCGATCATCATTAATGCTCTGAACACTTAGTTACCATTAATGTACTGTCCAACTATAAACTTAATTTCTACTAAATCTTAAACTAAATAAAATGTAATGCATATGCTTTAACGAATATACTCTTCATGCCAACACAGGATTATTATCAACTGGATGCCCACACATTAATATACACTCCCTTTAATATATCAGACCATTATGCATGAATCTAGCTCTGAGAACATAAGCTCTATAACTGTATGGTGATCAAGAGATGATACAATACATAATATCCTAAAAATATTTAGAATTAAGTCACTGGAATAATTTTAATAATGAAATATAAGTTTATTAATAACAATAAAAAAGACATTAAAGTTTCTAGAATATGACTATATACATATAAGCCTTCTGCTTTTGATTAACATAAAACAAAATTTATTATAACATATATATATAATATGAAAAACAAAAACAAGTTTTAATCACGTTAACTTGCTGTCACTTGTATTTATGATCAATAGATGGTGTTTTACCAAAAACACTGACCAAGCATATGTTTGTTTACATAAACGACAAAAGAGTCAGAATTCACTATCTCTTTCATTTTTCCCACCCTCAGATCAGCTGATTTCAAGCTAATTGCCTATCATCAGTGAAGGATAGAGCCAGAAACTAGATCTAAACACTGACTCCAAGTGTTTATGCAAAAAGTTTCTATCAGTTTGCAAGCATGAAATTTTTCAGACCAGTAAAGTCTTTAAACTCAGACTAACAAGCTAGATAGCTATATGGGTCTGATCTCAGTTCAGTTTCACCACATAGTCAAAGCCTCTGCAATATATATCATTGCAAAAAACCTTTAAAAGTACATTTATTAAAAACAAAAACAAGTTTTAATCACGTTAACTTGCTGTCGCTTGTATTTATGATCAATAGATGGGATTTTACCAAAAACATTGACCAAGCATACGTTTGTTTACATAAATGTCAAAAGAGTCAGAATTCACTATCTCTTTCATTTTGCCCACCTTCAAATAAGCTGATTTAAAGCTAATTTGTTATCATCAGTGAAAGATAGAGCCAGAAACTAGATCTAACACTGACTCCAAGTGTTCATGCTAAAAGTTTCTATCAGTTTGCAAGCATGAAATTTTACAGGCCAGTAAAGTCTTCAAACTCAGCCTAACAAGCTAGATAACTATATGGGTCTGATCTCAGTTCAGTTTCACCACATAGTCAAAGCCTCTGCAATATATATCATTGCAAAAACCTTTAAAGATACATTTATAAAAAACAAAAACAAGTTTTAATCATGTTAACTTTCTGTCACTTGTATTTTTTCATATGTCATAGCATCTGCCGGGACGCGAACCCACACCCGTCTGCAACCAACTACTTGCTTGCATGGCGGCTGCGATACCTCTCGGCTAACAACGCAAGACCTGTCACTTGTATTTATGATCAATAGTTGCCATTTTACCAAAAACACCAACCAAGCGTATGTTTGCATAAACGACAAAAGAGGCGGAATTCACTATCTCTTTCATTTTGTCCACCCTCAGATCAGCTGATTTCAAGCTAATTTGCTATCATCAGTTATCTAGCTTGTTAGGCTGAGTTTGAAGACTTTACCGGTCTGAAAAATTTCATGCTTGCAAACTGATAGAAACTTTTTGCATAAACACTTGGAGTCAGTGTTAAGAGCTAGTTTCTGGCTCTATCCTTTACTGATGATAGCAAATTAGCTTGAAATCAGCTGATCTGAGGGTGGGCAAAATGAAAGAGATAATGAATTCTGACTCTTTTGTCATTTATGTAAACAAACATATGCTTGGTCGGTGTTTTTTGGTAAAACGCCATCTATTGATTATATATCATATATATATTTATATATATAAATAAATGATGCATTAAAAAGAATTGAATATCTCAAATTTTGTAAAATGGTGCGGAAAAGAGTTGAAAATGATATGAGAAAGTATAACTGTGAACTAGCAAGAAAAGCTGTAGAAGAAAATAAAAGTCTTAAGAATGTAAAACAACATTTTGGTATTGGTAAAAAATTTATATCTGCAATAAGAAAAAAAGATGGAATTATTACTAAAAAGAGAGATGACATCATGAAATTGGTAGAAAATTTTTATCAAGAATTATATAGTGATAAAGAACAAGTACCTCCTATATCTATTACATCTTCCAAATTGCCCAGAATTTTAAATGAAGAAGTGAGAAATGCAATTAAATGTATGAAGAAAGGAAAGGCTCCAGGTAATGATGGAATTATAATTGATATATTAAAAGAATCAGGTGAAGAAACAGAAATTTTTTTAGAAAAGTTATATACTAAATGTCTAAATGATAAAGATGTACCGGATGATTGGAAGAATGCAGTAATAATATTAATATTTAAAAAAGGTGATAAAGAAGATATTAGAACTTACAGACCTATCAGCCTTTTATCAGTTTTATATAAAAATTTTTACCAAAATAATTACAACTCGTCTACAGAGAACATTGGATTTCCACCAACCAATTGAACAAGCTGGATTTAAAAGTGGTTTTAGTACAGTAGATCATATTCAGGTATTGAGAGAAGTTATAGAAAGGACAAATGAATATGAGTTGTCATTATGTTTTGGATTTGTAGATTATGAAAAGGCATTTGATTCTATAAACATTTCTTCAGTGATTAAAGCATTGGATCATCAAGGTATAGATCTAAGATATTGTCATATTTTAAAGAATATTTATAAAAATGCAACAGCAACAATTAGATTACATAATGATACTGGGAAAGTCAACATTGAGAAAGGTGTAAGACAAGGTGACTCCATATCTCCAAAACTTTTTACAGCAGTGCTGCAAGAAGTATTTTGTGGATTAAAATGGGAAACTAAAGGAGTGAAAATAAATGGAGATTATTTAAGTCATTTAGATTTCGCAGATGATGTAGTTGTTTTTGCAAATAATGCTTCAGAGCTGCAGGAAATGTTGCAGGAGTTATCAGATGAAAGTAGGACTAAAGATAAATGTTAAAAAGACTAAAGTAATGTATAATCGATTTGCTCAAAATATGAAAATAAAGATTGATTATGATGAATTAGAAGAAGTTAAGAGTTACAAATACCTTGGTCAGATTATTAATACAGATGGAAACATAATGGAGGAAATTAATCATAGAATTAAACTTGTTTGGAGTGCTTTTGGTAGAAATAACTTGATACTAAAAGGAAATATGCCTATGTGTTTGAAAAGGAAGGTTTTTAACAAATGTGTTTTACCAGTTCTTACTTATGGATCTGAGACTTGGACACTCAATAGAAGAGCAATACAGAGACTTCAGACCACTCAAAGTAGTATGGAGAGATGTATGTTGGGAGTAACAACAAGAGATTGAAAACGCAATGTATGGGTAAGAGAACAAACAGGTGTTACTGACCTCATTGAAAAAATTAAAAGATTGAAGTGGAGTTGGGCTGGACATATTGCTAGAAGAGATGATAATAGATGGACAATTGAAATTTTAAACTGGATTCCAAGAGATTGTAAAAGACCCAGAAAGAGACCACATGTGAGATGGATGGATAAAATAAGAAAGTTTGCAGGGGTGATGTGGAGAAGAGAAGCTAAAGATCGAAGAAGATGGATTAAACTTGGAGAGACCTTCATCCTGCAGTGGATTGATAATGGTTGATAATGATATATATATATATACATAATGGTTGATAATGATATATATATATATATATATATAATTATTAATCAATGTCTGTATTCCAATTATAATAAAATATATATAATTATTCAAAACAATACAATAATTAATACAGTAAAAAATAGTTTATAAACAAATATATTCCACAATTTAATAGAAGTACTTTCAACTATCTATGTAGTCATTATCAACTAGATTCAAATTGTATTACAAAAAACCATTACAAATGTAAACAAAAAGAAATATGTTATACATCAATGTTCCCACCATTCATTTTGAATCTAGTTGATAATGATTGCATAGATAGTTGAAAGTACTTCTATTAAATTGTGGTATATATTTGTTTTTGAAATATTTTTTACTGTATTAATTATTGTATTATTTTGAATAATTTTATATATGTGTGTGTGTGTGTTCCAATAGGTTTCACATACACATGTATTGTAATAATTTAGGAACATATTTAAAATGCTATAACATATAAAATATTAAGTTATCACACTTTAATGATACATATACCACATTGGTTATATATATATATATATATATATATATATATATATATATTTTATATATATATATATATATATATATATATATATATATATATATATATATATATATATATATATATATATATATCATCACACAGATGGCAGTAAACTTTATGAATATATTTGAATTGCCATAAAATAATAATAAATGTTTAAAATTTTATGTTATCACATTTTATTGATACAAATACCTTATAATATACTTATATAAAATACATATATCATTGCACAGACATGTGGTATAATTTATTAACATATATGCATGTGCATAGAAATGTATGTGAATTCTAATATTTATACCATGGTATTTTAATTTGACAAAATAAAATTATTTAAAATATATTTTTCACATAACTGCATTTATATAATATGTGTAAACATAAAATATAGATATGATTTAAAATTATTAATTACCTTCTCTTTTATGGTCAGTATTTTTTTTACCTTTTCTTTTTTAAAAAAAAAAAATTATATCTTTGACAGTTCATAATAAAAGTTTTCTTTTGTCTTTTAATAGATTACTGTTAATTAATTAATTATAAACATCTTTAAAAAACTATACTATGGCAAATTTCCTTTTTTTTTTCAATTGAAAAATACTTTTGGAGATGAATCAATTCTTTACTTTTAGACTTTTAATTCAAATAAAATTTATCTACTTGTTTTTCTTTCAAATTGTAGATTTTAAATGTCATTTTCACTAAAGAAATTATTTAAAATTTTATTCCCATTTTATATAATGCTACTCACCAGCTGTGCTTTATGCATATATGTTTATTTTTGTTTTTCTGCATACAGATAAATCAGCATACATATAAACTAATTCTTCAGCAAGATAAGGGATTTTTGGTGAGCTGGTCTTGGTGAGACTGGGTAGACATCACCAAAAAGGATACAATCCAGGTAACTATTGACATTCACTTGACTCTACTTAGACTTCAGACCAGCCTTATAGTACTATGTTGGCTATGAAGAACAAAGAGAAATAGGATGTTCCTTCTAGGCCAATCCAAACTCCAGCATAGTAAACTAATAGCAGCCACTGCCTTTAATTACATCTTCATGGTAGCTGTGTATTACTCTTGAAACCAACAAACTGTTAATTTTGGGTGGGGAGCAAAAAATTCATTAATTAAAAAATGTTTTTCATATCTTTTTAATCTTTTCATATCATTTTAATCCTTTTAAGTAAAAGCTACTTTTATAATTTTATCAAAGTATAATCTGCAAAGATTTTTTAAAATAGATAGTAGAAATTTTACTAAAATGTATGCAAGTTTTAATTAAAAAAATAACAGATTTCTAAAATAGATGGTGGCTTTTTACAATTATAAAATCTGCTTGTTTTAATTTCAAAATCAGAATTCATTAAAAATGCAACACATTTTAAACTATATTGAGTAAGTATTAAGATAAATCAATTTTACTTAACTATTAGAAAGATGACATCCCCAATTAAACACAAAATAATAATCATGCTTATATATATATAAAAACAATGGTGTTATATATATATAAAAACAATGGTGTTAATATCAGTACATTGTATGTCCTTTTAAAATACTTGGACTAAGTAAGCATGGTAATGATCTAAGATCAAACTAGTCACTAGGTAACAAAATACAGAAGATAAAAGTATAATTCTACTACATAATTTTACTAGTCACTAGGTAACCAAATACAGAAGATAAAAGTATAATTCTACTACATAATTTTATTTTCCTTATAATTAATGTAATACATGCAACAATATGGTTCACACAGCAATAGAAACAGGAAATAAGATGCTAGAATACTGAACAATGGAAGCCAAGGGCATTATAAAAACAAACCTACTTTATTTCCATTGTCTTTCTACTATTTTGAAATAAGATATAAGCTATACAATACAACCTCAGAAAATTGAATATTCAAATCTTAAAGAAAATGGATGTCTTATTCAAACACTTCAAATCATTTGCTGGATTGTTATAAAGCAAATTTCAAAAAACGGTGACTGATATATAAACAAAATGATTCTAATATATTCAAGTATTTGGTTAAAGTAGTAGATCTGATTTTAAATAGACATTTAAAAAAAAAGACCATGTTAGTCTTTATTCTTCAAACATGGATGAGGAAATGAATTGGATCATCAGAGTGTATATATATATATATATATATTAATGATGGAATAATTCTGTTCTTGTAAAAATCATTTAACAACAAACACTGAATTAAGAAAATTTTAATTGTTTATGTACTAAAAAATGATGTTCTCAGGCTAAAAAATAGTGTTATAAGGCTCAGTGTTGTCAGCCCTGACCATGGAAAATGCAATGGTTCAGTATTCAAATTCATAACACATACTGAAGCATTGAATACTTTGTCTAAAACTTCCAGGTGAATACAGACAGGAGAAACCCAACAAGAGATGGAGATAACATCATTCTGAATATGTTTCTGAGGAATCTCCATGAGAAATGCATGATATACAGTAGCAGCCTAAACAAAACAATGACAGACTTATCTATTAGAGATATTGCATCCTAATCCACAAACCTCATGCCAGTTATTATTATGAAGAAGGATTAATTTGTTGTGTGGTATATTTTTTATTTATGTGTACACTGGTAGAATTTTGTATTTTTTTTTCGTTTTATGTCCATATTTGGTAACTGGGTTTTCTGTAACTCTGAAGAGTCCATTGTAGTTAAAGTCAAGAAAAAATGAGGAAGAAGGTTGTTAGAATTAATATTTTTTAAAATAAAGTTTAGGAAATTCTCTCTATGTAGTGATCCATCATTATCTATGATACTATCAGAATCCTTACTACAATATGAAATAAAGTTAGGATTTTATTTATTACCACTCCACATTTTAAAAAAAAAGCATATACTTGCTACAGGACAGAGTTGTGTTATTTATTTATTTTTGTTGACTAATGATTGTTCATATTTGTTTATTCAATATGAATGACTAACACTCTTTCATGAATGGCCTTTCCTATTAAACTTGTACAAAGTTAAGAGGAGTCTTCCAAGGAGAGAAAACTGCTGCAGCTGGAATTAAACCAAGAAGCTACTGAATATGTCTTTATATATTTTTGTTAAATAGTTAGCTTCACAATCAATGTAACATTAAATTAATGATTTTCTTTTTGTTACTTTTACTTACTTTGTATGTGCCTATCGTGGTAACTGTTGGTATAATGAATATACTTAATTGTTAATATGATAGGGGTATATAGTTCATACACATACACACATATGTACACAATTATTTTTTTTTGTTAAAAGAGTTTTTTTCAATTTTTATCTTGTTTGTAAATAAAGATTGTCAATTTGATTCTCATTAAATGGTTTCTGGTTTATTAATTTTTTTTCTCTGCCCACTTATCAATTCACCACCATACATATGTGCACACTCACATATATTTCTTATACATTATAATACAGTAATATGATTAAATGAGTTTCTTGCTTGATTGAAACACATATGAATGTACTGTAATTTTTATCTAAGCTAAATTCATTGCAGAAGAGAGCCAATTGCAACATTCTCCCTGGATTTTAATTTTGAGGCATAAGTGGAATCTGAAAGGGGTGAGGTATCATTGAACTAGCTTAAATTGTGTATGCATTTCATGTATAAACCTAGAACTAGCCCATTGGGAGTAGACATGATCAGTGGTTAGTTACATCATTTCATCATTCTTGGCATTGTACCTGAAGACCCTATGTCTGACTATAGTTAGATCTGTTTCCCCCTCTTCTGGTGGAAAACCCGGACCTAAATATATATGCACACACACTCTTATGTTGTTGTATGCCATGTAACACAACTGTTACATTATATATATATCAATAAAACTGCAAATATTTTTTTTATATATATATATATATTATAGAATTTAGATATTTGAAACATCTCTATTTCCATGTACATATTAATAATTCAGTATATAGAGGAACTATAATAATATGCTATCCAAAAAAAATTATAAATGGCAAAAAGTAAAACATTATATTTCCTAAATTATCATTTTTTCAATAAAACTGCAAATATTTTTTTTATTGGAACATTGCATGCATTGAAATATATTAATAACTTTTCTTTGGCTTACCTTAAAAATATGTATAAATTATAATAATAACAAAGAATCCAAAATATTTTGGGTAGCATACAATAGCTTTTAGGATTATCATCTCACATAAAAGGTTAATTAATAATGTGTCGAAACTAAAACAATATATGGCAACAATAGCATAATAAAATCTTGTTTATTGTAGCTTTTGTTATGTACACAATAGATTATTATGTAATTAATTTGCATTACAAAACTACATAAGAAAAAAATGTTTACTAAAAAAAATTTTAGAAAGTGAGTAATGAATATATAAATTATCATATGTGTGTATGTGCATGTACGAGATAAAGCATGCATCCGTTATGTACACCAATTTAGGTAATCAATAATATTTAAAAATTTATAGAAGGAGTGTACTTTATAAATCTGAAACAATAAAATATAGGTCATATTATGTAAAAAAAAAAAAAATAGTTTTGTTGAGCATAAGAATTTGAATTATAAAGCTTAAAAAAATTAAGTATTTTGTGCCCTTTTCTGATTTGCATTCTAAATGGTATTTTAAATCAGTAATTTTCTCATTCTTAAAGTAAATTAAATGGGAAATCTAGATGTATTATGTAAAATTATGGGATAACAAAATTAAGTGAGTTATTGTTCAATTTTTTAAAGTCAATAATGATTTTTTTTTCT
This sequence comes from Epiperipatus broadwayi, assembly GCA_028023455.1. Taxonomy (NCBI): domain Eukaryota; kingdom Metazoa; phylum Onychophora; class Udeonychophora; order Euonychophora; family Peripatidae; genus Epiperipatus; species Epiperipatus broadwayi. The sequence goes on along the minus strand of JAQFVV010006313.1, from coordinate 2,553,208 downwards.
TCTTATCACTAACATGAACAAGTTTTAAGAAAGATTATTTTGTTCAAATAATTATTAAAATAATGATATCATTGTAAAGTTTGTGTAGAATTATTTGTTTCAACAACATGTTGTGAAAGAAATGAAAAAAAAAAGTTTAACAGTAAGCATGTTGTTAGAGATAAACAGATGTTAAATCCTATAGCTAGCTTTTTATAAATTTGTTGTTTGTAAAACATACTGTTGAGTACAGTGATAGTGCAAACAACAGTAGGGGATAAAAAACATTTAGAAACCAACAAAATCCTTAATTCAGATGCATATGTGTAATGATTTCATGAGAGAAGAGAAACCACTGTTTAAAACAGGTTTTCCTTGGTTTGGATTGCTGTGTCATGTTGACATTAAAATTATTTTTCAATACTAAAATCCAGCATAGTAATTACAATTCACCATCAGATGTTCATCTAGTATGTGTAGCTTGAAACCAACAATCAAAACAATCAGCAATTCAATTCAAAGCCTAATGTTAAAATTAGCTAACACCAGCCATTGCCTGCTTTAATAATGACATGAGAAAAGAATTGGAGTGTGCTTTAGGATAGACTTATTGATACTATATTCTATTATATAACATCACTAATGTGCAAGGAGAATAAGTGTCATCACTGTAGGAACTAATTAGGAATTATTCATAAATATAGTAAAAGAACCACTTCTGCCGAAAAGCATGGTCTGAGATTTATTAAGTATTGCACTTGATAAAAGTTTATCAATGTAATTATGCTAAAGCCTTATATTTAAAATATCTCTCATAATTATTACTATTTTCTTATTATACTCAATAATAGTTGCAAGTATATAACCAACAATTTTATATATTTATTGTTAATAAATTGTTAGCAATTTTAATAGTCCATTTAGTTTATGTTTGCTTATCAAACTCAATTCTAACATTATGCTATTAATATCCTTAACTGTGAGAAATCATACACTCCACTGAAGGACATGCAGGAATAATGGTAATAATTTATAAGTGATGATGATCAGACATTAATAAGTTTTCCAAAAATAAACTCTCCATTTAGAAGGTTTGGTACTGTAAAGTTTCATTTTTTTATTTATTAAAACTAGAAAAACAAATTAAAAACACTTTTGGGAATACTTTAACCTTTAGTACTAGATTATAAATCATTATCACAGATGTTTGGTTAATATTTCCCTATAAAACAGGAAAAACTGTCCATACAGTGGCATCCATTGATTTCTTTGGTTGGCACTGAGTGGCCCTACTGTATGGAGAGTTTTGCCTGTTTTAATAACAGTAATGTGCTAGCATAACAAATTGTGATCGTATGATGTTTAGTGATTTATTTCCATATATATATCAATTTAATCATTTTTATTCAAGTGTATATTAACCATAATCTAAACATATCTATCTTTGCTCAGTTTTCACATAATATAAATAGATATTATGATCAGTTCTCAAAATTTATTGTTACTTATTTGTAAATACATTTATTCTTATACAGCCCAGTATTTATTGTAATATATTTTGGAGTAAATCAATATTCACACATGTACTGTTTTAATATAAATTGATGTGAACTCACCCATAAGCAAATATTTCAAAAAACAGTGTTTGCTTACCAGGTATTATTCAGGGGTTGAATCTACTCCCTCTTCTATAATATTTAAATTATATTTGTACAATTTGAACATCATTTAAAAAGTCAGACTTTCAATAGACCCAAGCCCTGAACAATTCACAATAAGCAAATGTTGTATTACATATAGATAAGCTTGAAGGACAAGTGAATTCACTTATTATTTGAAATCTTTGATTATGGGTGAGGGTACATCAATTTATATTAAAATAGCATATGTGTGAAGATTGATTTATTTCTGAATATGTTACTTGTCTGTGTATATTTAAAAAGCTTAAAGTTATTCTATTATCAACATTGTTAATGAATAATGTGACAAACATTAATATATGTAAACAATAACATAATATTAACAGAACCCAAAAAGTGCAATATAAAATACAATTAAAAAAATTATGTATTTTTAGAAATAAAAGTATTCTTCCCAAGTTAAAGGAAAGTCAATATTTTTGTTATTAGATATGAATATTTTGGACAATTTCCATTATTTATCATTAAATGTTGAATGTATAGGAAATTTTAATTTTTATTTAAACTTTTTAAATACAGATTACTTGTTAGTAATAACACACAAATAGACAACACAGCTTATAAATTATACAAGGCTTTGAGAAGTATTATTCTTCATTCTTCTTCAAGTATTGCTGGCCTGACTAATAATAATATTAGCACAACTTACACCTTTAGATTCTAGAATATTGAATTTTAAGACAATGTCCTAGCCAAGTGAACTGTTCTATCAAGAAAAACAGATAGTAGAATTTTTTATATATTTATATGTGAGGGTTGGTTAAAATCCCCCTGAGTTCTTAAAATTTACTATCTGTTTCCTTTGACAGAATAGTTCAGTTGGTTATAACATTACCAGAATAGTTCAGTTGGTTATAACATTACCAGAATAGTTCAGTTGGTTATAACATTACCGTAAAAATCAATATTCAAGAATCTAATGGTGTAAGCTCAACTGCTGTACTATTATTGTCAGTGGTAAGGACAGCAATATCTGAAGAGAGTGTGGAATAATACATTTCAAGACATTGTGTAATTACTACTTATTACTAACAAGTTGTTTGTATTAAAAAGTTTAAATTTTAAAATTTTCTATACATTCAACATTAAATGATAGATGGTAGAAATAGTCCAACATATCATTTCTACTATCCCATCATCACAAACTTTCAGGCAAATTTTGTTATTACTATTATATTTATTTTATATTGATACAGATAAAAAAAAAATCCTTTTTTAAAAATGATAACATTGAAAATCACAGAAAATAAAATTACAATTTAATAAAATCAATTATAAATACTTCATCCATTTTCTTTACAAATATGACCCTAAATTTCAATACATATATTTTTAAAACACATTTAACAGGCTTTTTCTTTGTAAAGTATTGTGTTGTTGTTTTTTTTTTAATTATATAAACCGCCTTTTTATTCCAATGTTTCAACCATATATATAATCAATATCAAGAATATTCTTATAAAAACTATATGTGTACAAAGAATCTTCAATAAAAATTATTTTGTTATACAAATTACAATTTTTTATAACTTACTTCTTGCTTACTTTCATATGCTTCTACATTTTTTTATATTTTAATTTTATATATATTTCATTTACATTTTTATATAAAATCTTCAATACCCTTCAATTATTGAAGGTTATTTTATATAAAAGTGTAAATACAATATAATAAAATAAAATGTAAGTGAATGATACGTAAGCCATAAGTTATAAAAAAATAATTTGTGTGATAAAATAATTTTTATTATATTGTTCAGGAAATCTTTTATAGATTGTTTGTAAACATAGAATTGTGTGTTCATATATATATATATATATAATACAAATAAAATGTCTGTTAATATATAGGGTATATGAGCACAGACTTTTACATGATCCACCATTCTCCACTCTATCTCATAACGCTGATACATTTGAACACATATATGTCGAAAAGATATAAATAATCACCAATATACGTATTCCATGCTAAAACAGCAATCATCAGTTGGTCCAGATTACCATCTCCACACATATATTCTATATGTGTTCAGATATATATTAAGATAGCTAATCTTCATACTTAAATAGACAGGCTTCAATCTATTCTATACTCCAACTCTTCAGCCATCCATCCAATTGAAAATCTGATGATGTAATACACAAAGGCCACCCTGAAGCCGAGATTCTTGTCACACCCATGTTGACCTAAGGTCAATCTGACCCCTCATATACAGGACATAATCCATTTAATACATATACAAGGGATGGGTAGATATCTCTATTATGTAATAACTATGACATAGAGTGGAGAGTGGTGGGTCATGTGAAAGTCTGTGCTCAAATATCCTATATATTACATATATAGACACAGGTATATAAAAAGCCTGTTCTTCTGTTATTAAAATGTCTGTTAATTAAAAACTATTGTAATAACAAAAAACATATAACGGTAATTATCTATTATATACAGTCTTTCAATCTGCAGAAATACTTTCGATTAACACCTTAATGTTAATGAATTAACCAATATTACTTCTGTGAATTGAAAGACTGTATATGTTAATTACCATTATATTTATTATTTTATTGTTATATATATATATATGATTGAAACATTGGAGAAAAATTGAAATTGAAAAGTGGTTCATAAATGAAAAAAATTAAAACATTACAATTAAGTTGTTCATTTTCAGTTTAGCTAAATGTGTGTGTCTCTGTGGAGAGGGTGGGAGGGAGAATATTAGCTTAAAATAATTATGGAGAAACATTTGAAAAATTAGATATAAGCCATAGAATTTTAAATCTTTGCTATAAAATTTCAAAATATTAAAACTATAGATGAATTTAAACTAATGAACAAATATCAGTAAAATCATGAGTTTTACTTCACAATAAAAATGTATTAAAACAATTTTTTTTTTTTTAAAAAAAAAAATGTTTTCAGATTTTTTTTTTTTTTTAAGTTGTTGTTATTCCTTGAAATTATTAAGCATATTTATTTAATCATTAAAACGGGTTTTAATACAATAATAATATTTTATAAAATGTGCATTAAATGAATGTCATTTTAATTAATGTATTTTTTTTTGTTTCAGGTGATGGATATTTGACGCTAAAAGAAATGGAAAAGGAAATCAAAAAAATATTTAAAGGCATTGAAAATGCCAGAAGTGAACAGCGTTAAAGTCTTTGTTATTAATAAAATTTCCAATTAAAACCATTTTTTTTCTTTTGTCTAAATTAAATAAAAGCAATTTGTGAAATATTAAATATTTTTTTGTATTTAGTAAATAATTTGGATATGCTTTTTTCCCCTCTTCTCTCCTGTGTTGTGTTGTTGTTATAAATAATGTTGAAGAGTATACTATAAAATTGTGCATAAACATGTGTTTCTCTCTTTGCATATAACATATTCACCCGATATTATTCCACTGCAGAATAAAAGCATCTCCAGCATTAATCCAGTTTTTTTCTGTCCTTAGCCTTTCTTATTCACATTACATCAGCAAACGTCCTTATTTTATGTATCCATCTTTTTTTTTCCACATGTCATTATAAAATCTTTTGGGATATAGTTCAAAATTTCAACTATTTATATATTATCATCTCTTTAAACAATATATTCGAGCTAAATTCCTTCGATGTTAATGACATTTGTTTGTTTTCCATCTTGGTATTTTATTTTCTATAATATTTTGTTCCAATTTACATCTCTCAGTAGTTCATAGAATTATCTGAAATCTATATATTGCTCTTCTGTTAAGTGTCCATGTCTTAGATCTATAAATAAAAATTGACAAAATAATACTATTAAAAACATTTATTTTCTAATATGAAGACATTTTATTTTAATAGTAAGTTATTTCTATCAAAAAGTTTAATACGTTTATCTACTATTTTTTCATTAATCTGACTAAATATTTGTACTTATTAATTTCTTTTAATTCATGATTGTCAATCTTCATTTTATTTTTCAAAGAAAATTAATTGAATATTATTTCTGTCGTTTTTTAGCACTTATCTTTTATCTTACTTGCTTACTTTCATCTATAGATTGTTGATTCATTTCAAAGCTCTGAATCATTATTTTCAACAGTAACAACATTCATTTGAAAAAACTAGATTATTTAAATAACATCGCAATAGTATTCATACAATTTTGTAATTCTATCAAACTTGTACAAGAAAGTCTTAAAAGCACTAAGTCAGCTTTTGATAGATTACCGTTAGAATCATAGTGCTGAATAGAACTTCCATTAAATATATGCATATATAGTGAAGACCAATATGTAAATCAGCCTCAGTATGTAAATTAGATGTTCCATTTTTGTGGATAATGAGAATCTCATGCAACTCAGTACTCTTTTAATTAGCACAAAAGACAGAATAGGTTTTGAACACACTCTCCAAGTCATAGAAAATATTTCATACCCTGCTCCATCTTGTAGCTCTGGGTATTATGGTGAATCTTGTGCTAATATATCAATGTGGGACACATTCATATAATGAAGCTCAATTAAATCATGAATACAAATCATTCTTTTTTTATCATGAGTTGGTTACAGGAATTACCCTTTCTCTCTCTAATGTAAGAATAATAGGTGCTAAGAGGGGTGATATGAAATGAAAATAAAAAGGTTTGGGTTATTGTGAGAGTCCTCATTCCATCAATAGAAAAGATGTTTCTGCCCCATTATCAAAAAAGTGGAACATTTAATTCACATATTGAGCCTGATTTTTATATTGGTCTTCACCACTATATGTGCACATTTTTAATGGTGCAATTCTATTCAGCACTACGATTTTGGCAGCAATCTGCCAAAAGGTGGCTTAATCCTTGTAAGAATTTCTTATTAGTTTATTTTATTTTTTGATATTAACTTGTACATTCCAAGTTTGGTAGAATTAAATAGCATTTATGTATTTTTATTTTCTTAGGTTCCCATTTTAATTTACATAATAATTTTTGTCACATATCATATACCCGTCTCGATATTATTCTTTAAATATCACTATATTGTCTAATTATTGATATAGAATTTTGATAAATATTTTTCAGATCATAACAATATTCTGGATTTATATCAAGATAGTTCAAAGCTTTAACTACTGTCCAAATGGATATATCTCACAATTTTGGAGTGCAAATATGAATAAGTGTATCTGGATTTCCATTCAAAATAATGTTATTTATTCTAATGCATAACAATAAAAATATGCTTAGTAATTTAACTATTGCTGTGTAAATAAGTAATAATTATTTTAATTTGGAGTCAAAATAATATAAAAACACCTTAATTTGCAATTATATTACTTGGTGACTAAAAAATTATCCTTTATTATAATTCTATAGTAAAATAGTGAAATGTTTTACACTTCAATAAGCATTTTTTCCCGTATAATATATATATATAAGCATTTTTTCCCGTATAATATATATATATCATTATTGATTCACTGCATAATAAAGGTCTTTCCAAATTAATCTATATTTTCCAATTTATAATACCTTTTCTCTATATTGTATTAGCAAACTTCCTTTTTTATTCACATATCTACATAATCACGTTTTTTTAGCATTCATATAAAAATATTTTTAAATAAAACATTAGCTATTATTATTAATATTTATCATGATAAAGATAATTTATTTTATTTTGTTATATATAAACTTGTATTTCATTAAACATTATATATATACACATTATAATCTAAAATCCATCGACATATCCAAATTATCATATAAAATGTCAAAATAATAACAAACACTATCGTCTAAGCTCAGGAGAGTTAGCAAATGCTATACGCTACAATAAAAAAAGCCTCTAGAATAATAATAGCAATCAATAAACATTGTGAATATAATAAGCAACATTTAGCAAAATTTAAGAGTAGGAGATCACTCCACTCAATCTCACACATTACGGGGAGGTCTTAATATTGGACGCATATAGAAAAGTTAGGTTACATTAACACCTCTTCCCAGTACAACAATTCTAATGATTATCATCAGTATCTTATTGCCATGATAATATCCACATTTATCTCTTTTGATAAATAACAAGACGTTTTTTTTTATATTTGTGCACAATACCTCTTAAAATTTCATTTTCTTTTGCAAAACAATTTCTTTAATGATTGTTTCTGTAAATTAAAATCTCAGGGTTCTGTAATTAACATTTTATAATACTAAAACTTTACTTTTTTCTTTTCATTTAAAGATTATTAGGCAATGAATGGAATCGTAGTAGTAATATGGGTAGACATACTCTTATCCGTTAGATAATGTCTACCTAAATTACAGCAGTGATAATAATAATAAATTTTAAATAAAATATTTTACTTAAAATACAAAAACATAAAAAACTCTTAATTTGCCATAAAAGAATATATACCAGAATAGTATTCAGATATAATGAGAAAAAATAATGGATTTTAAGGCCACTCAAAATACCATATTAATAATTCCTACTACTAAGTCTTTCTTTATGGATTTGAGATAAATAATGATGTATAATCAAAAATAATCTTCTGAATAAAATAATTATCACAAAAGAAGACTTTTTTAATGAATACAATTAGTTAATGTTATCATTTGATATTTAAGAAAATGAATAATTTATTTGTTAAATGCTGTCTTAACATCTACACATAAATTTGAACAAAGTGATTATTATATTGAATTTCATATGTTCATATACTCTTAATGTTCAATATAAAATATAACTCCATAATAGATTTTATAATATTGAGATTTCTGAACAACATGTGTAGTTAGTAATAATAAAAACATTTATTTTAACAAGATAGATATTGATCAGATAACAACTTTGGAAATCTACAATATCATAAAATGAAGAATTTAGCATTCTACTGTACAATTCAACACAGATGAGAAATATGATTTTTAAGGTTTACAGATAAAATAATATAAATTCACACATTAAATAATAAATATAATTATATACACAACTTTTCACTTCTTTTTCTTTTTAAATTATAGCTCCATGATAATAAATATATAAATTCAACATTCCTTTTCTTTTTAAAACTTGTTTTATTCCAAACTATAATTTTCTTTCTCCTCCCATACAATGTTTCAATTATATTCTGTAGTCATTATCAAGATTCCTCCTTCCCTATCTTTAATTATATATACATTAAATAATAATGAATCTTGTATCCTTGTTTGATTAATGAAAACCTTTCTCAATATTAAAATTATAAAAAGTTCTCCATTCTTACAATGCAATCATACAATTATGTTGGCTCTGTAATTAACATTTTACAAATACTAAAAAAATTTCACTTGTTAAAAGAGAGCAAATGAAAATTATGTGTAAAAGCATTTGAATATTACCAATAAGTAATAGATTTTCTAATGAATACAAGCATTAACTTCATGAAGAATATTTTAAAATAAAGCACAGATGATAATGATATATCTATAACATTTTATATTAATTCATTAATTATTATTTTTTAAAATGCATCTTGGATATAAAATATGAGTAATATTTACAGCTTTAACAAAATAAAATTTCATTGTAGAACAAATTTCAAAACTAAGAATAATGATAAGATGTATAATAGAGTAGATTCGTAACAAAATAGATAAGCATATGATAAACTTGAATAAAAACTCATAATTCAAGAGCATTTTTATCCATATAGGATATGATTTGTTCCAGTTATTTAATACAAGCAATAACTTTAGAGTAATAGTGACCATTCCAAACAAATATTTCATTTAATGTTTTAAAATATTTTTTTTAAGTATATAATCATGGAATAATTTTTTGTAATAATAGCTTAAGTCAATAATCTTCATTTCACTGACTTAGAAAATAACTTTCCTGACTAGTCTGAAATAGATATAAGACAAAGTTTTGTGAGCAAGTAATTTCTATCCTGCTGTTACAATAATGATAAGCAAATAAAAATGTCATTTTAAAATTGATTTAATAAATTTATAAAATGCCATTATCAATAAACAGGTTTTATTATCTGGAATTTAAGTCAATTTATTCTAAAGATGAATTAATCCAAATGAAACCATTCTTTTAGATACATGAATTTTTTAAAAGCATTTTTAAACATATGTTGCTGAATAATATTCAAATGTTTTAGAATTTTTTAACAATCTTCTTATTCTCAGCATATCATAATTTTTGAGCAAAACTATTTTTATACAATTAAGAACTGCTACAAAATACTAAAATAGCATAATGTTTTAGCAGCTTTAATATTCCAGTATACAAAATATTAAAACAGTAATAGTGTCACTTAATGAAAAATAATAAGAGTATTTACATAATAATGATGAATCATTGAAAATCCCTCTAAGTATACAATTTATGTAAAAATAACTCTACAATTATTGTTAAAAATTTAGTTAAAATTTCTGTTATACTTCTTTGCTATGCAGACCTTAAACCTTCTTTAGTAATTTCAGCTTAGACTTTCTGGATCTGGAAAAAATAGTTAACAGTATATGTTTAAGTAAATAAAAATTTGTTATAAACAATTAAATTGAATAAAATTAATTGTTAATCAAGTAAATGTATCCAAATCAAGTAGAAAGTATTAAAGTAAGCACATAGGTGCAAGTCTTCCTCTATTTATATTGCTGATCGTGTCATTGATTTTATTGGATAAAATTTATACTTAGATCAACCTCTTACTTGCCTTAATTTATTAAAATGTAAAAATTTACTAATATCCTGGGCAGCATAGATAAAATACATTTATTTACATAATTTTCTAGACTTTCAATAAAATGTTACATTTTAAGACAATTATTTATAAAACAAAAATTATTACAATGAAAATAAAACAAAATATTGTATAATAAATTACATTATTTTGCATAGAACATTAATTTACATTATTCTTGTGAACGATCTTATACAACATTCAATAAATGTAAAGCTGCCCAGAATATTTTTAAATAAGACTTTTTTAAAAAAATATTTAATAATAACATTTTGAAGTTAGAATAAAAATTATAAATCAAGCATACTCACACATGTTTATGAATGATTTCTTTATTTGAAACTAATAGTTTTTACTAATAAATTAATTATTTATCTTATTTAATTGATTAACTAAAAACTTACTTAATCAAAACAATCTTTATTCCAATTAGTAATAAGAAAATATACTTTTTTATTAGCAAACAAATAAAATACATTTTTATGAGCAAGCAATTTAATTATTAACAATGAGCATGAAAGGTTCAAATTTAGATTTAAAGGTGAACTCTAACATTTATTTTTATATACTAATATTCATATTAAAATGGTCAATATTTTTCCAATATTAATCAATTAATATTTATGTAAAGATATCTCTAAACTAAGCAATGTAAAGCTATATACAACTACAAATGTGCTTAAAGCATTATAGTATATTAAAATAACTTTTAAGGCATTAAAACTTATAAAGGTTTATATAAAATGACTCTTATAATGTATTAGCATTTAAATACCAAGTTCTAATAAATTGTCTTACTATAAAAATAAACTTATTGAAATTTTTTTTAAATACTGAACGATTAGATAGTTGGAGATTTAGCTTTTCTGATAAAGCTAAAAGCTATAATACATACACACATATCAAATTAAATGTTTTTATGAATTAAGTAAAATGTAAACAGGAATAAGTGGAGAATTTCTATGTAATAATTACAGAAATATATATTATGTAACCCCAATAAAAGTTGACAAATCCAAGCTGAACAACATGCTATAGCAGTTAACAATAATTTTTATCTCAATTATCTTAGATACAATAAATATCTTCTTTTTATAAAAGCTCTCTCTTTTTTTTCATTGGCAAGAACTTATATGGGTTATGAATTTCACAGGTAATTTCTCAAATAAGAAGATATTGAAGAATCACATATCTGTTATTCTTTTTATCAGTAAGTAAATTAATATTTAAAATTTGGTTGTTGAATGCTAATGTAAGTAATTCATCTTGATAATATCAATTTTACTTTGTTGTTACCTGATAACAACATTGTTGTATGTATATTTTTAATCATAGCATAAATACTTGTCACTCATTTATTGTTTATTTATTAATTAATCCAATAAACTATTTGATTTAAAAATATATAAGTTAATGGAAAATTGTACTTTCTAAGATAACAGAAAAGATAAAATTCTGTAATGTCCACACATATACAAAAATTTCTATTTAAATTAGTATTTCATTCGTTTTTGTTTACATATTAATTAATGTATATTAAATTTAAAATATATAAGTCAATGGGGAGATACTTTGTAATTTCTAAAATATCAGAAGAGATATGATTCTTCAAAGTCCTCATATTTATAAAAATGTCAGTATGCCTTATAAGATTATGGTTTTATGTTAAGGGTGTCTTTTTATCTCTAAATTACTTTAGATAAAAAGTTTATGTTTGTTACTACTCTAGTGGTTCAACTTAGGTTATTTTTATTTTAATTGGCTTTTACATAACTGCATCATTCTTGCATATATTTATCTAATTATTGCATTGAAATTTCTCTATTGATTCCTCTTTAAATAAATAAATAACAGCTATAATCAGCTGATTGTTTTATGAATAGCATTTATATAAAATGCTATTCAAGATAGCAGTCAGGTTATAAGCTATTTATAGCTGCTATAAATTTATGACAATATTGAAAATTGTTTTCCCTCACTGTTTTACTTTCACGATTATGATTTATACATCATAAGAGGATTCTGTATACTAGTCAAATCAATGTAAATGCCATTTGATGACACAATTGTTTCACAAATTAAACAGAAATTCATTTTTACTTGTGTCTCTAAGTTCATATAAATATTCGCACTTGACAATGATATTTATCAGGCAAAATATTAAATTAATCACAAGTGTTTACATAAGTCATTGACATCAGATTTTTATATAAATTCATATGGTTATAATATGGTAGAGTGAATGTTTACTCATTTAAAGAGGTTTGCAAATAAAAAACAAATATCAAATATGTAAATTTTAATGAATGCAGCCCTAATAATATGTAATAACTGGAGTATGAAACACTCCAATTTATTGAGTATTATCATCATTATATTGTTTGATATTTAAAATGAATAGAAATTGTTTTTATTTTATAAATTCATATAGTAAATCAATTTGAATTATACCAAGTGAACTTTCTGTAAGAATTGATTTTTGCCCTTATAAATACTACTTCTGATTTGTTTTTTATATAATCTTGCAAATGCATTTGATAATGAGTTCATGTTTTGTTTGCAAAGTAGATTTGATACTGGATAATACTGCATTGACGCAAACAGTGATTGGAAGTTTGGTTTGTTGATCCCTTTATTATATATCATTAGTACTGTTTTTACATTACAATGAGATTTACACTTTACTGACCCAATTACAGATTGGTGAGGAGCATCATGAAAAATACTACTACTCTATACATATAATGCTAATAATATCCCACCAAAGTATTTTTTCTGCTCATTATACAAATGTGTCACTACTACATGAATGCTATTCAACTTATATCCATTAAGGACATGGTTTATGAAATCTCAGCCATCTGAAAATTAATTTGTTCAGGGATGGTATTATTATCCATGACCTGTCACAGTATCATTTGGAACCAAGGTGTAAATCACATCCATTTAATGATCATCCTATCAACACTGAACCATAGCTTGAGATATATGATACTCAATCACAACATTGCACTTTTTAGTTAAAATCCCTCATTAAATTGGTCAAGAGCAAGAATAAGAATTGAACTAAGGGTAAAATTTATAATTCAACAATTGTTTTATTTTACACAGTTATTAAGAATATGGTTACATTAATTCACTCTCTTAGATAATGGATTCTGCAAAAATGGAGAGTATGAACACTAATAAGGCCTTGAAAATCATCTTTATTAGGTAATAATGTTATAATGATTTCCATTTCCATATCTATTCATTAATTTAAACTAAAATATTTGACTTATCTTATTTGTCTGATCAATATTTTAATGATACATATAAATAAATAAATACAGAAAAACAATTTATTAATTGACTAAAATTGTACAATATATACTTATTATTATTTTGACCACAAAAATATATTTTTAAAGTAACTAGATTACTATAACAAATAAATAACTAAACAAGTGTTAATTTATAATATTAAATAAATTTAATCACAGGACATATATACAATAATTTTAGTTATTGCCCAATCCGTTGATCAACAATTCAGTCTTGCTATTCTTAGCCTCTTAATACAAATTAGCAAAAATCATTAATAATATATTTTTAGAACTCCTCAGTTAGTTTTTATTTTGACTGTTAAGTAAATTGTATACCCTGCAATGTCTTTATATGGCTGCTTGATGAATAATTCTGCAAATGAATAATTTTGCTTGTTAACACTTATTTTATTTTTTATTTCACTGTCATTTTAATATTTCAGATTATGAATCCATACTTTTTACTCAATTGGCATCATCATGATTTCACTTTTTCCTCAAAAGATATAATTTTGCAAAAAGGTAGCAGTGGTGATTCTAACTCATGCTCAAGATAAAAACCTCTCTTATTTTATGCTAGAGCTGTATCTTCAACTTTACCACCTATAGAGCAGCATTTCAACAGAGATGGGCCATTGAAAATTTAACTAATCATTCTAATGAAGATTGAACTACAAGTAAAATTTAACCATTTTCTATTTTAATAATACCAATAATAATAATATCAATGTCCTTATCTTCCTCACAAGTATATTTTGCAGGATGGACTTCATTAAGAATGGCTATATAAAATTAACTACTATAGCCATTTGTAAAGAACCATTTGTGTTTATAAAAAATATTTATTAGTAAATATATTGCTCATATTTATAGTTGTCCACCTCCAAAACAACCTTATCTATTTTACTCAACACCTGCAGCTGTTTGTTGATAAAAGCAATAATAAATAAAAAGAATACATACATAAATATTAATATTTCACATAAAATCACATCATACAAGAAGATCAGCAAATATAACCAGAATTTTATAATAAAATTGTTTTTATTTTTATTTTTAGGTGTTACAGATTGAATATCTTTCTAAGTGTGGTTCATTTAATGCAAGCCACTGGACTAAATATGTTTTTGCCTTTTCAAAGTAGTCTGGATAATCTTGCAAAATGATGCCTTTTAATGCCTATATCATTTTTTTATCACCTAGAAATTAAAAAAAATTGAGACAGTTTTTTAATTCCAGAAAATAAAAACAAAAATCGTCCCATGGAGCAAGATCAAGCATATATAGCTGATAAATAAGCTGAACACACTGAATTCTTGAAGCAATTTTTCATTTGAGATAGTGAAAAAAGTTACATGGAGGAAGATCACGTAGTTGACATAGGTCATGCTGAATTTTATTTAAAATTATTTCACACTCAAGGCTTTGTGTGCAGATACATTGTCATGGTGAAACATGTGTTCCTCACTTTGCCATAAAATAAGACATTTACATTTTATTGCATCACACAATACTTTAAAAAGATGTAGGTTCTAAATGAACAAAGTTGTTTGTATCCAAAAAATCAGCAGTATCTTAACATTGGACTTCATTCACCATACTTTTTAGAACATTTTAAATTTGATACATTAAATCACTATTAAATTGTGATCTTTAAATCAGCTTATAATTAGCTTTAAGCATTATAACTGATTTTTTTGCTGTGTTACCTAAAAAAAACAGAATTTCACATTTTCCCATTAATTCAGTGTTTACAAAAATTGACAAATATGGGAAAATGCACTTTGCAATAAAATATGTTATGTGGTTTTACACAGCAACAACATTTGAAAGATTGATGTGATGTGATGTGATGCACTGTGAATTTTCCTTATATGGAGTGAGGAATCTCTCAGCAGCTATGCCCAGTGAAACATATTAGCCACTTTTAACCCCTTTCCATTCCCCATCCTAAGTTTTCTCATATTCTTTTCGACCCTGCTCTATCCCATTTCCACAACATAATCTGTGTCAAATCCATGGCCTTTAAATCTAAAACTTCTTTATCTTTTTCCAAACCCAGCAAAATAAACAATAAGCCCACTTTCTGTATAATCACATTGTTCATATTTATTCTTCAACAACTTCATTATTTGTATTCCTTATGCTTTCAGACATTTACATTTAATTAATAGATGACTAATATTTTTACATGCATATTCTCTTGTTGCTAAAGATCCTGTTCGAGCCAGTAAACTACTTTCCTTGCTATTATTATAAATTAACTTGTGCCCAATATTCAGTTTACTTCTATAAATATTTAAACTCTTTTTACTCTCCATACTAGCTTTCCATCTTTCCAACTCCCTATTCTTTATTAATGTATCTATTCTTCTAACCCATTCCTTAACACTAAAACACTCAACAATTGTCCTAACACAATCATTTTACCTTTTGTATAAGTATACTGACATAAATTCTTTATCTAAATCTTCTGCATAATGCATTACCTTTCACACCCATCTTGTTCCCTGCCCTTTAGTCACAACCCAATTAAATACTATTTTGGCTATTCTTTTATTATCCATAAACTGTAATCTACCAAACATTTTCATTTTCTCATATAAAAACTTGACCATCCCATTTCTCATTGAATTGCCTCCTTTACCATCCACACTTCTGCATCTAATGCATGTCTTTCTACTTCTCTTTGCACTTTTTCTAAGTAATCTAATACTTCTTTACTAACACATAATGCATCATTACCCTATGTTAACCCTGCTACTACCACTCATTTTCATACAATCCTAGCTACATCATACTTATTATAGGATAATACTGTTAATTTCTTTATCAATCCCTTTCTTTTCTTTGCTTCATTTAGCAATTTTTTCTTCCATTCATCCAAGCAATTTCTCTGATTACTTAAGATGATTCCCAAATAGTTATATCTATTCACCACACATAACTTTATATCTCCCAATAAAAACTATTTGTCTTCTCTTTCCACAATATTAATCATTACTACTTTTGATTTTTCTTTACTAAATTTAATTCCCATCTCTGTACATACCATCACAATGTTCTCAGCATAACTTTCATATCTTCCCTTCTTTCTGCACACAAAAAGTCATCATCCAGAAATAAAAAAAAACAACAGTCCATATACTCCCTTGCCACCTACTACAACAGACATGCCTACTAGAGAATGAGTCTGCTTCCTTTAGGGTTCTATCTCATATATATATATATATATATATATATATATATATATATATATATGAGATATATATATATATATATATATATATATATATATATATATATAAACAAAAAAAAAGACTTATAAATCCAATAAATAATATTATATTTCAACCAGAGGACTGGTTATCATCATAAAGAAAAAAAATACACAGTAAAATGGCGATAATCAAAAATTACAGATTTGGTAAAAGATTAAAGATTTAACAAAACCACCCTGATTGGTCACAAAATCTAACACAGAATATCTACCCAATCAATGATAAAATTCAAACAAACAAAAAAAAAAACAAACAAAAAAAAAACTACATTCCCTCCTAATCAAGCTTAAATTCTATTTAAATTAAAATATAAAAATAAAAAATCCAAAATTAAAAATTAAAATATACATATGTGCATACATAGAAAAATTAAACTATGCTCACATACAAAAAATAGCTGTGCTCACATTAATATTCATTAAAAACTAAAATACTTATACATTTTAATCAAAAATTATAGTTAGTGCAAAGTACAATAATTTATAACTAATTATTTATCTATAAACCAATTAAACATCCATGTAACCAATCTTTACATAAAAAACCTCATATAAGAAAATTTTCACATAAAAAACACACATATAGAAATCATTTAGGAGACCAGGTAACCCAGAGATGTAATAGTTCCAGTGTTCAACTTCAATCCATGTGGTTCTAAGGTCTTGAATTTAAAAATGAAAAAACTCTCCTTTTGTTTCCTCTCCCTTGTAGAAGAAAAACCTTCCTGAAGAATCACTACTTTTAAATCATCAATTGAATGATTTGGTAAGTTAAAATGTTTTGAAACTGGTCTATCTTTATTCTTATGCAAAATGTCAAATCTATGATTAGTCATTCTGACATGTAAATTATTTGCTGACTCATCTATATACTGGTTTAAACATCTACTACACTCTATCAAATATATCAAATTAACACTTTTACATGTAACATAATTAGGAATATACCATTTGAAATTACAATTCTTAGTACTAAAGACCACTTTTGTCACAACAATATGTTTACATGTAAAACATCTTTTATCTTTACATGGAGAACAACTTTCTTATTTAATTGATAAATATAATAAGTCCAGTTTCCTCAAACCATTTTTTTGCAAGTTATAGTTAATTAATAATAATAATAATAATAATAATAATAATAATAATAATAATGAAGATGATGTTGATGATGATGATAATAATAATAATAAAAATATTTTTTGTAATATTTGTGTTCTGACAAAACTATGTATCAAATATCTCAATAATAAAGATGTGCCAGATGATTGGAAGAATCCAGTATAATAATTATATTTAAAAAAAAATGATAAGGAAGATATTAAAAATTACAGATCCAACAATCTTCTATCAGTTCAAGCAAATTTTCATTAAAATAATTACAATCTGTCTATAAGCAAACTTTTAGTTTCAATCCATCCAAAAAATCAAGATATATTTAAAGAGTGATTTTAGTTGAAAGCATCACATGTAAGCATTGTGAAAAAGTTACAGCAAAGACAATGAATATGTTTATGTTTTCAAGAAGCATTTGATTTTATAAATATTTTCATAGTGATTGAAGTCTTATACCATCAAGATAGAAATCCAAAATACAATTACATTCTGAAAAAAAATTAAGACAATGCAATAGCAATAATTAAATTACATAATAAGGATAAGAAGTTTAACTTTGATAAGAATGTCCAAGAGAGTAATTCTTTACCTCCAAACTTTTTAGGCAATTTTACAGATACATTTTATCGATCATAATGGAAAAATAAAAGAATGGTATTAAGTGCATGTTATTTAAGAATTATAAATTTTGCAAGCCATTTAATTATTTTTCAAAATATTTTTTCATAACTTCAGAAAATATTGGCAGGATTATCAGATGAAAGTAAAAAATAGAAATAAAAATGAATACTAAAAATTAAGGTTGTTTTGAAAACAAAACTTTTTGGTAGATAAAGTTGTTTTTTTCTTACTTGTGGATTTGAGACATGAATATCTTCAGATCATTCAATGAAGTATGTAGATATTTTGTTTAGAATAACAAGAAGTCATTTAGATCAGATATGTGGATGACAAAACAAATATATATCATTTACATTATTAAAATAATTAAGAGATTGAAAAACATTTGGGCTGTGCATAATGCTAGAAAAGATGAAAATAAATGGACAGTTAAAATCTTGAAATGAAATCCCAGACAATGTAAAAGATCTAAAAAACAATCTCATATGAGATGGGTATTTGTTGAGGTAATTTGAAGAAGAGAGTACATATTACAAAAATTCAATTGATTTTATAGTATCATTTATCCTGCAGTTGACTATTAATATAACAGTTAAAAAAATTGCGATACATATATATATATATATATATATATATATATGTATCGCAATTTTTTTATTTGTATAAAAAGTATCAATGTATATATATATATATATATATATATACATTGATACTTTTTAACAAACGGAAATATATGAATTTTACAATTTGTAGAAATATCTGTTAAATTTTTGTATGACAAAAGTAACCCTCAGATGGCAATGGATAATAATTAATGAAAATAAACCTAAATTCTTTTCTGCATTCAAAGGTGTACACGTTTGAATGTAATCTCATGATGTTATATAGAGACTAAAACAATATACTATTTGTTTATGGTTGAAATAAAGTTTGTATCCTTTCATGATTCATTATAAATAATAGACTGTTTTACTGCTCAGCTCACATAATATAAATTGATAATTTTTAGCAGAAGAAAATATTTATATTTCACAGTTTGTGGAAAAATCTGTTGAACTATCATATGATAAAATTCAAGCATTTTCGTTTCTTAAAAATATCAGTCTATATCATCTGATGGTTGGATCAATCTATTATTTATAAGAAATTGTGAAAGGTTACTAACTTTTTTCCTCAAACCATAAACAAATACTATAGCACCAAAATATAGGTTGATGTATATGCATATGTCAAACATCTGATTTAAAGTCTAAATAGATAATATTCAATCCATCTAAACAGCGTCTGTATTAAAGAAATAATTACTCAACTAGCTAAATATGAATATAAACCAATGATCCTTAAACATACATCAACTTGTGGGGCTAAAAATCACAATTTGCTTGCAAAGGCTTATGAATAATAATACCCTCTAGCAAAGATAAAAAAAAAATCAGACATATATTGTTCATTAATAAATGTTGTACTTTAAATGCATGACTGAATTGGAATAAGGAGTACATATCTATGGTATATCATTGATATTTTGATACCAATAAATTAAACAAATCATAGTATAATTAAATATGTTTGACAAATTAATGAAGAATAAAAGGCATGCATATCATATTTTTTTCATGGGTGTCATTAAAGATATACTTCATCCATTCCATAAGTAAATGAACACACATTTTTTTTTCCTTTCACAGATATATCCTATCAACAAGTATCAAAAAACTTAAACCAAAATAGCATTTCTGATTTAAATTGTCTTTTACCTGCAGACATTCACAAAAATTAACTCTATATCCAATTTATTTTCAACAAATATTAAACAATTGTTTAAATATATCATTTAAAATCTTATATGTTAAATACTATAATCAATATATACATTTAGATTTTTCTTCATAAAGGTAAATATTTATTTTGTAATAAATAATAAAAATCATACACAATATATATATATATATATATATATATATATATATATATATATATATATATATATATATATATATATATATATATATATATATATATATATATATTGTAACAGAATGGGGGGATCAAGGTGGACCTGGGCTAATGGGAAATCATCATCAATCCCAAATAAAATTTTAAAGTTAAAATATTAAAGTAATAAAGTATGATATTCAAGATATTACTATTGAAGAGAAATTAATGTTTAATATCAAAAATATAAAAGCAGTTTTATATTTCCATGAGCATGAGATCATGAGATATCTGTGAAATCAGACAGCTAACTCAGAAGAGCAACTAAAAATAAATATAATTACAAACAACAACGAGCATTATAAAAAGTAAAAGTAAATACTAGTACTACTCAAAAGAAATAACCATCATGAATGATCAGTCAAAATATATCATTATAAAAAAACAACAGTCAATCTGGTGACTGGATTGGAAATTGTTCTTCTGTATACCATGCTAACTAGTGAGCTTTTTCCAGCTAGGGGACATTATTGAAGCCATTATTTTGATGCACAAATCTAAGTGCTAATCCCTTCAAAAAATTGAAAAAAGCTAAACAATAATGCTGGGACATTAAAACATGCGGATCATCATAAATGTTCTGGCCACATAGTTACCATTGATAAACTGGCCAACTATCAACTTAATTTTTAATAAGACTAAACTAAAATAAATTATAGTGCAAGGACTTTGAAAAATATATTTTTACATCAAAATAGGACCCTTGTCAATGGAATGTTCCTAAAGCACTAAATACATCCCCAATTATATATTCAGCCTATGCCCAAATGTAATTCAGAGAAGATAAGCTCTATTACTGCTATAGTAAACAAGAGATGATGCAATACATTTTTTACAAATGAATACAAGTTTATTAATAACAATAGAAATGATGTTAAGGTCTTTAGAATATGACTCCACAATTAGAAGCTTTTGATTTTGATTAAGATAAAATAATAATAATAAATAATCACATTGTGATTTACATATATATGATTTACAATATTGAAGTTATTATATTAATTTACATATGTGTTCCAATAGGTTTATTTAAAACCAGACAGCACACATACATGTGTGTGCATATAATTTCTGAACATATTTGACTTATTACAAAATAAACATTTTACTTGTCACTATCAAATGACACAAAACACATGGATTTACATATATGTCCCAATATAATCTGTGCACATATGTGCAGTGCAATAATTGATTAATTATATAAATAAATTTCATTTTCTATCATAATTAATAGTAGCAAAAACTCATTTTTCTTTTTATAGGACACAGTTTAATATATATATATATATATATATATATATATTTAGCCATTTATGCACACACAGATGCTTACATATTTTACTTTGATACACAAGTAAATGTTATTTAAATATACTTTCCATAAAAAATTTTTTGGTTAAATAAACTAAATTCACCCATACACATGTACATCAATAAAATATAGATATAAATTAAAATTAGTTATCAAATATTATTTTTAATAATTACAGTTTCTTTCCTTCTTTTTTTAGAAAAAAATTGTCAATTTTTGACAGTTTATGAAAGTTCCTTTCTTGAAAGGTCACTTCAAGTTTAATTATGTAAGCATTTTTTTAAAAAAATTATACTCTTGCAAGTTTATTTTAATTCATGCAAAATGATCTGTGTTTGTTTCACTTTTAAAGAGTGCTCTTTTTAATAAGTAAAAAGTAAAATATTTTTATATAATTAAAAATATAAATTTCAAAATGTCTTTTTGTTTTCTCAATAAATGATTTAAAATAATTGTGAATGATTATATATCTCACTTTCAGAATGTCATTTTTAAATGAATTATAAAAAAAACTTGTTTAAATTTTTGTTCATGCTATATATAACATTACTCACTATTGTATATACATTTATTAGTGTTTTTCTTCATACATAAATAAACAGCACGATATATGTATACCAATTCTTCAAGATTTCTCTTGGTAAGCTTGTTTTTTGTCCATCAGAAAAGTATAATCCAGGTTTGTTTTTATTATCAGAGAAAAGTATATTTCAGATAATTTATTGGCATGCCATGATCATCCTTCTATCTAGGGCTTGATGAGCTTCAGTCCAGAAAACTGTCTTGTTATTTAAAGCTAAAACTTTTCCATAAAACCAATAGATTGCTGTTCAATCTCCTGCCTTGACTTCAGCTACATCTGATGGCAAATCTGTACAAATTTGCCAGCCTGGCCTTTGATCAGCTAAAACTAACTGCTGCAAACTTCAACAATCTGCAACATAATATTATAACCAACTTTGCAGCTGTCCATATGTTGCCATGTGTTCTCAAAATATTAAAGCCAGACTGAACTGATATTTTTATCAGCCCTTTTATAAGAGTCATTTATGTAATAAAAACACCTTCATTGAAAACAGAGTTTTTTCTGTCTAATCCTTATCTTGATTAAAATCAATATTAATCTTTTCAAATCACTTTTAATTACAAGCTATTTTTGGAAGCAACTTTAAAATTTTACCAAAGTTGTGATCTACATATTTTATTTTAATCCTTTGGAAGTTTTAATCTACAAAGATTTTTAAAAATAGATAAAGAAATGTATACAATTATGAATAATAAAAAATAAACCATGCTTGTTTTTAAATTTCAAGTTCAGAATAATAATAATAATTTATTTCGACTTTTTTAAATGTTTTAATTTATAAAATATTCTGTTTTAAATTCAGAGTTATTTAAACCCCTGAATATTGTTCCAGGAAAGTAAAAAATATCTACTAAAATTTTTGTCTGTGTTTATTTCTACTTTTCCTTTATATATTGTATCATCTAGGATTATATCTTAAAGTTTTATATGATTTATTTGCTTCATATCTGATGACCAAATTATGCTTGATTTGGTAATTTCTTTATTAGAACATGTCAGATAATTTCATCGAATGCAATTATTTTTCTGTTTACACAACCCTGCCTAAAATAATTAAACTTGAATAATAGAGAGGAGAGCCAGCTTTTAATTTATTTGAAAGGTGCAAAATTCAATACAAGAATTCACTGGCCTATCCCCCTATTTTTATTAGTTACTATTAAATAACTAATTATTACAGCCTGAAGGATTATACTTTTTAATATGGCATTGGCAATTCATTTGATAAAATAAAATAATAGAATTTAAATATTTTCTTATAATAATAAAATTAAAGAGCTAACAATGCAAATTATATTCATAAGGTTTATTAGTATATAATTAAATATTTTAACAATAAAAGTATGAAAATAAAATTTAACTGGTTATTAAAAATTATTGCTCTTAAGATTTAGATTTTTAGTAGTCCGACTTGATACAACATTGGTATCATTATACTTCAAAAAAATACACAGCAGTTTTGCTATACTTAATAGTTCAAGAGAATGATAACTTCTAATTTATGCAAGAAAGTTTTTTTTTACTGTTAAGTTTAATTGTTCACATATAGTACTGGGTAGTTTATTATGCATGGATTTGTCCTGCGAAACATCCACTGTATGCTCTTCTTACAGCTTGTAAGTAGACCAGGATCCAATATTCAGGTAGATGATGGATTATGATTTCAAGAAGAAAGAAAACATCAGCAAATGAACTTTTTTTATTCCCACATCTTGTGATGATTCAGCATACTGGTGAGAGTAGTTTTTTTTGCACAATCTTTATGACTTCATAAAAAATCAAATTTATATTAAACTGCTTTCTTTAGAAATGGATATCTAAGACCATTGACACATGATGTGTTTGCTTTTTATAGTCCTTCTGATTTTCAGTCTTCTATGCACATCCTGTTGACACCTGTTAACTTTGACAAAATTTAATTTATTTTTGTTTCAAAATCATTTTTCCTTTGGTCACCAACTTTAATGATAGCAAAAATTCTATGATTTTAACTTTCATGTTTTGCTAATTAATTTTGCCATTCGAATGTTTTCTTATCTTAGCAAAAATCAAAGTAACTTTTTAATTATTCTCTTTATATCTTTTTCTTAATCTCTAACTTAAAAAAATATAATCTACATTTTCTAAAATAAATAACATTATACAAAAAAATACTATTCTTTTTTTTTTAGAAATTTAATAATTTTACTTCTAAATTATCAATGCTTATTGTACAAATACTGTACAATACCTCCACAGTTGATGGAAAGAAAAAATAGGGTGTTTAACCTTTTTTCTTAATAAACTTTTAAACTTTAACTTTCCAACTGTTCCTCTTTTTTTCCTCTTGCTGTTCTATCTGCTTACTGCCTTATGTGGTGTGTGGATATAAAGCTCACAATTTAGGGGTTTATTATGGTACATTGAACAAGGAATATTTTCGTATTCATGGTATGCATACAATATTCATTTAATGTATGGTAAGGATCCCACGTCTAAGCACATTGGAACATTGATCAACCTTTTGAGACTTATAGGCTCATGGTACTTCATCTACCCTCCAATTTATTGGGACCCTGCTCTTATAAGACTGATGGTTGTATAAGAAAAGTTTTACTGTACTTAATGATGGGTATGAATTTCTGAGTTATGATTTTCTCTTACTTTCATATGCACCTCTCCAATCACCAGTGACATGCAGCTTATTATCAGCTGACTCTTTCCAACTCAATAAAATTTGTCCTAATCACTTATTCGATCTTCTTTTTCATTAAATCATATCCACAATCTGCAGGGTTAAAGTTTGTGTGATTTATCATCTAATGCTCTCTCTTTGTATATGCTGAGGATGGTCAAGATGATGGTGTTCAATCTATGTTCATACCAGTCACTCCATATTACATCAATATCTTCCTCTTTATATTTATATTGACTTCTAAACATTTCCCCAGAGAATGAAGATCTTGCACAAACTTTCTTTTCTTTTTTTAGTGGGATACCCCTTAGCTTTTCTTTGATTTTCATGAAAATCCGTAAACACAATAATGTTCAGTTGTAGTTGAACCTTCTGGTTCAGTATTTTGTTAACATATTTAGGGCTTGACTCTTCCTCTCCACCTTTGTTACTCTCAAAAGCACTAAGTAATTCTAACCATCCATTCCACCATCTCACATCCAGTGCTTATTAACAGATGCCCTATTGGATTAGGAAAATGTTGCTGTAAAATTTTATAATCTTTTTCTCTGTCACCTCTACTCTGTCAGTGCTCATTGCTGTGCTACTTGTTTCCTAAAATATAGCAGATAATGCTTTTTGTTCTACATTTCTCTTGTGCCAAATTCTTCTTAACCCTCTCTTCATGGTCCTCATTCCAATAATACTTGATTGATATTTGTCCATATTGTCTGAAGTTATCTGGTTTCTTAAACAAACACTCCCACCAAGCTTGTCCCACCCCTTGTAAATGACTTAATTGCCACTGTTAATTTCACATTCTCTGACACTGGGTTTATCTTGAAACACCTCTTGAGGCTATTTACATGTTCTATCAGCAATTCTCCACCATGTCCATAGAAAATTTTTAATTTCAAAAAAAGTTTTATCCACACTTGGCACATTTTCTCTATTTTTTAAAAGTTTTATCTTCTGACTTCCCTGCTTATCAGATCTTAATTCTATCAATTCTCCACTCTGTGTTACTTTTGCTTTTTTCTCATTTTCTACCTTTATTAACTCTTTTTCATTTCTTTAATCTCTACCCTTATTTCTTATTTCACTTTTCTAATTATCTCCACATTTTTTATTTTTTTCTTGAACTCTCTTATTTCTTTCTTTATATCCTCTGTGAATTCAGTTATTAATTTATATAAGTTTCTTTACTAAGGGTTCCATACCCTCTTTAAATTTGTTTCATCTTCTGCCATGGTTTGAGTATCTTTACCACTTCTCAATTTCATATAATTCTATTTTCTCTTAATTTTTATATCTTTCTAATTTGTATATCTTGCTTCATTTTTATTTTATTATTTATATCTCACCAACTCATTTGCTATCATCCTTTACCCTGTTGTCACTTTACCAGTTGAGATACTTTATTTCCCCTCAGTTGCCTACTCTTTTTCCCCATCTACATATGTGACTTTTTTAAAAATCATTTAAATTTAAAAATTTTATTTTTTTATAATTGGAAAAGCTTGTTAAAAGCTATTAGCATGTTCATTGTATAACATGTAATACAAGCTTATTAAATTATTTTCATGTGATGTATGACTTGACTTCCTTACATTATATATATATAGGACCATAATAATTTTACTACAAGATGATGATCATGCCATTAAATGCAGGAGCTTTACATATCATTTTAAGATATAAATTGTCAGGATTTAAAAGAATTTACACTGTAATTTACATTTGTGCAAATATGAGGCAGATAGAAAGAAGAATATTGAGATATTTTAATAACGTAGTAAGTGTGAAATACAACAAGAGTGTATTTTATAGATAATTAAGGTTGTTTTATGACAAAGCTAAGTTTAAACACAACACAAAACAAAATCAAAATTAAATGGATAAAAGAATGGATTTTATTAATTTATATTCCAAATTTGGATGTGAAATTAAAAGAAGTAATTTGGAAAGACTTTAATGTTGGCTTCACATTACCCATACAACAATATTAGCTTGAGCAACAATTCAAAAGGTAATAAGTATAAAATTGTATATTCAATTATTTGCCAAGGCCCTAATTGTAGTGTCATTTATTATGGAAAGACAAAACCTAATGTTTTAACATGTTTATGACAACATATATACCAATGTAAAAAAGTCTAAAGTGGATTCTCAAATTAATTGTCTTTGCTTTAATTATGAGAAACACTGCTGAACATGAATTTTATCCACAAATAATTGATGCCGTCTATAACTTGAGTGTAATGATAGAGAGAGGAGGATAGAAGAGATCTGATTTATTGCCATATTTAATAATGTCATAAATCTAATGAATACTAGGGTCCCACTGAGCACACACTGAAATATTGACCAGTAATTTGTTCACTATGAAACTGACACACCTTTTCAAAGTACTCAGTTAAATATTATCATTATTATTATTGAACTTTCTTCTCTGAATAATACATAGATATATGGTAATTACAAATAAGATAACATTAATTTTATGTTACTTATTTTCTTCCTACTTGTATAGGATATATTATACATATTATAAACCTTTTAATTGTTAAAAGTATTTAAATAATGTGTAAAGTTATTTAAACAGTCATTTACATTCATGTGTCATTTTCACATGTTTTTATGGTCACAGTTTCAATATTTATTCATAATAAATTACTATGATATGCAAATGTCAATTACTTGAAACAATTATTTGATATATATATACATACACATACATTAATAATTTTTAAGATTATATTGAAAATTATTATATTTTATCCTAGATATTAACATTGTCCATAAATAAAATGTATACATATTATTAAAGACAAGCATGTTTTTTTTATTTACTCATGATAAATACTTAATTATAGTTATGTATGATGTTTGAGATTTTTATATCAAATTAGATTAATTTGATATGGATGAATATTGAATAAAAGATACAAATCTCTGTAAGATATCACTATCTGGGCATACTAAAAGTTCTAGTTCAACAGGAAATGCATCTTGAAGATTATTTATAATTTTCAGATATCCTTATTTTGATGTTTCATACAAATGCAAAAAAAGAGAGCTAAGGTTGGATTAATGATAACAAATGGTTATGTTTAATAATAATAAAAAAGCATATTTTAATTTTAAATAAGTGTAATGTCATTACCTTTGTTAGAAATAATAATCAATGGTCTATAAATAATTGGTAAAAGTCATTAACGTGGTTAATCAATGTTAATGATGCCAA
Source organism: Epiperipatus broadwayi (assembly GCA_028023455.1). Lineage (NCBI taxonomy): Eukaryota > Metazoa > Onychophora > Udeonychophora > Euonychophora > Peripatidae > Epiperipatus > Epiperipatus broadwayi. The sequence goes on along the minus strand of JAQFVV010006313.1, from coordinate 2,524,711 downwards.
AAATATAAGTATAGAAAATTTGATACTTGTTAATCAAGTTAGAGTAATCTGCATAAATATTTCCTGTGTATTTTAACAAGATTGTTTTAATAATTATGGTTTATTAGTTTTAATTATGTATATGAAAGTTGGATACCTCATACAAGTGAATTCAGAGTTTTTAGATATTGGAATAACGATGAGGAATTAAGAATGAAAACACCATTGACATCATTGAATTAATTAAGACTGAAATGGAGTAAGACATGATATATTGTTAAATGTGGTACTAATGGGTTGTCAATTAAAGTCTAAAACTGGATGACAAGAGATTTAAGAGACTTAGGGTGTAGAGAATAATAAGGAGATATCAAGAGTAAATACATCATTGACATCATTGAATTAATGAAAAGTGTAATCAAGTTGGGCTTGATATATTGTTAAATGACATATTAATAGATGAAATCTAAAACTAAATGACAAGAGATTGTAAGAGATCTATGGGAAAACACATTTAATATAAATAAATGAAATATAAAAAAAATTGTTGGCGTCTTGTGGAGGAATAAGTTGTATTAAACTGGAGAGATCATAATTCTAAAATAAACCAATAATTGTTGAAAATGATGATATATATATATGAAAAAACGAATAGTGCATTTATCTTCCTTGTCTACTTATTAATTCTTAAATTTGCAGTAAACATAAAAAGGTTTGATTTTTATTAAAAAGTTTCTAAAAAGTTTATAGTTTTTTGCTAGATAAACACAATCAGTCATGTAAATAACACATTTTTTATTAGATGATAGATATTTAAAATTAATATCCTACGAATGAAATAAAAAGTAAAAAAAAACAAACATAAAACTATTTTTGCTGCAATAGACTAGCTAATGATTATTCTCATTTTTGCTCTTCCTTTGTTAGAAATATTAAAAAATCTTTGCCGCTAACTTAGTTATTTAATGATATATATAACAAATGCCGCATATTTTCCAACATTGTACCTAAATTGCGGTTTTGACTAATGAATCATACACTGTTAATAAACATTTCGGTACCGCTTTCGATTGCATTGAGTAACAAACTAGACAGCAAAGAATGCTAAAATGCTTATTAACAGCAAAGTGTTTGGGCAATAAATAACAAACAATTACAGCGTCACATTATCACCATATCTTGCATCCTTTGCTAGTATTGAGTTGCAATATTGTATGAAGAAATTTGCTATTGTATCAACAAATAATATGTTAATAGACTTCAAAAAATTCAGATAAAGTTTTCCATGCAGAACAACTTTATCAAAGAAAAACAATAATTTGTTTTAGCAAATCTAAAAATATTTATCAATATAAATTTATACACAAATTATTGAAAAGAGATATGCTAGAGGTTCTTAAAATAACGGATTTTTTTACAAAAAATAATTATATACCAATTATAAATGAAACACCAGCTCTTATTAAGACGAATAAGCGCTTGAGAAGTTTGCACTCTCTCAGTTTAATTTCAATACTGTCTGAGCTTTATAAAATAAATATTATTTAAGACGAAAGTTATTGCTTAATATTAATAAAAAAATTGAATTAGTTATATATCAAGCTTCTTTAATGTGTTTTTTATAATTTTTCCTAATAAATAATTTGGAGGTATTTGGTTTAATAAATAAGATTATTTTTTATGTTCAAAAAACAAATATATATATATACTTATATTTATCATTTAAGAACTAGAGCTGATATGGTGATAAAATGAATATTTTGTTAAAAAGATCTTAATAGATGTATAACTGAAACTTCAAGTAAAAAAAAGAAGACTGCGAAATATTAAAAATCGTTCACATGTGAGATGACAAATATTATAAGAGAATATGGTGAAAACAAAGATAGATTTCTAAATGTGATTTTTTTACTTATATAAATATTTTTATTACAGATAAAAATTCAAAAAAAAAATGAAAATAAGCGAAAAATTAAAAAATAAGATATATATTTCCAAAAAAAATTATAAATCTATGCATGTTTAATATTTCTGTAATGTAATTTTCACTACACCACTCTCATGTAAGGTAGGGACTGGTTTCTATCCATTTTTTTACATCTTGTGGAGAAGTGTAATCATAAACTTATAACCAAGGACATATGAAAAAGATTTATGATCCCCAGAACGCACATTTCGTATAGAACTATTATTCTTCAGTAGGCTCAGATCACATTCTCTTACACATGTCTTTATCATTGTTCAGTATATATAGATAGCCAAGTACTACAGATTAATTGGTGTGTTAAATTTACTGCACTTACACCTTTGACATTAACCTTGTATGAAAGTGGTGTAATAAAAATTACATTACAGAAATATTATTCATTAAACAAATAATCTCTTGTCTTATGAATGACTAATAAAAAAATTTATTATGCAAGTTTAGTTTTACCTATTTAACCAAAACCTAAAAGAATCATTATTAGACTTTATACAACCTATTCATGTTGGTTTAGCAAAATTGTTTTAATTTTTAACTTTCTAAGGTAAATGCACACATCAAAAACAAAAATAAAATTAGGTAATTTCTGTGTGAAAATCAATATTAACTGGGTGAAAAAAACTACTAAAAATATTAGTATAATACCCACAAAAAATGAGAACACAAGTTAGGTATAAATTATATATATATAAGAATGTCTATGCATGTGTACTCACTAGCAGAAAAGGAGTACATTCATTAATAAAAAAATCAAGGTTAAAGATGTAAATGCAGTAAATGTTTTTGTTTTTTTTTACCATGTACGCATGTTTATACTTATCACTAACAGCCGCTTTATTTATTCATGAGAAAGAGATCTGACCAAAACAAAGACGCATTATTGTGATAACAAGAAGCAACATTTACTGACATAATCAAAAAATGCATTCACGCAGAGGCACACACATTTTTAAATATAATATTTTTTTTTTGTTTTGTTTATTTCCGATAAAAAATACGTACCAAAGTGAATGAAATTTATATGTGGTATAAGAATGCAAAATAAAATATATTTTTTGAAAACTAAAAGCCGTAAATGCTTCTAATCCTAAATAAATTAAATGTTTAAGTTGTAAATCAAATAAAGTAATTCAAAATAAATGCAAATCATGTTAGTTCTATTGAAAGTAAACATGTTAAACAGCTACTGAAACAATAAATGGAGTTGGTTTTGAAGTTCAATGTGTCCTAATTAAAATATTAGAAGGTGTTACGTCTGAACAAGCACATAATTAATAAATATATAAAACGATGTAGATTAAATATATACTGGCGTTTATTATAGCTATCAAATTAACAATATACACAAGTATTATTTGGGTACTACAAAAATAATAAATAATATATTATCGTGATCTTAGGACTTGCAAAATAATACTAAGCCCATTGTTGTCTGCAAAAGATTTTAGTTTAACTTTGACCCCTTCTGTGACAAATATTCATTATGTACCGTTTTACTCAAAACTTTGGGTTTTCTAGCATTGCTTTCTTCCACCTTGCAGTATCTTTAGCACTAATTCTTCTCTAGTTATACATTTTATCTGATTGTATCATTTTCAGATAGTAATTTTAAAATCCCTTAATTTACTTTTGCATACTAAAGGGAACTGAAGATTGATGACAATCTAATGAAATATTAGTTACTATTATTTTTATTTCCGAAACAGATACAAATTCTATTTTATAACCGTCTTAGCTAATTCTTTTAAAATATCCTTTTTATAGTTGTCTAGTGAATATGAACATTTTTCTAATTAAAAAATATACAGGTACAAAGTTATGTTTTATATATTAAAACCAAAAAAATATAAAACTTGATTATCATAACTCAATTAGTACATTATTATAACATCTTGGCAAACGTAATACAATCTCCCCAACTTCAGAAATTACGATATCTGAAGTCTAACTAATTCTTATTAAATAGTTAGTCACATTTCTTTCAGTTGTTTTGCAACCTGTGTAACACTGCAGATAATTATCATTTGCATTATTATTTTTTACACCTTAATGTTTTTTTTTTAATTCCACTATTTCATGATTCTCAAGATTGTTAGAACTTCGTGGTTTAATATCAGATTTTACGATTTCATTATATTAGACATGTCCTGTCTAATCAATGTCTTCTCTAATTTGATGACTGTGATTAATGTGCTTTTTAGTAATTTAATATGTTTCAATTTTAACAACTACTATTTATTTTGATAGATATTTCTTTATTGCATTATTACCCAGTATTTGGCTATAATGCATCTAATCTATACATTTTCTCCAACCATTAAATATTTTCCTTGGCATAGTTTGTGTTTAAATGAGCACACACTTCTGGGCTTATTAACTTAAACTTTGTGAAATATTTTTCCCAAACATTAATCTATCTGGTAATGTTTCAGTACTAGTCAAAGATATATTATGCGAAAATTGTAGAATTGCACATAAAATCTTTTGTATATTTTCACTACCCTCTTTTGTAATACTTTTAAATGTTTGAACCTTTTTTATGAAATATCATTAGACAGCATATGATATAAAAGTATGTCAATGCATCTAATCTATCCTTCATTAATTTAAAAATTCCTCATTGTGTTGATTGTAAAACTTGTCTATTATCTGACACCAATGTCTTGAGAAACCCAAAAAAATTACAGATAAACTAAGTTTTATATCATTTAACAAATATATAATCAATCCATTTAGGTATGTATCAATTACTACAAAAACTATGTATCCTCAAAACAATCCAGGAAAATTAATATGAAAGCAATTTTAAGGTTTTGGGACTGTTTGTCATGCAATATATTTTTGTTGGTCCAATAGCTTTTTGAAATTTCTCAATTTTTTTTTACAAATTCTATCTCTGTATTGATACCAAGCCATGATATATATCTTCAGGTGAGTGCTTTTGCTCACACAATATTAGAGTGACTTAGGGATATTAATATTAAAACCTGTTGACAATAAGAAGTTAGTATTATACTTTATCGTCCATTAATATAAATCCTTTATTAATAGATAATTTTTCTCCAATATTCCATAACGATTTGTAGAGTAGATTCAGGTGATGATTGGCAAACCTCTGGTGAGCTATCTGACTAGCAATTGACACCCTTTCTCCAACGTTGTCGAACTCACTACATTTTTACTATTTGTAGTTTCTGTTATTATGCCCATCTAAATAATTTACAGCAAATTTGGTTATATCCAATTCTGAACTGATCATCACTCTCAAAACTGTATCAGAATGTTGTACTGTTATGCTCCCCTTTTAATATTAATTTTAAAATTATATCCTGCAACTAAATTTAGCCAATGAATTTATCTGGAGCAAAATGATCTGTAACTGTTTTATGTTTTGGCCACAATTTTCAATAGTAGCTTGTGATCAGTAATAAATTTAATCCAGTCAATTATTGAAGCAACTCTTTCTGCTGCAAACATTTTTTCAGTACTAGATAGTTTTTTCATGCAGATATTATTGGTTGTTCACTGATAGCTACTGTGTGACTTAAACTATGCCTATAATGAATGATATGCATCTATAGTAAGGATTAATTCTAAACTTTTATTTTAATGCACCAATAATCTATTACTATAACAGATCTTTTATTTCATTATAAGTTTTTCTTGCTACAAATCCCAATATTAATTCTGTTTTTTTTTTATAATAAACATGAGATTTACTTTTTAAAAAAAAAAAAAATTCAAATTAAAAAGGCCTATAATTTCTTCACATTTTCAGACCTTGGGGCATTTCTACAGCTGAAACTTGTAGCTGATCTGGTTTTTTTTCCCTTTATTGGATATTTTATGAACAAAAACCTTAATTCTGTTGGTATGCATATTACAGGGTTTATTCTGGTTTCAAACATTAGAAATTTGTGGTTACCAACAATAATTCTTTGGATTCTGCTACTAAAAGTACATCACAGTAAGAGATAACACCATCCATTTTCAGAAACAGCATGTCTATTTTTGGCCTAAAAATATGAAAGGGAAATTTCTTAGAGTAATCTATTTATAATTAAACAAATGTCTATGTGTAATGACTGTTAGCAATTCTGAACTCTATTTGGAAACCAGAATTTAATAAAAAGCTGCCCTCAAATTGTTTTGTATATAGTGACTTGCTTTTTTCCATATTAGCCAATATTTCTATAATATTTGGCCAAAGATATTGACATTTTTGTGATGTCTTTATTCACTGTAATGTGTTAGTTAGTTATCATAGATATAAACTTGTTTAGTTATTATTGCTACTGGAATAGTCCATTCTATCCTTTTTACCAAATGTCAGTATTCTTTTAGAAAACTAAATAATTTAATTCTTCCTCTATTTTTGCCAAGTGAAAAAGTATTTTTTCACAGCCTACAAAGTATAAAAGTTCATTCAACTTACATAATTATATCTACTGCAAAACAATGCTGGACTTTCATCATTCTTAATTTTCTGTTCTATGGTGATTGTGTTTATCATACACAATTAAATTTTCAGAGCATAGAACCATTTTCTATCTATTATAAAGTTTAAACTGCTTCGCACTATATATATATATATATATATATATATATATATAGTTTATATATATATATATATATATATATATAATTTCTAACTTTGTTTACTAAATCTACTGGTAACTGAACTTTTTTCATTGAACATATTACCACTGGCATTTTTTACCTATATTTTTGTTTGTTTTCATTATAACTACTATTAATTTCCAGACAATAATTGTCATCACTGCAATGATTGAACCATTATCTATTTCCATTGTTACTGTGTATTTAGTACTTTACCAGCTAATATTATTTATTCATAATTTGTAATTTGCATACATTTCACTTCATATTTTGAATTATTTCTATTGGCAAATGTGGCTTGGCTCTATTGTCCTCTTTGTTTATTCAACATATTTTTTCTAAATGACCCACAAGCTCTACAATCTTCTTTGTTCAATTTACTTTTACAAGTTATATGCTCTTTTCATCTGCAATAGTAGCAAACAATCCCTTCTCAATTACCATCTACAGACTATTTTTTTTACTTTCAGTCTTATTTATCTTTGCCCTATTTTTGTTGCAACTATCAAAATTGAAGAACATCTTGGATTAGCTCATTATTAATTCATAGTCTAATTCTATTTTTATTACTTCTTCGGAATTTAGTTTTTTAGATGCCATAAACTACTGTTTGAGTCTAGCATTATACATTCTTTAATATAATTATGCAAAAAAGAACTTTGAAATGTAATAATTTACAGATTTCTGCTGATTGAGCCTATCATCATAAATTCCTCAACGTAATTACTCTGTCAAAGAACATTGAGAGAATCTTGACTTTTACAGCTTTTTACTAAATCTGTCAATGCCTAATTGTAATCATGCAATATTTCACCCCTGATTTACCTATTTGTTTCTAAAATGCAACTATGTTATGACAACTATGGGTTAATGTAATTTTTTTTTTCTATTATTGTTGTATATGATAATTTATCTGGGTTATCTTATGTCACATAACTCAATTTGAAATTTTTATCATGTTTCTTTCAAGGTAATATAGTAAAATGGCTATGTTAAATTGGGCTACTAGTGGTTTCATTTTTAAAATAGTGTCTCTATCCTATTGAAATATATTGATCAATCATAAAGATAATTAGCAATGAATTTATTGATTAGAACTTGTAGCATATCTTATCAAAATAAAAGTGCACAAACCTCTTTTTGTAACAATCTTTCACAAATGGTAGTAATTTTGTAATTGTTATTTTATCTTACACAGATGACTCTGAGGAAATTGCATTGGTGCCATGATTGAGTTTGAAATGATTTGATTTTGATTACATTTGCCATGGAATAATATTTTTACATTCATTTTATGAAAAAATAAAAATAAAATATTTTATTAATTTTAGTTCCAACTAAAATATCAAGATATCAGAAACATTTTGATGAAAAATTAAATGTAGTGCATATTTGCAACTTCAGCTTTCATGGAGTCATAAAACATAACTGTATGCAGAATTTATTTATTTATTATTTTTATTGTAAAATTAATTATTTGAATTTTAAAAAATAAGTATCAAACATCACAACTTTCCATACAGTAGTGCCACTCAGTGCAAGCCAGAGTAATCAATGCATCTATTCATTACTCTGGCTTGCACTGAGTGGTGCTACAGTATGGAGAGTTTTGCCTCTGTGTGTTTTTAGAAAATATATATTTATTTTTAGCATTTTTCAAGAATGTATTTCTTTCATCTAAATTCTAAATAATAGAAATTTAATAGAGAATATTATTTGTTAAAAAATATTTTTAGAAGCTAAAATAAAAGTTTTTTTTGTTTATTTATTTCCATTTAATTCTATTTTTTGCCTTTCTTAAATATATATATATATATATATATATATATATATATATATATATATATATATATATATATATATATATATTTCATTTTCTTTAAAATGTAAACATTTCATAATAAATTAGTTTCATTGTCACTAGAAGCAAAAAAGAATAAAAACAGTAAACAAATTAGCCATATAAGCTGTTCAAAATTGAACAGCTAATCACTTCATTAAATATAGCTAAAGGAAGGTTCCAGTTTAGATAGTTGTGCAAAATAAAATTATTTTTGTTTAAATTACTACAAAAAATGTTATGTGTGTAAGTAGCAAATGCAAATATTTTACATTTTACTAAAATATTTTTCCCTTATCTAATAAGTTTAAATGCATAAAAAAAACATTTGAAATATTATGCTTAAAATCTATTTCATATTTATAATTAAATTGTTTCAAATTAATAAAAATGTTTTTAAAATTAAAAAATAGCTATATTTTTTTTTATAGAATAATGTAAATAAAACCCATCAAAATTACTATGTTGGCATTTGCAAACTTTCTTTAGGAACAAAATTAAACATTAAAATATAAAATCATTAGCATTATAATAGAGTGGCAAAATCTTTGGACAAATGCATTTTCCCAATGATTCAACACTTTATGAGATTAACCTTTTGAGAAATGCAGTAATTTATCTTTTGCATATATAATTCACAGATGCCACAATGCCTTTTGTAATGTTTGGATTACAACAGGTAACTTACACTGCTTCTTAGATATGTTTATACATGTATATATTGTTTTAATTTTGATTTTTTGAGAAGCATTATTTACAGTAATGTTTTAATTATTGTATTATTTTTTTTTAAATATACCCATAAAGTTATATAAAATTATTTGTTTACATGGATTCAGCTGATAAGTTTTTGTATAATTATTTGATTGTTTATTTATAATAAGTTATTATAATGAAATAATTCTGCTATATATTATTGTTGCCATTAGTTATAACAAAATTTATTAATGAGTTATTTATCTATATAGTGTTATGTTATTCATATGTATTGTGTTTGGGAAGGATATTATTCATTAAATATTTAAATATATCCAGCACATGTGTAGTGGACTGATCCCTAATTATTACAACAAGTTTTATTGATTTCTTTTTTAAAAGTAACTAAAATAAAGTTGTCATTTCACAAAGATGAAAAAAAATTAAAGTCAATCTAAAGCCAAACAGTTTGATATACTACTAAAACAGAAAGAAAGGAATATAAAATTTAAACCAAGCAAGCTAAATTCAATCTAATTCGATTTTTGCAAAATAGATATGTAATGTGATGGCTTATATTATATTTCCTGCAACATCCATATATACAGGTACTTTAAACTAATATGGTTGGATGCCAGTAGATTACAGAGAAATCTAGAACTCTTATAATACATTAATCAATTGGCTGTGAAACTAAATAATACATTACAAAATAACACAATTCATTAATCTTACTTATTTTTCTAGATTGCTTTAGTTTCCAACTTTCATCATATTCTAATATAGGTATCTATGGTCTAATGCAGAGCATTGATATCTTCAGCATAAGGCATAATCAATAACCAAGAAAACACCTTTAATGCTGGTTATCTACCTATTTAAATCTATAATAATCTATTAAAATAAAAGAAATGATGAGGCATCACACTTCACTTTATGTATAAATATTGATATTGCTTTGTCTAACTTACATTTTACATAGTACTGATTGGGTCAGTCAGATACTGAACATATGGACAACTACCTAGATATTATTCTTATAAGTGCACTTCCATATACACATGTGTGTATATATTATTTCATATTCATTGCATTCTTTTTATAAGAATATATTTGCATTAATTAGATAAAATTTACTGAAGGTATGATTAAATTTTAATTTATGCTGTTTATAAATTAGTACACTAAAATTAAGTTAAACTGTGATTAATTTTTAATTTAATCTAGATTTAAAAGGCTTATCAAGTATAAGTTTTTTTCTTGATAATTTTTATACTTTTTTAAAACCAAACATATACATTTTGTCTTTCTCTTTTTTTTGAAAAGTAAGCAATCTGGTGATATCATATTATAATTTCAATAACTACTTCCTTCAGATTCTTTTAACTTCTTCCTCTATATCACAATTTATCTAATAAATCAAATAATAATACTTTTAACTTTACAATCCGATACAGAAAGACGAAAAGCTGTTATCAATTTTATAATTTCAAAATAACATATCACATTTTAACAATAAATAATTTATAAATGGTATTAGTAATAAATAATTGACAAATGACTACAATTAGTTATAGTTGACATAATCATGATCCACAGTTGTAGTCATCTCAAATAAAATCTTAAGTGTCTTTCCTTTAAAACTCCAAAACAGATAAAAAATTATATACTTACTGTCTTGGCTGGGTAAATTAGTAGAATCGTATGTTGGAAAGAAGAGTTGCTTTGTTAACTTACATTTAAAATATACATATGTTGCAGCTTTAATTTCATTTCCCCATTTCCTTGAAAAATAAAGATGAGTGAAAATCAATATTTGATTTTAAATCTTACCGGTCAGCAATCCAAAATTTGACAGGTTTTTCTCCAAAATTAAAACTCGGGCTTTTGTTTTCTTTTCTTTTAAAATGGTTGATGTGAGCAGGAACATTTTATAGAACACTTTCTGAAATCCATGGAGACAGATCAAATGCAATCTTTAGATGTTTTTTTTTTTCTTATGTGTCATAGCATCGGCCGGGAAGCGAACCCGCTAACCCGGAACAACTACTTTTAAGGCGGCTGTTTTGACCTCTCGACCACCAATTTAGATGTTTATATAGGTATTTTAAAACTGAGCAATCTTTATAAATAAAAAAATGTATATTTTAGTTTCCATTTCACCCAAAAAAATTTACTTGTTAGTAAATCTTTTTTACTCAACACTAGTCCTTTTTTAGCTAGCAAAAAAATCAGATAAAAATGTTTTTACATAATTCTTTAGAAACCTGCCAATCAAATGTTGTTATTAGATTTTACATTAATTAGTTGCATACAATAAAAAAAAATCCAAACATCTAACCTTTTTTTTTTTATAATCAAAACCTGGAAATCTCATTGCTGTATACAATATCAGTAGATAACAATTTTTTTGTGTTGTTATTTATACAACCACCTTTCAATTTTAATTAAACTAAAAGCATTCTTGTTTAATTAAAGCATAAAAAAATAAAATTTAAATACTTAACAAATTATCGACTTTAATTCATTACTTGATTATTTTTTAAACAAATTATTTGTCAAACATAATATTTATTAAGAATATTACTTATTAAACATATTACTTTCCTCCCTTATTAAAACAATATTTATATAAGTTAATATATTTAATATGTGACTATGTACACACATACACACAAATATATTTTAAGAATTTAATTTATTTCCCTTTAATAATGAATGTTTACCTATTCCGCTTCACTAACAACTCACGTCAACTCTTTAACAATTACTATCCATTTTATGCTCCTATAAGCTTTACCATCTGTCTCCAACTATTCTAGTCTTGTAAGACATCTATCTCTATACAATTTTCTATCCTTACCACTCTCATAATGCATCAAAACAAGTACTATGAAATGTTCTATTTTAGACCTTTCCACATAATCTGCAAAAAAATTCTTCTACACCACATTTGCTTATCTATACAATTGTGTAAGTTTTACATCTCTATTATTTATGATCCATATACATATTATGATTACTTTCTCTATTACAAAATTTGGAAACTTCTGGTATTATAGGATCCTTTAATGCCATTTTCCCCTTCTCCATATTGCCTTATAATCTTAAATTATTCATTGTAATGTGAGAAAAATTTATATTGATAATTTTCTGCTTTATTAACTATATGAAATGGATGTGACTTCTGTCCACTAACCCTTTTCCTTATTTCACTCCTTTTGTTAAGTCTATAATGTGCTCTTTTGTAATCTGCCTTGTATTAATCTCTTCAGGGATCATTGGTATCTTGGATTTAAACAATGATGACAAGGCATGTCTAAAATGCAATTGTTTTTTCTGCATTAAAGTAAAGTAGATTCTTGAACTTTTTCTTTAATATCTGTTGCATGTGTACTTTGCTGAATACACTAATACACAGAGCAACATGATTCTTTGTGTCCCTAAAGTGAATCTCTTCCTTATTACAGATCAATGTATCTTTGTGATAATCAATTAGTCAATGGTTACAGTACATTAAATCAGAACCTAAAATAACACTTTGAATTAAACCAGGCATGACTAGAAAAACATATTTTAAAATCTGCATTCCAATTTGAAAATTTATCCAGATATGCTTAGACTCCAGTCTTGTTTTCCTTCCATTTGCAAGTTTAAGAGATACCTGTTTAGATATTTGAATATTTGCAATGATATGTGATGCTTATTGCAGCCATGCCAGGATAAATTGTAAGAAATATGCTAAAGCAAAAACCAAAACAGTTTTTATTATATTATATTTAAAAAAAAGTTGAATATTTGCAATTATAAACTGCATTTAAAAATAAACTAAAAATATAAACATTGCATGAACAATATTACTGTATATACTTATCGATTTTTTATTTAATAATTTTATTGAATGAAAATAAAATTGTATGATTTTTTCAATTATTTTAAAACAAGATAACTTAATATGGTGCATTAATACTAGATTAAAAAATTGTATTACATTAGGTAATGTAAAACATGAAGTTTATTTAGTTTATTTTTGTTTAAATAATATTTTTAAAAAAATACATCTGACAATATCTCAGTCAACAACAGGAAAAAAAAGTCAAAAGAACATAATGAAACATTTACTCATTACCTAATTACCTAGATATAATGTCTATCGCAAATAAATTAACAATTGAGTATTATATTTCCTGGAAAACATTTTTGTTGTTTTATTTTATATTTAATTTTTTTGTATATTTTTATGACGCAGTTATTTTCTTAGGTAATTATTATGTAAATATATTTTGTAATATATTTTATACAATTTCTAAAACTTTAATTATTTGTTTAAAAAATATTTAGTATAGTAATTATTATTTGTGCTTAAGTGCTATAATCAGAAAAGCTTAATGTTATGCTGACTTTGTTCTTATTGAGTCTTAGACTTTTGAGGGTGAAATATGTCTGCATATTTTTAGCATTAATGTATGTGTAACAAAGTTTATAACCCTATATAGGTCTTAAGTTTATTTAAATTGATGGAAATTACATTATGCATATATTAGGGATGGGGAGGCATGATTCCTTCCTATTTATAGTATTAGAATTGTTATCCATATGATGTATCGGATATTACACAGCGGTACAGAGACATGAGACTCAAACTAGAATTGTTGAGGATGAAACCCTGAATAAGCTATATGAATTATAATAATACATAATTATATAAAATATTTTTATATTTAAAAACTAACCAAAATATAAAGATTTAAACTCTGTATTGAATTTTTAAAGTGTTTTAATATCAAACTAACATGAATACAACGTATATCTACATATAGCGATTTCACTTTAGATAGATTTACATTTATTATGTTAACCTTGAATAATTCTTAATTGTTGTTAACAGGAGTTATACAATATGTTGCTTTAGGTCATGTGCATGAATTCACTTTGTCAAAATAAACTCTCTTTACACAAGAAATGAAAGATCAATGAATGATTTAAATTAGTAGGAGCCATACGTTCAAAGTTACAAACCACATTTATTTATAGCAAAAATAAAAACATTTATTTTATTTTTATATTTTACATATATTTTTTTTTGACTATTATTAAAGAATGAAAAATGTACAGGTATACGGAAATGGTTCATTAATTTCAAAAGGGTAGGCAGCTTTAACCAAGCGCACTACAGGAATCTATACAATACTTCTTCTAACATGATTCACACCTCTCATACCCTTATTTCTTAATGGGATAAAACAAGAAAAACAATTTAATGAATGGATATTGTAACTAATAACATAAAAAGGTTAAACATATATGTAGAAAAGCCCCAGCTGGTCAAATAGTTTTGTCATTGAACGTATTTTTATGAAGATGTACGTTCACACGTATGGTGAAACGATACAAAGGTTGAGGTAGGTTTGGTGATATGGGAGCTGGCATATGATCTCTTTCATAGAGCATCCAAAACCTTAGCCTCGCATTCCACAAGAAGTATAATCCCTGATTATGAACGATTTCAAAAGGAAGAGAAAACTTCGGATTCTCGAAGATTCCCGAATGACCAAGCATTTGAAATACTGAGGAATTGTTAAGCTATGCTGGCAGTACAATATACATATTAGAATAAAAATAGTGTTTAATATAATAACATTAACGGTTTAATTCCCCTGCATAATGGTATGTATAATAGTGAATCAGGTTACAAATATCAAATGAGACATTTAATTAATTATTTATTTGATTAGTCAGTTATGCTTTCCTATATACGCTTCAAACAAAATTAAAACTTCTAATTGTTTGGCTCATTTGGCAATGACAGTAATTAACACTTCATTATTTATTGCGATCTTTCATGAACAAAAATAGAAAAAATAAAAAATAATTAAACAAGAGAGTTTTAGAATGATCAACCACGCGAGTCTATTTTAACATAATATATATTCAATCTTACTGGGAGCGAATGATAAATAAATCCTTATCATTACAATTTACTTTGCTTTTGTTTCTCTTTTTTTTTAAAAAAAAAAACAATTATATATCAAACTCGCAAAGTTGAGCTGATCTGGCATATTACTAAAGAAAACTTTGAAAAAATATTAAACAGAATGCACAGACTTATAAAGACAGAATAAAGTGAAATCAGTGTTAGTATTATAAGAAAATATATTACATATATAGAGAGGTTTTACAAGTAAAGATTAAATATAAATATATATAAAAAAACTAATATATATATATATATATATATATATATATAACAATTAGTATTTAGAGGTAAGTACCAACAACTAGTTAGTGGACTATTACCTCAGCATACTTGGGGTGAATAGTTAAATGGTTCATTCTCTGAACTTCAGTTGTGGGGCTCAGCCTGGTCATCAACAGTCTTAGTCACTATGGATCTTTCATTGGTGGCAGAATTTTTCCATGGCAGGAGTTGCATGGCATCATACTAGAGGCAGCCTTGAGAGGCACAGGGAAAGAAAATTCGAGCCCTACTCAACTGTCATTTTAAAACTAAGCACAAAAAAGTAAAAGCAAAGTGTGAGATGAAGACTTAGACTGTTCGACTCAGACTAAAAAAAAGCTGACTCTTATCTCTAATCTATTTTATTTTTATGACCCAAACTATTACATGAATGTTTTGGCTCATTTGTCCAGAGGCAGATGAGACAATTATTAAATTCCTGAGCAAATTACAGTCCATTTTATTTAAAAGTAAGATATAAGAAAATAAGATTCAAATCTCTTTCATTAGCAAAACTCTTAATTAAAGTCTTTAAATTATTTAAAAATATGATGAGACAATATTTTGATTAATTAAAATCAAGCATTTAAAATATTTAATTAGTTAAGAAAACTTCACAATGGGCTGATTTGAACCTGCCATCTTGGTTATATCTCCTTTCTTTTATATTTTTACAAATGTGAAATTAATTGCAAATATTTTTTACAAATGATAAACTTTTATTTTCTTTTAAATAAAAAAACACAAGCTTAAAATATTCAAAAGTATGAAAATATCAAAATAACAGAATCAAAAATTATAAAATATTCATTATAATAGTTTGTAATATATATAATCACATATATATGATGGCACTGTTAGTAATTTAAATATTGCTGGGTTTTAACCCTTGTACATATTAGTTTATTTTAGGTAGAAAAACATGAAGCTCACTCTAACTATAGAGTGATTGCTTCAATGCCAAGCACCTTTAATTTTCCACTTGGAGTCATTTCACTTAATGCATGTGATCATGGCTATGGGTGCAAATGTGGGACCCATTACATGTTCATGCCTGATAAAGATCTATTTATGTTCAGAATTATTTATGGCTCATTTGTAGAGATATCTGTGTTGAGATATCATCATAGAGAGGCCTGTGCATGATTCACTATAATAGATAGCCCTGCACCCTGCACGGAGGCATGGAATTTTATATCTGGTGTGTGGAGTTTGGTCATTTTGGATCTGTCATTAGAAATATTATAAGCATATTTGTTGTGGGAGAAGTATAATATGAAAGCACAAATATTGATAAATTACAGACATAAAAAAACAGTAAAAGAAAAATCTGTTGCATATTTTAAATTATAGTAATTATTGTATAATTTTATTTTAAAGATAATGTTGTCTGGCTTTATAAAATAAAAAGTTTAAAAAACAGATATTTTTTAATTTTAAAAATACATTTATTAATTTGGATCAATGTAATTTTAAACAAAATACATTTTAAGTTTAATATTAATTCACAGCAGAAAAGCATAAAATAATTTCCAATGTATCATTTGATGCCCTAAAATAAATTAGAAAATATTCATTACATTAATTTAACTATGTTTTATTTATTTTTTTGTCCTAGCGTAAAAACTCTTTCATCAAGATTATTATCATCTGAACTGTTATCTGCTTTCACCAGAACAAATTGAATCACTATTTTCATTTCAAAATTTTAGCTCCTTAATTTTTATCTTCAACTTTTGAGAATGAATATCTTTCTTTACTATTCCATATGATTATAAGGTCTCACACACATAACAATATATCTGAAATATTTTGGACTACTTATGTTTTTTCACTCTATTTTTTACATTTAAATTCATGTATAATTAATAGTAATAATCTTTGTTTTAATTATGAAATCAAATATTATAAAACTACTGCTAATTATAATAATCATAAAATTTAGTCTGATATTAAAATATTTCATGTTTGGTTCCAAAGAAATATTATGGAGATATTATTGAAAAATCTTTTAATATATCCTTTTTTACACTTTTCTAAAAAGTATAAAATAAATATTTTTAATTATATATTAGTTTTAAAAGTATCCCAAGAAAATAATACCATAATGACATAATTATTATTTTAAAAGTAATGTAACATTTAACTGTTAAGTATGTAGATATATGATATGTAAAATAAAGTAGTATTTATGAAAACATATATAAAAATATGTAAAAGCAAATGTATGTGGGTTTATGCTGAGATCATACACTTTAAAAATAAGTACTACAGATTAATTAAATAGATTAATTAAAAGACCGTGAATTTGAGAATAAAGATTAGCTATACTGCTAATTAATCAGTAATAGCAAAGATAAACATCTAAATTAAGGTAAAAAAAGCCACTGTAACTACGGAATGTAGTTCCTGATCAGAATGCTGATAAAGAGAACAGATACAGAAAATAGCCATTGGAATGTGAACTCTACTAGGACATCCATGTCGGCAGAAAATAGCCAACCAGGAAAGATTATACAACACTGAGGAGTATATGTAGAAGAACAAGAGTTTGACTCTTGTTGGGTGATGCTCCAGGTATTCAGGCATGCCATTCAATGGGTGCTCCAGTCACCTCTCCTTCAGCATTTGAGTCATAGAGACTTTACTTCTGCAGTCCTCTTCCTTTGTTCTGGTTAAAAAATAATTTCAATGATCGACTACCACTGGAACTTAATTTTCAAATTTATATAAAATTAAATGCCAGGAGTCTTCATAATTATCTGTTTACTATTGTAAATCTTGGGCTAACCATCTCTTGACTGATTCATCAGAAATATATGTATAACATAGCAACAACACATTTGGATGCTAAATCTGTTTTTTTTAGCATTTCACTATATTTCAGCCATCAATTTGACCCCACATATTTTAGGTTTTTTTCTCAAAATGCAATCTTGGCACATTTCCAAAGATAATTATGTCATCAATAGAAAAAAATCATGTGTTCCTCTTTCTAAAAATTCGTTTTCTAATTAATTAATGCACTATGCAAACAAAATGCTAAATACTTAGCCTCTAAACAGAATCTTATCTCCTCACCTCTGTTTTGAGCATTGCTATGTTATGATGATTAGCAGCTGAAATCATGCTAAGCATAGTACAATATTATTAATGTTATTGAACCATTACTCTAAATACAGTTTTGTATTTGTATATATATTAACTAAATGTTCTTTTTTCGCTCAAAGAATAATATAAAAATTCTAAACAATTTTCTTTAAATGATTCTCAAAGATTATTTTTTTGTAATAATATATAATACAAATTATAATTATAAAAGAGAAAGAAAAATATAATATCAAATAAATAATGTATTTTGTTCTTTCTCTTCAATAATTTTAACTATTTATCAGTTTTGATTTTGAAGATTATTAAAATCTTTGAATTTAACTTTTGGTAAAAAATAAAAGAGACAATAGTATTTTTTTTCTTTGTCTCTTTCCAAAAAAAGATAGTATTTATCAAATCATCCTAATTAATCTGATTCATTTTTGCAAAAAAATTTTGTAATTAAAAAAGGAATGTCAAAAATTTTATGATTATAATTTAGGCTTTTTACTTGTTTTCCAATGCCAATGTTTAAGAAGAAAAATATCTAAACAATTGTATTTGTAAAAATATACCTAATTGGTTATTACTAATTGGGTTGTGTTGGAGACTGAATTGTGATTGGCTTGAAGAGAGAATTGATTCAAAATAGAACTTTTGATCCAGCTGCTGAAAGAGACATTAGGGGAAAAGATATTCCTAACACAATTCCTAAAGCAGAAAGAATCAAAAGTCTTATTTCAGCTTTTGAAGTTTTAATCAAGCAGTTGGGGTACTATGAATTTAGTTATAAAAATGATTTCTACAATAAAAGCCTTGTGATAAATTCAGCTAAAAGCTAACATTATCTTCCTTCAGGTAGCCTGATTTCACTCAAATTAAATGTAAAAGAGAAGAAAAATGCTCCTAAAGTAATATGCAACCTTGTCTTCAACTAAGTGCATGAGTCTCTATGAATTAGCTTCACCTGGAAATTTTGTTGAAAATGGATAAATACTTGTGGTTTGTGAATTTGACAATACTGCACACCAGGATAAAGTCAAATTAATTATGTACATGCTATAGAAGCCTTCATGAACAAAACAAAATTATAACTGCAAAGAAAGACTTAAAAAGATTTAAAATTGTGGTTAAATATTTTTATTGCATATTGTAATTTCAGTTATAGTTTAAAAACTTTTTATATAAAAGTAAGAATTGACTATTTTGAATAATTTTCTTCAGTTTAGAGTTTATTTGGAAACATGTTTTTTTTTTTAATGCATTCAATTGTCTCTTCAAAATTGTGAAAGAGTTTTGTTAGAAAATTTAATTGTATTAAATTAAATTTTTTTTGGAACAGTTTTTTTTTCATGCATTTATCCTCCTTCTCCAAAACTTAATAAAGTTTAATTAAGCTAATTTAAAGATTATTATTTCTGATTTTGAAAATGGCTCTTTTTCCAACTTTTATTTGTATAAAGAAGTAACTTAATAAATCAAAAGTTAACTAGTATAATGAATATAAATCCAGTGGTTATTTATGAAACAATATTTATTTAGATAAAATGAATAAGTTCTGAAGTTTCATATTATCATGTCATTTTCTAATTTGTATTTATTGTTAATCAGTTATTAAATAATTATTTAAAAATATTTTTGGTTAATGTCTTCATTCCTCTAACTATCTATTACATTAATTGGCAGTATGTGTGATTTGATTTGAATACAATCTAGGATTGTCAAATTATCTCAGGAAAGCTATTGAATTATAGTGGAGTAAACCTATAAATTGTTTAAAAGTGACTTGGAATGTTGTTTTATTTATTTATTTATTTATTTATTCTTGCTTCCTGTGCTAAATTAAAGTAATACTGTGAGTTATATGGATGTTGGGCTTATGTTGATATTGGGAACAACCAGATGATAATCCTGTGTGGTGCAAAGATATCACTTTTAAAATCTATCCATTTTATTTTATCTTTATTAAAAATGAAGTTTATAATTGGGCAGTGCATTAATGGTACTATATGGCAAGAACATTTGATGATAATCAGCATATTTCAGTATCTCTGCATAATTTTATTTTTTTATATTTTGATGGATTAGCACTTAATTCTGTGCATCCAAATTATTGTTTACATAACCTGCACCAATATTGGCAGTTGGTAGATAATTACCATGTGTACAGTAGACTCCTTTCAAATCCAGCCACAAAGGTGACTGTTGATTTTTGTTGTTGGCTATTCATAATGACTAATGATTTTATTATTTCATTTGTTTAATGCTAGGTGAACTCCTAGTTAGTCTTATTTTTTACTGATCTCTCATGCTCATTTATTTAATATTTAATTCAATTATTAAATATGGAGATAGTAATAATTTCTCATCTCCTCATAATTCAAACCTAGTGTGCTATGTACCATTACAAAGGTTCATCCAATTGTGGAAGGATGCATGGAATTCATTTTAAAAATATCATTGAGCAGCTGTCGCACATTCTGTTTGGTGTCAGTTATAGTAGAAAATCTTCATTCTTTGAAATAACCAAAAATCACAGGGAGCTAAGTCAAGTGAGTAGAAAAAATGGTCTAGTTGTGTAATTAATATTTTGGCCAGAAAGTCTCTCACATAGAGTGCA
>JAQFVV010006313.1:2471144-2498644 GCA_028023455.1 Epiperipatus broadwayi | reverse complement strand
ATCACATAATAATTATATATATATATAAAAGCCTTCTTCGGTAATACTAATTTTTTTACCCTTTTCAATATCTCTTACTATATACATCATATATATATAAGCCTTTTTCGGTAATACTAATTTTTTTACCTTTTTCAATATCTCTTACTAATTAAGAGATATTGAAAAGGGTAAAAAACTTAGTATTACCGAAAAAGGCTTATATATATATATATAATTATTATGTGTTGTATTTATAAGTTGTTGTTATATTATAATAGAGATTTATATTATATTATATTGATTATACGATAAACAACATAAAGGAGTTTATTCCTTAGAATTAAATATATATATATATTAAAGAAGATAAAACATATTGTTCATAAAATAACTACCTTTACATAAAAAAAAAAAAAAAACGTAATGAAATCGTTAATTAAAATATAAGTAAAAATATAATTAAACTATATCCATAAGATTATAAATAATTAAACGCCGTCTAAAAAATTTTTAAAAAAGGAGTCTAAATAATGATAAAAAAAAAAAAAGCTAAGTACGCTAATGAGATGCTGTTTTATTTTAAATTAAATAAACTGATTGTGTTAAAAAAAAAAAAAAAAAAAATTGATTTCTTTTTAACAAAAAACAAAAAAATATTTTGTTAAGAGAGTTTTATAAACGCGGAAAAATATTTATAAATTCAGTGAGATGGTGGATATTTTTTTCAGATAATTGTCCCTTAACTATCAAGTTAAACATTCAATTTTTGATTTATAAATGGGGTTTTAACTATGAATATCTAACAAGTGAAAAAGAAAAAAAAATTTTTTTTTTTTTTTTAAATCTATACCACTTAACAATTACAAAATCTGATAATACTTGACTTTTTTCTAAATTATATTTGAGAAGTCAAAATATTATATGCTGAGTTATAGTCTAAAATAAGCTGTTTTAAAATGTATTTTTTTAATCTTTTTTACTATCTTGATTTCTATCTATCTATCTATCTATCTATCTATCTATCTATCTATCTATCTATCTATCTATCTATCTATCTATCTATCTATCTATCTATCTATCTATCTATCTATCTATCTATCTATCTATCTATCTATCTATCTATCTCTCTTTCTGTATATCTATCTATGTATCTATCCATCTGTCTATCTGACAAACTCTATATATCTGTATGTCTGTCCATTTATCTATCTATCTATCTATCTATCTATCTATCTATCTATCTATCTATCTATCTATCTATCTATCTATTTAACTACCTGTTTAATTATTTATCTTTCTATCTGTCTGGTTGTCTAAGATCTATCATTCTATCTATTTACCTAACATATGTCTACTTATTTATCTATATACCGTCTGACTATCTGACTATCTGTCTATGTATCTATTTTTCTCCCTATTTATTTACCTCTTTATCTATCTTTTTATTTATATATCTATTTATCTTTCTATTTATCTATGTCTATAATCTATTTATTTCCATCTGTCTTTATATTTACTTATGTATTCATTCATTACAATTACCCATCCCTCTTACTGTCACTTCTTATCTATCTAACTATTACCTACTTATTTACTGACTGTGTTACCTGTCTATAAATAATTTTCGCATGATAAAACGTTATATATTTGTTAATTAATGATTTTGTCTTTAAATTTAATAAAATATTGTAGATATAAAAATATGATATTATTAAAATTTCAATACTATTGTAGTACATTTGTGTATAGGAAACAAATACATATGGTTATTTTAAAAAAAATGATTTAGAAATGATTCTAGTAAGTAATAATGTTAATTTTTTAAAATTTTATGTTAGTATTTTATTCAAGCTCAGAAACTTCGCTTTTGAAAAGGTGCAAATGTGAAAGTAATATTTAAATACAAGTATCATATTATATATACTTTTAAGCTAGATGTAATTATAGGAAAAGTAATAAATTGTTCTAAGAACTTTTGTAATTTAAAACGTATATTCTCTATTATAATGAAAAGATAATAAACTTTACAGAAGTAAGCTATTATTATTGTTAGATTGACTTTCTGCTAGATTTTTAATTCTAATCAATATGTAATCTGCCCAACAAAAAACATCCATAGAGATTTCTTTTATATAAAAGCAAACATTTGAAGATATTTATTATATATTTATAGATTAAGATATTTCAAATACAATGCATAGAAAACGACCAATGATGAAAACAGTTGAGTGCTTTAATGACATGCAGCTAACACATGAAGATAATTCTGTAGGGATACAATGCTGATGATCTTTTCCCTTTCCGGATTTTCATATATTTATTTGAAATTTAATATTCGTTATACACTGTGTTTGTGTGTTTGAAAATGATTAAACAAAAACATTTATATGTGATCATCAGTTCGTTTGCAATTTTTAATGTGAACAAGGTTTTAATAAGTTTTATTTAATTCTATCTTCTAACTAAATATATATTAGATGATAAACAAGATTTGAATCTTATTTGAGTTGGATTTGCACCAATTACATAAATAAAAAATATGGAAAGTAATTAAAATCTAAAAAACATACAAATACTTTTCAGCTCTTGTATTAATATTGAATCAGGAACATACAGTAAATATGCTATGCAGGTTATCATTAAAAATAATATATTTGTTGAATATTATCATAAACCATTATCATCCACAAAATATTGAAGGTCTTTCCAAGTTCAATCCATCTTCTCCAATCTTTAGTCTTTCTTCTCTACATCATCCCTGCACACTTTTTTATCTCATCCATCCATCTCACATATAATCTTATTCTGTGTTTTTTGCAATCTTTTGGAATCCATTTTAAGATTTCAATTGTCCTTGTATTATGATTTTTATAGCAATATGTCCAGCCTAACTCTACTTCAGTTTTTTAATTCTTTCAATGAGGTCAGTAACAACTGTTTGTTCTGTTGCCTATATATTGTATTTTTAATCTTTTCTTGTTACTGCTAACACACAGCTCTCGGTACTTTGTTGAGTGATCTGAAGTATCTGTATTTCTCTTTTATTAAGTGTCTAAATCTCAGATTCACAACATATTTATTAAAAACCTTTTTTTTCCAACACATAGACATATTTCCTTTTAATATTAAGTGATTTCTACCAAACACACTCCAACAAAAATAATTCTATGAATAATTTTATTCATTATGTTTCCATCTGTAATAATAATCTGATCAAAGTATTTGTAGTTGTTAACTTTTTCCAACTCATCATAATTAATATTTATTTTCATCTTTTGAGAAAATTCATTGAACATTATTTTAGTCGTTTTAACATTTACCTTTACTCTACTTTCTTATTTTTATCGGATAACTCTTGCAACATTTCCTAAAGCTTTGATGCATTATTTTTCAAATGCAACTACATTATCTGAAAAAATCTAAATGACTTAAATAATATCCATTTACTTTTCATTCTTTATTTTCCCATTTTAATCCACAAAACACTTCTTGCAGAACTGCTGTAAAAGGTTTTGGAGCTTTTCTCAATGTTAAACTTCCTAGCATTATTAGGAAATCTAATTAGTGTGGTAGCACTTTTATAAATATTCTTCAGAATATGACAATACCCCGGGTCTATACATTGATGAACCAATGATTTAATCACTGAAGAAATGCTTATAGAACCAAATACCTTTTCAGAATCTACAAATCCAAAGCATATTGGCAACTCATATTCATTGGTCCTTTCTATAACTTCTTTCAATACTTCAATACTTGGATATGATCTACTGTATTAAAACCACTTTTAAATCCTGCTTGTTATTTTGGTTGGTTGAAATCCAATGTTATCTTCTAATGAATTTTAATTATCTTGGTAAATTTTTTGTATAAAACTGATAAAAGACTGCAATATCTGTAATTTCTAATGTCTTCTTTGTGATCTTTTTAAAATATTAATATGAATACCGCATTCTTTCAACCATCTGTTATATCTTTGTCATTTAGATATTTGATATATAACTTTGCCAAAAAAAATTCTGTTTTTTTTTTTTACCTGCTTTTTTTAATATATCGATTATAATTTCATCATTAGTTAGAGTTTTTCCCATCATAAATTTAATTACATGACTGACTTCTTCAGTCAAAATCCTGGGCAATTTAGAAGATATAATACATGTAGAATTCTTCTACCCATTTCATGATGACATCTCTCTTTTTAGTAGTAGTTCTATCTGTTTGGCTTATTGCAGATATAATTTTTCTACCAATATCAAAATGGTGTTTTACACTCTTGAGACCTTTATTCTATTCTACAGCTTTTATGGCTAGTTTACAATTATACTTTCTTATATCATTATCAACTCTTTTTCACACCATTTACAAAATTTGTGATATTCAATCCTTCTTAATGCATCAGTTTTTATATATCTTCATATTCCTTCAATTCTTCATAAATTCTCTAATCTCCATAAAAATGTTATTGGTCAATTGCCGCTTTTTTACCATCTTTTTTTGCAATTTTCAAAGTGTATTAGTTATTTTACTAATAATTTCATTTAAATCTGAATCATGTTCAAAATGTACTAATACTTGAAATCGATTTGCAAGATCTGATTTAAATTCATTAGAATGTTTATGAAGATTTGTCATATCAACTGTAAATATTGTTTTTCTTAGTAATTTTGTCTTTCTACTTCTGCATTAATAGTATTTTATATTTTACTAATTGATGATCATTTCCTTGAATATATTTAGGATGTTACAAATTTAAAAAGCATATTTTCTCATAGTCAAAATTGCATCTAATTCTGCTGTACCTTCATTTGGTTGCTACTATATCAATGTTCTTTTAACAATTCTCTCTCAAAAAAAAATTCTCAATACAAAGTTTTTTTTCCTGTAATCTCCATAAGTCTATGTCCTCTCTCATTTATATTACCACAACCAAAAAAAAAAAAAAAACCTACAGCACTTTTATCTTTCATTTGTTTACCAATTCTAGCATTAAAGTTTCCCATAATAATTTTAAAATCTTGTTTACTCTAATCAAAAACCTATCTTTTGTAGGTCCATATAAAAATCTTCTACTACCTCATCACTATGAGAATTTGTTAGGTCATAAACCTGAATTATCTATATTTTGAATCTGCTATTATGTTGAATAACTAATCTTGCCACTTTGTTTGATACATTGTCAATATCGACAAAGTTATTCTTCCACTTTTTATTTATAATAAATCCCACTCCACTTGTACTTCTAGTATTTGTGCCTTTGTAGTAGAATAAATGCCCACTTTTTAAATCAATTTCCTCTTCACCTTTTTTTCTAAATTCACAAAGTCCAATAATGTCTCATTTAAATTTGAGATATTTCTTTTTCCAATCCTTGCTATCTTCCTTCACTTGAAAGTGATCTGCAGTTGTAAGTATTTAAATAAAATGTCATTGTCAAATGGTAGTCTACACCCATAATTAAAGGACTTTTAGCACCTTCTGTCTTCAGATACCAACCATTGCCTTGACTGGTAAGTTTACACCTTCCTGGGAATAATGTTTATGATTTATTTTTGTCTGTCATGATTATATATATATATATATATATATATATCTTTTAAAAGAAAAAAAAATCTGTCATAATATATATATATATATATATATATATATCTTTTAAAAGAAAAAAAAATCATTGGCACACACATTCACTCTGCCTTATCAGGCAACCAAGAAGAAAGGTCATGGGTGTTTCTTGACCTTATATTCAGAGATAAATAGCCAATAAACTGACCATGAAGGCTAATGCATGTTGGTGAAAGCCAGATTATGTTTGTATACTATATGAAAAATCGCACAGTAATAACAACTGCAAAACAAGAAAGTAAGAAATGAACAATAGAAATTCGCTCTCCTCGGTTTTTTTAATGCCTCCAAGAGGAATCAAAGGGTCTCCCTTCATTTAAAAAAAACTCTTTTTGCAGCCTTGGTTGAATATGTGTATGTGTAAATAATATAAAAAAACTTTTAAACAATCTAGATAGAAAAATAGTATAGAAAAACATAGACCGTATCATGTTTTCAAAATATGTCTACATGTATATTGTTCCTTTTACAAAATTATCTTTGATGATTAGTTAGGTTGGATGAAAAAGTGATTCTGAGTCTGTTGAAAAAAATCATATATATAATACTTATCGCTAATTTTGTAATCAGTTTTTTAAAGTATAAGATATTGTTATAATATTGTTCACTAACTTTTTACATAAGCTAAGATTAATTTTCTTTTGAAAACTGAAGTCAAAGGAGGGAATTAAATATATATGAATGTTAATTCTGAAAAGTAAAAAAAAAAAATTAAAAGATTATAAAAAAAATGAAAATTTTTTAGTTGGTGAATCATCAGCGCGGGGGGGGGGGGCAGCATAAATAATGTATCTTTATAGGACTGGTACAATTATTTTTTATTCATAAAATAATATTTAAATGATATATTACATCCAATTTATTTTTGAGAATTGATTTTGCAACTAGACTAATTATGATAATAAACTCTAATTTTTACACAAATATACTTAACTAAGGGAAATTAGACAAAATGCATCATAAATGAATGAAGTCTAAATGTAATAAAAAACGACTAACTTAATAAATAGAAGTTGGTGCACATATATATATAGTATTTTTCTCTATCTTTATATTCAGCTTTATAAAATTATTGAAATTATGCTAAAATTCCTAATAAAATATGCACTAGTCAAGCGTTTGTGGTCGAGTGGGTAACACAGCTGTCTTATAAGCAGTTGTCCCGGGTTAGCGGGTTCGCTTCCCGGCCAATGCTATGACACAAGAGAAAAAAAAATGGACTAAGAAACAAAACACATACCTTTTACTTAATTTGTGCGATTTTTATCAATATTGATTCCAATGAATATAAATTTATAATTTACTTAAATAATAACATTATATAGTACATTAATGATAAAGAAATCATTATCAATTCAACACATTCACGTAGGAGAGGAAAATATCTCACAATAATATGACAATTGTTTATGATCATTGAATATGAAATATACTAATAAGATCCGCCTCCTTAATTTATTTTTTAAAGTTTTTTCTTCATTCAATATTATATTATTATTCAAACTAAAATTCAATTCAAAGTTGTAAGATTGTCTATAATCAAGAAAATATTGAATCAATAGAGAAATATTTTTTATTGTAAGGTTATAAAATACATCGTGTTCCTTTATATATATATGAAAAGAAAGTTACTGTTAACACGAACTGAAATAATTATACAAATATATAAACCATTATATGTGATGTGATGTATAGTGGCTTCTCCTTAAACGAAGTCAAGAATATCTCAGCAATTATGACCAGATAAACCTGTTAGCCACTTTATTTTCCATTCCCCACTCTAAATTTTTCCATAATCTGCTCTATCCCATTTCCACAACATAATCTTTGTCAACTCTATAACCTTTATATCTAAATCCCCCTTATCTTTTCCCAAACCCAGCATAAAAACCAATAATTCACTTTCTGTATAATCACTTTTTTTCATATTTATTCTTCCATAATTTCATTATATGGACCCTTTCTGTTTTCAAGCATTTACATTCAATTAACAAATGCCTAATATTTTCTATTCCTTCCTTACATAATTTACAAAATAAATCACCCATATTTTTCCATTTATATGTATATTCTTTTGTAGCTAAAGATCCTGTTCGAGCCTTAAACAATAAACTACTTTCCTTACTATTATCATATATTAACTCACACCTAATATTCTGTTTATTTCTATATATATTTAAACTCTTTTTACTCTCCATACTATTTCTCCATCTCTCTAACTTCCTAAAATCCTCTTAACACAATCATCCCATCTTTTGTACAAATATACTGATATAAATTTTTATCCAAATCTTTTACATACTGCATTATCTTTCTCACCCATCTTGTTACCTACCCTTTACTCATAACCCAATTAAATACTATTTTGGCTATTCTTTTATTATCTATAAACTGCAATCTACCAAACATTTTCATTTTACTTTTTGCATCTCTCATATGAAAACTTGACCATCCCACTTCTCCTTGAATTGCCTCCATTTCTGTCCATACTTCTCCATCCAATGCATGTCTTTCTACTTCCCTTTGAACTATTTCTAAGTAATTTAATATCTCTTTACTAACATATAATGCATCATTACCATAAATTAACCCTGCTACTGTAACTCCATTCCATATAATTCTAGCTACATCATATTTATTATATGAAAACACTGTTAATTTCTTTATCAATCCCTTTCTTTTCTTTGCTTCATTTATCAATTTTTTCTTCCATTCATCCAAATAATTTTTCTGATTACTTAAAATAATTTCCAAAAAACTATATCTACTCACCACATTTAACTTAATATTTCCCAATAAAAATTCTACATCTTCTCTTTCCCCAGTATTAACCATCAGTATATTTGATATTTCTTCACTAAATTTAATCCTCATATCTTTACCCACACTTGCACATGTCCTTAGCATAATTTCCATATCTTCTCTTTTTTTTTGCACTCAAAAATATATCATCGACAAAAAAAAAAGACCTGTCAAAAAATATACTCCCTTACTACCTATTAACGGTATCTCTATCCCTCTTCTTAATCTTTCTATTGCTCTTTTCATTTCACTCAAATACAACACAAACAAAATAAGTGACATAGGGTATCCTTGTCTTAGTTCCACCCCATTTTTAACTTTAACTGATTCTATATTCCCTAATTGATATATCTATTAAATCTTTATCCATTCCCAAATTCGTTAAACTTAACCATAATCTATTTCTATTTACTCTATAAAATGCCTTCTCTATATCTATAAAACTCATATATAACTGTTTACCTGAATTCCTACTCATGTCCATAAGTTGTGTAACTACAAATAAATTATCTCATATATGCCTATCTAATCTAAAACATCCTTGAATTTCCCCCACTACATTATTCTCTTCCATACATTTTACAACTCTACTAGCCACCATATATGAAAAAACTTTATATAAAGCTGATGTCACCATAATCAACTTTCTATGATCCTTATCCTTTCCTTTATATAATAACCATAACCTAGTATTACTCCAACTACTTGGGAAAACTCTATTTTGTGCCATTTTATTAAAACAGGATAATAACTCTACTTTTGCCCTACATCCTAAATTCATTACCATCTCTACTGCCCATCCATCTAAACCTTTTGCCTTTCCACTTTTCAATTTCTTCTCTACCTCATTCAGTTCATTTTCTGAAAACCTAATATTCCCATTACTATATGCTTTCATGTTTTCTATCACTCTATCATTCACATCTAACATCTTTTCTATATTCATTACATAACTATTTAAGATTCTCTCTAAATCTTCTCTACACTCTGTTCCCTCATCATCTAGTAATACGACCTCTCTCTCCCCTACATTTCTCCTTTTAATGTAATTCCAAATTTTTTTACTCCCATCTCTTCCACTTTTATTAATATCCTCCAACAATTTACTATTCAATTTCATTCTCTCTATATAATTTATCTATTTTAGTCAACTTCTTCTTTTCTAAGTACTTTCCCCATTTAACATTAATATATTTTTCACTTTCCTTGTTCTTAATAACACACTTATATTCTCTACATGCTTCTTTCCTATCTTTTACACTTTTACTAAATCTCATTTTTTATTACTTTTATTCTTCTGAATATTTTCACCTAAAATCCTAATTGGCACTTTTTTTACTTCTTTACACAAGTCCTTATACTCATCCCCAATTTGTATTTTATACTCTTCCAACTTGTATTTTATACTCTTTCAACTTATTCCTATCATTCACTCTCCATCCACATCTTTCACTATTATTTCTACTTTTATTTCTATTCTCCATCACATTACTAACCATTTTAATTACAATGAAGTTATAATTACTAGAGCATACTTTTTATTCATTATCAAATACCTTAATTTTCAGTATTTTATTTATTCCCTTTTTCTCTACCAATACATAATCTATTGTGTGAAATATATTATTTCTGGACCATGTGTATTGTCCCTCATAAATATTTAATAAATTTCCGATACTCAAATTCACTTTCTGAAAAAATTATTCAAAAGCTGTCCATTTTTATACAATTACAAATATTCACTAACACCCTCTTTTTAAAAGTCTATATCTCACTAATAGCGGACTTCAAGATTATACCAATTTTAAGTTATACGCTAAATGATGTTAAACATTGAAATACAAACTAACTCAAACACAGAAAATGAAATTTTAAAATAAGCTATTATTGAGATATAGACTTTTAAATAGAGGGCATTACTGGATATTTGTAATTGTATAATGGTTTATATATTTGTATAATTATTTCAGTTAGTATTAACAGTAACTTTTTTTTCATTTATATTTTGGGAGGGCTATTTAAAGATTAAAATCTAATGATTAGTTTGTCTTTAATAACTTTGTAAACTGGTTAGTTTATTAGCAAAATTTAAGATTGTTGGTTTATTTAAAATTTCATTCTCTGTGTTTGAGTTACTTTGTATTTCAATATTTAACATCGTTTAGCATACAACTTCAAATTGGTATCATTTTGAAGTTCGCTATTATTGAGATATAGACTTTTAAACAGAGGGCGTTACTGGATATTTGTAATTGTATAATGGTTTTTATATATATATATATATATGTGTGTGTGTGTGCAAAACCTTTTCTTTACAAATACACTCAATCATAACCGCCTTAACATTTATATATTTTAACATTATATTTGTATCTATATTAATATTATAATCAATATATTTACTGTGTTTTATATTTTAATTCATTATTACCATCTTAATTTTTTCTTTCTCTTTTAAAGAATTTAAACATTATTTTAGACTTTTTAGGACTTACACCCCAGTTCTATTTTTTCTTTCCTCTAATATATTTTGTAATATTTTCTGAAGCTGGAAAGCACTATTTTTATAACATTACCTTATGTTTTCAAAATATAAATGTTGTAAGCAGATTCCATTTATTCTTATTCTTTTAATTTTTCACATTAAATCATAAAACACCTTCATTCAAATTGCTGTACAACTTGTATGTTATCAAATATTTTATACTTACAATTGCTTTTTTTTTAATTTTAATCACAATTTCTTATTAAAGATTGATAGGACATTGTTTTTTAATATATTCTATTTCACCATATTTTTATCATTTAAACTTTTATTTAAAGCTTTATCGTCATCTCTATTTTTTAACTGGAATACCAAAAATATATATATAATTTCTCAGCTCCTAGACTTTTTTCTTTTTTTAATTGCCGATTTACCTGATCTTTTTAAATTATTGTAATTTTGAAAAAAAAAAAATATACACCTGGGTCTCGTTTTATGAGGATTATTTTAATGCAAATTTGAAGTTATGCGATTCATGTTTCTTCTTAATATCTTTCATGTTTCACTATATTTATTAGATATCAAGAAATTTAAATTATTAATAACTTAATGTCACTTGAAATACTTTTTTTTTCAAAAATATAACGTTATATCTGCAGCTAACGTGAATATGGCCTGAAGCTGTATTTAGAAACTTAGCTTCTATGTAAGTAACCTATTTATACTAATGAGTAAATAATAATAATACATTTATACTTACATATAAAAATATGGCAATAAATATTCAAAAAAGTTAAACTTTTAAAACATATATTTTGTTATATATAACAGAAATAAATAATCTTTTAGATTTTTAAAATAAAAAATGAAGATTTTATAAACTGAAAATAATCTTTCTAATGATAATGTATAATTTTTTTTATTTTGATTACATTCTCATTTTTTAAATATAAAAACAGAAAACCATTAACACAGCATAAGACTGAGAGTGGCGCTAGTTGTACATCACATCACGAATAAAAATAAAGTGGCTAACAGGTTGCTCTGGGCATAATTGCTGAGAGACTCTTGACTTCATTTAAGGAGAAGCTACAATACATCACATCCCATCGAATCTGATTTCTTTTCAGTTTACTAATGAAGCTCACGGTAATGATTAAAATATGTATGAAAAATGTAAAATTAAATACTGTAGTTAATAAAAAAATTAAAAAAAGTTTGTTTTGTATGAAGTTTTTTCAAATATTTGAAATATTTTATTAGTCATACTTTATTTGCTTATTTTTTTAATGTGAATTTTAAAGTAATTTTTCTTTGTTGCTTTGCTTTTATGCAGAATTCTGATAATTACAACCCTCTATCTCCATTTTTCAAGGTAAATTAAGTCTATTTTGTGCGATTTTTTTTAATGCTGGTTTTCTGTGGAACCTATCTACCGCATAAAATGAGATCCGGGTGTACTGTTATATCTTTACTTTGTCATATTTTTTCATATTGTAATAAAGTTTTTCCAGTTTATTCTACATATTTTACATGCAATTTATTTATATTAATATTTTTTTTCACATATCAAAATGACATTTCACCCATTGCAGACTGTTTTTTCTCTAATATCTTTTTATATTACTTAACAGTTATATTTTTTCCTTTATCATTAACTCTTTTACATATCATTTTATTCAATTACTAATAATAAATTCATTTAATGAATGTGTTTTAATATTTTATACACTTCCTTTTCTTTAATTTTTATTATCATTAAACATTTTCTGGTAGATTACTGATTCTTTCTACCAGTTTGTTACATAATAGCAATTAGTGTATATCAGCTATAATATTATAAGTTTCATTCAATTTTAGAGTTGTAGAAAGACTGTTATTACTTTAAAAGTTTTATTTATAACTTCAATGGTGTATTTTTGAAGATTAAATATATCTATCATTAACATTAGATTTTCTGTTCTTTCTATGTTTACATAATAATAGCTTACATCTCATTAAACTTTTGTTAAATCTAATCTGCACCTAAGAATTTTAAAATCAAATAGTTTGATATTTATAATCTTATTCAACAATATTGAACTGGTTATTTCTGCTTCTATACTTTTTTATTTTAGAGAAGATGTTGATGTTAATTTTTTTTTTTAGCATAAATTCTGCAGTTGCATTTATGACGTTTTATGATGTAATAATCAAATTTACTAATAACCTTATTCCTTTTTATTAAATTTTTATCCAAATCTACCATTACCGTCCAACATTACAATTACAAATTTATTTTGACTGATCCAAAAAGTTTTGTACTCTTTTATACAAATTACGTTTTTAATAAAATGAAAATTTTAGTAGGCATAAATGAAAAATTTTAGACATTGGTATTTTCTCTTAAATAACCTTTTTTACATATGTCATAGCATCTGCCAGGATGTGAACACACAACAACAATCTACAACCAACTGCTTGCTTGCAAGGTTGCTGCGCTGACATCTTGGTTAATAATGCTTGACTATTAAATAACTTTTTAGTTCGCTAGATCTGATATATCAAATTTTCAAATAAATCCTGCTCTGCTTATATGTTTCCTTTTTATATCAAAATTCCTTTTTTTCTTCTAAATTTACAAAGTTCTGTAATTCTTTATTTTATTTAGCTTCATTGTAAATTTATAAAATCTTGCTTTATTTAAAACTTATGTTTGCATTCTGTATAAGAATTGCAGCCTAAAATGACTTCTGTCCGAGCAATAGTGAAAATATTGTTTCTTAAAAAATCATGTGCCTGTAAAATGGTTAGTTCAAGAAATTAAGTCTTATAACATCTGTAGAAATAAATGTAGTAAAACACTATAAAGAGTTTATCTTGTCAGTCAGAAAGATTTGGTAAAGTCGTATAATGGCAGAATTCAGATCTCAAAGTCTACAAATGTGACATAGTTGGTCTCTTCCAAACATATTATGAACTCCTGAGAAATATACTATTACTATTTCCTAAATTATTTCACAGGTACACTGAAATAATTAGTTATTAATTATTTTTAAATGTAAATAATTTAATGTTTACAAAACTGGAGAGGTAGTGTTAAAATTATAAAAAAAATAATTTTGCATTTGTTCCGATAGTAAACAATTACACTGCGTTAGTATTAAAAACTATTTTTTGTTATTCCTATCAGACAATTTTTTTTATTATTAACTCAAATTTTAAAATTGATCGTATTAATATTTTTTTTTTTCACTAGTTAAAAAACGTTAGGCTAATAAAATTTATTCAAGGGAAAGTGATAAACAATGTAAAAACATTTTAATTAAAATTAATTATAATAATACTAATAAAAATATTAATAAATTTTAAGTTGAATCAATATCTTTTTATTCTTTATATTATCTTTCTTTAGCTTTGATTTATTTCAATTGATTTTTTTCTTCTTTCAATGCTCAATTGCTTTACGCATGTACACATAAATTATTTATGTTACTAATTATTTATTTACTTTCTAAATTTAAATAAGAATTTAATATTAAAAAAACTGGAAGTGTAATGTTAAAATTATATAAAAAATATTTTATATTTACTTGGAAATAATAAACAATTATACTCTGTTAGTATTAAAAACTATTTTTTGCCTATACAGATATTTTTTTTTTTATTAGTAACGTCAAGTTTTAAAATTGATGAAGTTAATATTTTTTCCCCTAGTTAAGAAAGGTTGCCTAAAAACATTTACCAAGGGAAAGTGATAAACATTGTAAAAACATTTTAATTCAAATTAATTATAGTAATAATAAAAATATTAATAAAGTTTAATTAGAATCAATATCATTTTAATTTTTATATTATTTTTCTTTTAGCTTTGATTCACTTTCATTGATTTTTGTCTTGTTTTCTTACTGTTACTATTGTTTCTCAACGGCACTGATGATAGTCGACTTTAATATCATCTGTAAAATAATAGGAGGACTTAGTTGTCAGATAAATAGGAGGATTAATGACAAAGAACTATGAAAAAACAACCAATCCAAATTATCCCTTTTTGTTTAATTGAAGATATTGATTTTATTCTAAATAGAAGCTGTTTAATGTAAATTAGTCTTTGTTGTCTCTTCACTAAGTTTATTATTATTATTATTATTATTATTATTATTATTATTATTATTATTATTATTATTATTATTATTATTATTATTATTATTATTATTATTATTATTATTATTATTATTATTATTATTATTATTATTATTATTATTATTATTATTATTATTATTATTATTATTATTATTATTATTTATTGGTAATAGCTCCTAAATAGTATTAGTATTAATGGTAGTTGGTAAAGTATTGTTCATATTCAATTAATGTCACAAACTTTATTTTACATCTTACATTATACTTGTTACATTTTTTACATGATAAATTATTGATAATGGAAAAGTTACTGAACACGTGATGTGAATACATTGTTAGCGTCACTGTTCTTCTTCACATTGATTTCAGTGAATAGTTTATATTGTACAAAATTAATTAAATTATGTGATTACATTATCTAAAGTCTTTTAGTTTTTAATGTATTTTACTTGTCAGCTTGAATTTAATCAATCCTATATTTTTGCTAGTGTTTGTTTTATGGATTAGGCTTTTTCCAATGTAGCATCATTTGTGAGGGTGATATTTGTATCTTCAGTCCCAGATGTTTTGATTTGTTTATCACTGTGTTTGGGTGATATACAGTGTTGTTATTATTAAAACAAAGATGCAACTTGCACTAGACTATGTAGCACAAACATGAAAGTGCTTATCTTGGGGAAAAGTCTTTTTTAATAAATGTAATCAGAAGGATCAGAATGATAATGTTCATTTGGCTCCAAAACCAGTGAGCTTATCATGTTAAAGGATTAAAAGAAGTTGAATTTCTTCTTCTCTGTGGCATAGTGAATATTCTTCAAGTAATATTGTTATTTATTGCTGTATTTCAAAAAAACAATAAAAAACAGCTCTATATATGAGTTTTGAAATAACTATAAAATTACTTTCTGAACTAACCATTAGTTGGCATATAGGATATGTTGATCTATTGTTCTATTTAATAATTTCTTGCTGTCCTTTAATTCCCTCAAAGTATTTTTTTTTTCTAAAATATTTCAACACTTTATATAATTGAACCTCTCCAATGTATTCTATCCTCTGCTATATCTTCCCAATAGAAACAATCAATCTTGAACTTTTTAGAATGCTTTTAAAGTAATACTTATAATGTAGATAGGGTCTAATTCTTCCACAAAAAACTAAGCTCTAGTTCTCCATATAAGATTCTTTCAGGTAATATAGTATAGTTCATTAGTTTTATATATTCAATCCAATGAAGGTATTATTTTATAATAGTTAACTCTATGATATGCAGACAGTAAGATGAGTCACACATTGACTGTTTTTATGATCTTGTCTTCTACTTTTTTTAATTTTACAGTACACCTTAAATGAAAGTTTTTGAATGTCTTTATATTGCATTTATTTACATCCATACAATAAATTATTAAAATAATATATCTATAATACAGTAATTTATCTGAAGTAGTTATTTTCCTGTAATTATATACATTATATTTTAACTTGTTAAAAACAGCTGCAGCACCTTGACATCTGTGTTGTACCCTAATGTCTACATCCATCTTTTTTATATAAAAATATCAGAGTATTTAAATTAGTTTACAATCTCATGTTGTAATAACTGAAACACACAGGCTTATTATATACCTGGGTTTATATATGTAATATATAGGGTATATGAGCACAGACTTTCACACAACCCACCACTCTCCACACTATCTCATAACGCTGATACACTTCAACACATATATGTTGAAAAGATAAATAATCACCAATATATGTATTTCATGCTAAACCAACAATCATCAGTTGGTCCAGATCACCATCTCTACACATATATGCTATAAGTGCTCAGATATATATTAAGATAGCCAATCCTCATACTTTAATGGGCAGGCATCAATCTACTCCACACACCAACTCTTCAACCATCCATCCAATTGAAAATCTGATTGGCTATCTTAATATATATCTGAGCCCTTATAGCATATATGTGTAGAGATGGTAATCTGGACCAACTGATGATTGCTGGTCTAGCATGAAATACGTATATTAATGATTATTTATCTTTTACAACATATATACGTTGAAGTGTATCAGTGTTATGAGATAGTGTGGAGAGTGGTCGGTTGTGTGAAAGTCTAATCTCATGTTCATTGGTTGAGAATATGTCTTCATCATTAATGAATAAAGAACTTGTATTTTTATTAATATTAATTATTAAAGCAAGGTCTTTAAGTGTTGCATTTAAAACATTAAATGCATTTTATAATTTTTTGATCTGATAAAAATAACACAGTTATCAGCATATGTAAATCCAAAAAGAAATATTTTTTTTTAATCGACTCAAATCAAAAATGTCATCATTAAACCTGGATAACATCTTGATCTCTATTTCATTAATCCCCTGCCTATAAACAATTTTGAAGACAACTCATAAAAATTGAAACCCATGTTGGAGCAAGTTTACCATCAGTTTCCATTTCAAATGTCTCATATTTTCATTTTTTATTCTACCATATGGAAGTTGTATAATACAAATAAATTTACTGGAAAACCAATTATTTTCAAATAAAAACATAAAACTGTTCACTTATTGGAATCAAATGCTTTGATAAAATAAATAAAAGCAATATTAAAATCATCTTTTTGTTTCTGACATTTTTTTTTGCATATGCCAGGCAGCAAAAACGATGTCTATAGTGCTTTTTGATTCTCTAATACCACATTATATGTTTGATAATTATTTGCTTGTGACTGGAGGCAAACTATTCAGCAAAATCTTTGAAAGTATCTTTTCTGTAATGAATAATAGTATCATATTATAATTACTGCAATCATATATATTCCCTTTATTTCTAAATTTGGAACAATAGATATATTTTTAAAATCAATATTTGTGCATGTCTATAAATTTCAAATATTTTTAAAGATAATGTATCACCTTTATATTTTAAAATTTCTTCAGTTATTTTATTTGAACTTAGCTTTCCATTTACGGTTACAAAAAAACTGTTTTGACTTACTAAGTTGGATGAATATCTTTGCTCACATCTAGAGACAACATTTTTATCTCAATTCATATGGTCAATATCCAAAAGATTATCAAAATATTTCTTCCAATTTTTCAAAATACTATTGTCATGATATAAGAGAATGTTACTGATGAATTTTATAAGATTGAAATATTGTTTTTAAAGTCCATACTGTAATGAAACATAAGGTTTATATATATATGGTCAGATTTCCAATGACTTATGCTTTGAAATTGCAATTGATCATTAAATTAATTTTACCAGATATGATATGACAACCATCTAAGTTAATGCCCAACATGTTGGATACAAAATGTAAGAGTCCAAAAAGAGGAGGCCACTTCTGTCTACAGTCAGACTTTTGGTATTCAAGTATGATGCTGGAGATGGTACAATGAAGTACATGTCCAATGATTGTATTATCCTTCAATTGACTAGCTCTAAACCTATTTACTGAATTTAGATACAATTTAGGTTAGTTCATCAACCTCTCACACCTTTCTGGTTCTGTTATACTGCAGTATTTGAACTCAAGGAAAATTCACTTTGACTCTCTTAACAGGGATGCACTAATGCCAGCTGACAACTACTGCACTTCTATGTAGGTTACAATTAGTTTGATGTATATAGTAATCACCCAAATTATTTTCAATTTTATTATATATAAGTATGACATGTGTGTGTACATTTGAGATTGTAGATTAATAAGTGAATACGATGTTGATTTAATAAAGTAGAGAGACCAAATTGATATTAACAAATTCATTAACATTTATTAGAGAACAAAAAAAAAAAAGCTCAAAAATGTTTTAACAATATAAAGAATAAAATTATAATTATGGATGTCAACAAAAGACTTCTATCATATCAGTAATTTAACAAGTTTATGTTGCCATACCTGTAATCCCCTTAATAGAAATTCATGCTAATGACACCAATTATTTACAAAGTTCAAACAAAAATAAAACAAAATAAGATTGATTTAGCATGAATCTAAGTAGCTAAGTTAAATTTTTCCATTGGTATGTCTACTTTTGAATCATAGTCCAAATCCAATGGTCTGTGCATGATTTCCTTGGGTCCCCCCCAAAAAAAAATCTATGTACAATTTCTAATGTAATAGTAAAGATTATTTACCCAAGAAGATTAGTCACTTATACAGAAGACCAAATATAACATGTAACAAGCAAATTCAACTTTGTCCTGTTATAGTATGTGTATTTAATGTGGTATTATAATAAAATCTTATCTTAGTACAACATGGTTAATGATCAAATATCACATATTGCTATGAGTGGAGAAAAGGTAATCTAAACTTTATTTACAAAAAAAAAATTCAACTAAAATTAACCATCCCCCCTCTACTTTCAACTTCTATTTAAAAATGAACACTCCCAAAAAACTAAATTGAAAAATTTTTATGTTTCCAAATATGAAAAAAAAAAAAAAAGAAATATAAAAAAAATTGCAAAAGTAGTCATAAAATTAGAACACACAATTAAAAATTGACAATTCCTTTAAATTGATTTAATTAAAATTGATGAGATAGTAAAAGTTCTTCATATATATATATATATAGTTTATGCATTACATGGTTTTCCTTAATCAAAGTGCAGATTGCTTGTTGCCATCTGTCCATTGTGCACTTAGAACAATTCTGCATTGGCTCTCACTCGGTCTTTCCACAGATCCATAGGTAAGCACTTCATGTTGGACAGAAGATGTTTCTTCAGCATCTCAAGAGTATGTAAAAAAAATTCTCACACTTTCATGGCAGGGAAAATGAAGATCCAGACATCGGCAGTTTAGCCAAAAAACATTGTGTGGTGATTAATTATATATAACATTTTAAAATCAGCTACAGTTTTCATTTTATAGATTTTACATGGAATAAAAGATTATTTCATAGTTCTACTTCGATCTTTCTTATTCTTCAGTTTGCATTCAAATAGAATTGTTATAATTATTTTGTTTAATATCAGTTGAAAACAATTCCCCAATTTTATTCAATCACATGAAATTTTCTATTCTCCTTCGTTTCAAATATTTCTTTGACTTGTTGCGGTCTTATATTCAAATTATATATCTGAAAACATCACTTCTCTGGAATTGCACGTCCCTTTTCTATAGCATTCGAAACGTTTTTCTGAAGATAGTGGCTTTCTGTAGCGCATATGTAATTAGACGATATATAAAAATTGATTTCGTTTTTATATACAGCGTGGTTTCCATTGTCTAGTTTCTATGAAGAGTAATACTTTATTTAGACGAAAACTGGAAATGCAATTACTTCCTAAAAGTTTTCTTAAATGTTTTATAATAATTTATTGTCACATTAATAGTTAATAATCAAGTTTTTATATTTAAAGAAAATGTTTATTACATAAGTATTAAATTGTATTATCTTTTTCGATACTTAGCTAAAACAAGTAAATCTATATATACCCACACACACATTACTTATTTGAAATTTTGGAGTTCATCAAGAAAATATTGAGCTTTCTTTTAAAACTTAAATTTATCTAATAAAAGTTTAAGATTAATCTTTATTGCTTAAATCAGATGTTACTTACTTGTGCTAGAATCTTTTTAACAAGAGTAAGTATATCTGAATCGGCTTTTGTAAATCTCTTTGAAAAAGTTAGATGACTATACAAACGGAACAAGAAGATTTTTTCATTTAATTATTCTAGACATCAGGTGCTATATTGTGTGAGTAGTTGTAAATCTAATTTAATGTAAACGTATGAACTCGACTTCTTTATGTGAAGTAAATAATGGTTAGTGAGTTATCCACGCACACTCATTTAATCAATTGTATGCTTAAAAAGCTTTCAGAAAGCATGGTTGGCTTTTTTTAATCACATAAAATTAAGGCAAAGTCAATAAATAAAAATGAATTAAATATTAATAGCTATCGAGTAGCGGGATGAAAAGATGTCTAACGGTAGATTTTGAATATAATATCCCATCAGCTTTCTGTCTAAAGTATGTTTAATATTTCGATTATATTTTTCTAAAACTGTGGGTATTTTTTTTTTTTAGTTTAAAATGAAAGACTTTTTTTTAAAAAAAAAAAAAAAATAATAATTTAAGACAA
The DNA here is from genome assembly GCA_028023455.1 of Epiperipatus broadwayi. NCBI lineage: Eukaryota > Metazoa > Onychophora > Udeonychophora > Euonychophora > Peripatidae > Epiperipatus > Epiperipatus broadwayi. The sequence continues at coordinate 2,477,520 of JAQFVV010006313.1, read as the reverse complement.
ATGTAGATGAAAAGAGCAAAACTGTGAAAGTAAACACGCAAAGATTTTCTTAATAACTAACAATAAAATAAATGAATAATAAGTTTTTTAAATGTTTTGAAAAGTGTAAAATCTAATTATGTAAAATGCAAGTAATTTATATCTAACTTAAATATAGTCCAAAGAAGGTTATATTGAAAGAATTATGATGTTATAAACAACTTAACAAAAAAAATATATCACATATGTAGGTAAAACTTTTAATGATGAGCACAATATATATAAAGAGTATTGCTTCAGTCACAAAGCTTATAATAAAATAATAAACAGAAAAACATTAAATAATATTTTATTACAAATTAAAGGATACTTATTTAATTGGTAAATAAAATTATAATGAAATTGCAACAAGTAATGTTACTTTAATAGTACTAAGTTATATTAATTATCAAGTGACATTAAATTAATTTCGTGTTCAATAAATTGAATATATATTTAGAAATAGAAATATATAAATAAACTGAAAAATACTACAGACACATAAATAAAAATGATAAGTAGACTTCGATTATCCAAAATAAAATTTCACAGCTTGCACAAAAACTTCATAAATTATACAAAAAGTTTACTAATCACAATATAAAACTAAACAATTTTTTATATTACTATAGTAACAAATTTCTCTATATAATAGTGTCATCTAGCGCAAGCTCTAATAATCAATAGCTACTTGAAGATTGTGCATTTTAATCCCCATCCAGTACTTCCTTATCCAATATTCTCAGACTTGTTTTTAGCTTATGGTTTTTATTAATGAGGAATCTTACATCTGGAAGCATTTCATTTGGATCTGAAGCACTTTTTCAGTACTCATATTTGTTTTGGTTAACTAAAAAGCTATCAGCAACATAATGTTTTCAATACAAGCTAATTTTCTTATATAATCATACAGATCTGAACCTTTAGATGTTTTTGATTTTTTAATGTTATTTTTAAATCATTTTTTAGTGCTATGGATAAAATTAAAAATATATCCTATTTTGGATATTAAGATATAAAAGCTTTTTATATACAACTCTTCTTTAAAAATAGCTAATGAAGAAATTATTGTACACAAAGGTTTGCAAATTAATTATTAGATTGTGTGAATTGGATGATTTTTTATCCCAGTTATATATATATATATATATATATATATATATATATATATATATTTTTATATATATATATATATATATATATATATATATATATACTAGCAATTAAAAATAAAATAAAAATTCATATACCACTATAATACTAGTCAAAACAACAAAATTTCACTACAATTCTTACACAACTATGGTTTCATATATTAACAAATGGACATTGTCAAATTAAACTCAATTAATCATGTAACATATATATACAAAACAAAATAACATTGCCATCTTTCACTACAACAATCCTCTAAGGATCTCATGAAGACATGCTTTGATGTAAAAGGAAGTTGATTGTTGAAGTGAATGAGGGGGAGGCTACTTTGTTTTGTATATGTATATGTCATATGTTTAGATAAATTTTACTTGAGAATGTCTATTTGTTAATAGATAAAACTATGGCTGTGTAAGAATTTTATAAAATTTTGTAGTTTTGGCTAGTATTGCAGTGTTATATGAATTTCTATTGTATATTTATTATTAAAATTAATATAAAGTTTACAAACTTTCTGTACTCACAATTATGAAACTATTTTCCTACATGAATCATTTATTTAATATGATTATATTTAATGGTAATAAATATATCACTACTACTTAAACATTAAAAAACAACAGATAAAAATGATACAATAATTTGTAACTTTAATAAATCTTTAGTAAAAATAAAACATTTTCTATGGAAAATTGCATTATAATTGTGAAGGCAGAAAGTTGATCATCTTTAGATTATTTAAAATAATTTGATATTGATAAATATTGAACAAGCATGAAGAAGACATGTATGATATTATTTTCCATGCCAGCTCAAAATTTGTAGTTTAACATGAAATGTGTATTGCAGAACCCTTACCTTTTCGTTATGTCTTTAATTGTAATAATAAAAAAAGACATCATGAATATATTACAAATTAATTTATTGAGCTAAAATTTATTCACTAAATGCTAATTAAACATATAAATATTTATAATATTAAAAATTATGTAATAAAATTTTACTGAATGAGTTTTTTTTTTTAATATAGTTATTTAAATTTTTTTAAAAAAAATATTTGTGCTTTGTACTGATTTTTGTTGGAATACATACAATGTGACAGCAGTTGGCATAATTAATCAATTTATGAATATTTCCAAATTTTATTTCATTCTAAACATACCAACACAAATTGTGGTCAAATAATTTTTTTTTGTGTGCATTATTTTTCAATTCAAATAAAAGCATTTTTATAAAATATTTTTATATATAATATTTTTTTGATTTTTTAATATTCAGATATTTTGCTTCATATTTTTGTAACTATTTATATTAAAAAGTAAAAAGTATGAATGTAAAGAATATATCTGTATTTCTAGCTTTTGAAATGAAATTGGCTATCATTAAAAATTGTCTCCGAGATATTTTTTTTATTTATGAAGGCAACATTTATTTTTAAAAAGTAACTTTAATTATTGAGATGATAAAGATTTTTTTCTTTACTTGTATTTCTTTATATTTTAATTATCTGAAAATACATTTTAGTGAATATTCAATGAAAATGTTTTTAAAAATAATATCACCGTCTAAAATATGTCATTGAGAACTTGCCAAAACAATATCAAGTTATTTGAAATTTGGCCCACCAATACTATTAAACTGTACAGTTAGTTTGACATTCTTAAAATATTTCAGTATCATGTTGCATTATTATTGATGTCTAACAATGTACAAAATTTGAAGGAAATCCAGAAATGTATTAAAAATTGACTTCAAGCTTTGTCTTGGACATACCGAATTTCTAAGTTAAATAAAAATGATAATTCAAAAAAGTCTGTTTAAAAAAAATATAATAAAATATAAATATGAATAAACTTGTATTAACAAATAATGTTTATTCATTTATAAAATTGTAACATAATTTGTATTAATTGGGTAAACAATAAAATTTTACAAAAATGGTATTTGGTACTTATTACTTAGCTGGGCTTGGCAGCTTGATGGCATTAGTGCCAGGTTAAAAACACCTACAAATGCTGTTTACTCGGCTTGACTTATGGCTAAGAAAATGGTTCTGTTTATCTTAGCCATTTTAGGCTGCTTGATGGCATTGCACAGAAATATTATGGTCTGTTTTGTGCTTCATGACACTTTGTGTTAATTTGCACATTTCACAGTTGGGTATCATATCATCTGACAGTGTATGGATTTCAAGTGGCCACAACTTTGATATATCCATAGCAGAGTAATTTCATATTTACTTAAATCATGCAGTCTGACTCACTAATAATTGTCACACCATCTCCTCACTTCTTGACACAACTTGGAATGTAAAAGCATTTGCAAAGTATAGGGCCAAACACGATTCAGCTGAATTCATGCGAAAACTCATATTTTCGCGAGAAAATATCCGAGACAAAACATATGACCGCAGTGCGGCAAGCAAATTTTAAAATTGTGTCAGTTACCAATGTTAATCAGGCTCCTGTATTTGATTCCTAAAAATAAAATATTAAAGATATAGTAGAAAAAAATAAAAGTATCCGTAAAAGTAATTAAGAGTCAAAGTTCTAATTTTAAAATGAGCAAAATAGAAATTGTGTAACACAAATCACCACATAGCCAAACAAAAAAAAGTTGTCATATTTTAAAATGTGGTTTCGATCTTATTGGAATTATTTTGGGTGTAGTGGTAGGTTGAAATGATCCAAAAATAAATTAATAGTAAAAGTTGTTTGTTAAAAATTGCAAAATAGACATTGCATAATACAAATGAAGCCAAAAAAAAACTCACCATTTAGGAAAAAGAAAAGGTGGCACAGTATTTTTTTTGGAAAAAAAAATGAAAGTTGAAAAAGTCAAAACGTTTGATCTTATTTTAATTTTCTTTTGTGGAGGTGGCTTGAGAAAGACTTTGTTGTCACTGGGACAAAAGTTATTTTTTGTTTGTTTTTATTTTTTAAAAAAGGTAATAGAAATTAGTTTTAAATCTAAAAGTTTTACTATATCAGTGGCATACAAATAAAGCCAAAAAAAAAAAATTGCCACATAGCCAAAAAAAAAAAGTAGCCATATTTTTTTGTAAAAACAAAGAAAACGAAAGTTGAAAAAGCCAAAACTCTTGATCTTCTTTTAATTTGAGAGTGGGGGGAGTGAGAAATACTTTGTCTTTACTGAGTCTAAAGTTAGAAACAAAAAAAGTTATTTTTGGTTTGTTTTTATTTTTTAAAAAAGATAATAAAAAATTGATTTCAAAACTAAAAGGTTTACTATATCAACAGTATACAAATAAAGTCCCCCAAAAATGAATTGCCCTTACATATAGCCAAAAAAAAAGTCATGTTTTTTTTTTAAAAAAAAGAAAATGAAAGTTGATAAAAATCATGCCCCAGTAATGTTTCATCGTATTTTTTGACTGGCAACAATGCCATCAAGCAGTTAAACCTGGCTATGTAATAAGTACCAACGAAACTCATATGAAGATCTAAACAAATAAGTAACTGGATGTATTTATATATTGGACTATTTCCATCATATAATATGAGTATTGAATGTCTTTATAAAAAAATAATTTTATTTAAATATTTCAAATACATACAACTGTTAGTATTACCACCAGATTAGTATATGCACAACATTGCAAGAGATATTATTCTCTCCTCTTCTGCAGGTGTTGCTGGGATGACCAGTGAGTGTACTAGCATGGGAATCGAACCTGGATTCTTACATTTTTGAATTCTGAATTTAAAGGTTAAAGTGTTACTTTAAAATTCAATATTCAAGAATCTAAAGGTTCAGATTCAATTCTCATGCTAGTACTGTCATTGGTCTGGTCAGGCCAGCATCCCCTGAAGAAGAGGCTAAAATAATACCTTTTGAAACATTGTGCATATACTAACCTGTGTGCTATTGATAATAATTGAATGTATTTGGAATATTTAAATAAAGGTTTTTTTTTATCTAAAGACTTTAAATACTTACATTAGATGATGGAAATAGTCCAATATATAACTAAAATACTATCACTACAAACCTTCAGGAAAACACAAAATAAGTAACTAAAATTAATAGCAAATATTAAGAATAAAATCTTTTATTATTAATAATACAAATAATATATCATTCTTAAAGATAAATTTTACAAAAGGTTTGTCTATCAGATTATTATACAAAAAAATATTCAAGATGGATTAATACTCTAATTCTAATACTACATGCTTAAAACAACAATTACAATTATATTCTCTTGAAATGAGTTAACCGATATATATATATATATAATTAAAATTCTTAGTAATGGGGGGGGGGGGCAGTAATTCAACATAAAAAAATCCAAAGTTAACACAGCCGATATTATTAATTCAAGTTATATGCATAACAGATAATCTACTATATTACAATGATATTTGTGTAATAGAATGACTTCAGCTAATTAAAGAATGCTTTCAATTAAAAATGTTTAACTAGAAATAATAAAAGTGAAACTTTATATAGATTCTAATAAAATATATTCAACAATAATATTTTTCTTTATACGTCATTATCATTTTCAACCATTTTATATGTTCACTACAAAATGAAATCTCTATGAGTTTAATCCACTTTCTCCCATCCATGATCACTCTTCTCATTTTATACTAACAATGTTCCTAGTTTCATTTGCTTATCTCACAAGTAGTTTTTTCTGGGATCTTTTCTTGGGATTCAGCATACTTTGATTGTTCATCTATTATCATGTCTTCTGGCAATATGTTCAAGTCCAACTCAATTTCAATCTTTGATCTCAATGATACTTGTTTCTTTTATCACCAAAGTATTTCAGATTTAATATTTTGTTGTTATCATCAGGATTTGTTTGAGTGGTCTGACATTGCTCTTCTATTAAATGTCCATCCAAGTCTCAGAACCATAAGGAAGAACTGTCAAAAAACACCTATTAACAATCTTTTTTTTTATTGTTAAAAATTGCATTGCGTGTTTTTTTTAAATATTATTTCTTAAATCTAAACCAATAAAATTAGTTTGCTATAATTTAATAAAATGTTTTCTGTCGCGAATAAAGATATATTTTTATATCAATGATGTTCATCCTAAATTAGAACAAAAAAGAGCAAGACATTAGTTAAACATTTTATTAATGAAAAAAATAAATAATTAATTTACAATCTAAATAAAATAAATATAATGAAAATTTTATTAAGTAAATTATATATATATATATATT
>JAQFVV010006313.1:2427701-2470644 GCA_028023455.1 Epiperipatus broadwayi | reverse complement strand
TATATATATATATATATATATATGATCATTTATCAGTATTATTGAATAAAAGGAAATTATTATGCTGCATCGCAATTTAAAGTAATTATGCTTTTACAAATATTTATATATTATCACATTTTATTTAAGTTGTGTTTTTTATCCATGGTGATTTATGATTAAGCATATTCATTTGTTTAATTTGATATTATTTCACAATTTTTTATTTATATATGTATATGATATGATTTTCCGAGATTTTAAGTAATGATAATGAGTATAGTTTATAAAAGTATCTGATGAAGTTATTGATAAATATGTTGAAATCCATTTTGAGAATATTGACACATTAAAATAATATTTCTGAAGAAAATAAATATTATGTTAATAGATTAAATTATTTGGGAGTCTAATTGCCAAAATTATTTTCCCACACTGAATATTCTTTGAATCCATATAATATTGGATGAGTGTATACTGCATATTCCAAAAAGCACCTTTATAATAAAAGAACTATGGTGATTATAAATATAATTTATAGAAATATAGACCAGAAAGAGCATTGTTCATTTCTAAATAATATTGTTATAATTCATAGTAAAGATATTTGAGTCTATAAACAAAAAAATGTTTGACCCTGACAAATTAGTATGTTGTGGGAGATGTACTTATTATATACATGTGTGGAGAGGGAATTATATGTCTATCCAACAGGTGAGTGAATTCATGAAATATTCGTCCTTACAAATTTTATTGCAAATATGTTGATGCAAGTTTTTATTTATCTTCTGCTTATATTTATTTTATTTGTTATATCATATACTCATTTCATAATAAAATGCACTCATATAAATTTATGATCTGATCATCGGTTCAATATTTAATATTATATTGTATAAGAGAATAAAATGAGCAAAAATTAATATTAATGTTTTATTTTATTTAAATATTTTGAGGCAAAAATTATTGAACTTAAATTAATAACATACAAAATTGTTTCTCAAAATAAGGATAAGGCAAATAATGAATTGGTAGAAGAAGAATATAGAGTGAATGTTGTATCTAAAAATATAGTAAACCTATGTCTCTATCCAAAATTTAAAATTCTATAAGGATATTTAGAAATAAGGGAAGTGGAAATCTCAGATTCATATTATAATATATTTCAAAGTGGGAGATATAAATTCATGTTAAAGGAGTTTATCTAAATCACTAAAAATGTAAAAATAATTTATCATTAATATATTTATGTTCCATTTATTTGTGATCTGTTAATAAATTTATTTGGATAAAATAATCAAAAAGAAGAAACTTATACCCACTTTAATTTGGCTTGAGTAAATAAAAGATAGTCATGTAATAAGATGAAAAAATGGAGAGTGTGGGATTGATGGATGTGGAATTATTATAATAATGTCAATCACATAGGGGGGTAAGTATCTCTTAATTTTTGTTTATGGTTATTAAGTTGTTTAAGTAATTTTTGTGTATTGATTTAAAAACAAATACAATTACACTAGTAAAAAATAGACAAGTTCAAGTCATAAAGTATTTCAAATAGATAAAAAACTTGATAGTGTCAAATACAGACTGAATTATTAGTTTGTTTGTTTTTTGCTTAGTTTGGAATAATAAATGTGTTTTATAACTAAAGAATGTGATCTGTATAATAAAGATTGTTATACGGCATTTTGAATGAATAGCCTGATAATATAGAACAAAGTATAAATAATGTCAAGTTATGTTGATTCATATTTAATAGTATTTTATTTATATTATCCAATATTGACATTTACCCATATTCCATTTATTATTCAATCCAAGGTCCATTTTTTCACCAACTCTTTATTTTCCATTTCGTTTTATTACCATTACATGATGTTATCTGGTATTAGTCCCACAAAATGCAGAAAATCCAAGATGCTCACTTACATATACTTCCTATTTAAATTTATAACCCAGAATGTTTGACAATCGTTCTTAATCAGATGCATATGAAATTAAAAATATTTTAATTGCAACCAAAATTTTTCTCTTTAAATGGAAAAACTAGTTTCTATGCATTTCAAAACCATTTTCAAATTCCAATATGTAATAAATTGTTGAATACAAAATAGGAAAGTAAACATCACAACATAGTGCTTAAATATCAAATCACCAACCCTCTTTTCAGAACATTAACATTACATGAAAAATGACAATTAACGTATATTTCTTAAGTTATAACAGAGTCAATTTGATAAATGATCTTATTTTGGACTGAAATTTAAATCGGTCTAAAATTAAATGAAATCTTTTAAAACGCAATTTTTCCCCCCTTAAATAGCAGCTCATTTCTATACATTTTAAACCTAATTTATAGTTGAATGTATGATAAATTATTAAATATGGAATAACAAATCAGGATAAAAATTAGAATAATAAACTCTCTCAACATATTTCTTAAATAGTAAATTGCCAACATATTGAGAGAATTGATAAATATAATATATGATTTTTTTACACTGTATTTAATAATTTGTTACATATTTGATTATAATTTTTTTCAAAACTGTTTTAATAATAAGTAGAAATTATATCTGTCATTTTAAAAAAACAATGTTTTTTTTTTTCATTTAAAAACACTAATTTGATCTGAGATTAATTTTAAGTTCACCCTAGAATAAGATAATTTATCAAGTTATCTGGTTTATGTAGATAGTTTACTTTATGTAATTAATGAAAAGAGAACTGGAGATTTGACATTTAAGAAACAATATTGAAAGAATTGGTAACTCTAGAATACTTATTATATCCATTTCTTATTCTAAATATTTCATAATTTTTACATATATGTTCATATATATAACTTGGAATAAAATGTTGTTGTTGTTGGGTTTTTTTGCAAACATGCACAAATATGTTATTTTATTCCAATGCCATACATTTTTTTAAGAAAATCAAATCATTTCCAGGTGATTTTTATTCTGCTTTAATTTGATTCATCTTCCATAAACCTTTTATTCTAGCATATTTTATAAACTCAGACACAAAATTCCTAGATGAGGCTTGATGATCATTGCATTTTTATTAAATATATCAATAACGAAATATGTAAACCAACATATATATCCTGCTTTACATATTGTCCATATGGATATCCTTATGGACAATTCTAATTCATATTGTAATTATAAATCATAATTCTGGTTTAGTTTAGTGTATTAATTGCTTGAAAGAGCTCAAAAGTGAATCCAAAGAAAATGTTTCATAGTTTATAATTTCAAATAATTGCGTTTATGTAGATTTAAAATCTTAATTTTTCAAATACCTCTCACTCTAGGGAACTTCTATTTGCCAAGTTATACTATTTTGATATGGGCTATAATACCTTGGGGTTTTTTTAAAGTTATTTCAAAGATGATAATATATTATAAAATTCATTTTAATGAATTATGGTCTGCCCCAGGCTCAATTATTAATCCTTTTTTTGTATATCACTTTGTTTATATTTTTCTATTTTTTGATAGTTTTGCTGATTATATTGAACTTTATTTGGTTTCTCCATTGAGTTATCTTTGAGAGAGTTTGAAAAAAAATCAGTATGTCAGTTGACAACTGAGATAGAGATATCTCATAAATTTTCTTTAAATTTGAATGTATTTAAAATCTTTCTATTCTATTTTATTTGATTTTATAATTGGTTGTGATAGCAGTAAAATTATGTTTTTAGTTATGAAGTTGGAGGATTGTAATATACTTATTGTTTAGAGTTGTAAGAATCTTGGTTTAATTTGATTTTAAGCCTATGTAATAGATCGATCAAACAATAAGCTATAACTTTTTTTTCCAATCATGTAAAATGTCTAATGTTTATTTCTTTAGTTTCATCTTAATTTAATTTTTGGGACTTTGTTTATAGTACATATATGAGTATTTTCCGACCATTTGACAATTCAAAAAGATCACGATATATGTTTGAAATATATTTATACATTGCTTAAGTTCTCTCATGCAATCCACTATTTAATATTGTGTAATTGTCTTAAGATAGAAAGTTTAATTTGCATTTCTGTTATATAGTTTAAAATTTCAAAATCAAAATATTTCAGTATACCTCAACTCTAAATTAACCGAGAGAAATCATTTTTTATAAATATATTTGCTTTAACTGTAATTTTGATGCGCCACGTTTTAAAAGTCGTATTTTTACTAAAAGATTTACTTTTAATGGCTCAAAACGTTATAATAAGCTTCCTCTCATATAAGATCTGTTAATAGTTTACTTTTTAAAAAAAGCTTTTTACTGTTGGATATGCTGCTATATATATATATATATATATATATGTGTGTGTTATACGATTGTTGTTGTTGTTGTATTATTGGCATTCTATTCATATAGTTTTTGTAGATATTTTTTGTGAATCTTTTTGGTTTGAGGAAAGATGGCATATTCACTAAACCAAGCCATTTGCTAAATTATATTAATTAAATTGATGTATTATTGGCAATAAAAATGATTATCCGACTGTATATTTGTCTATCTGTCTATGGATATATCTATCTATCCACTCATCTATCTATTTAACTATGATAATAGCATTCTTGCATTTTTTGATATAACTATATTTTTAAATTATGTTTATAATTATTTTTGTGATAGTTTAATTTTTTATAATTGTCAAAAAATTATTTATATTTTATTTTAAATAAAATTTTTATTATAAAAAAAAAATATAGAACATTTTTATAATAATTATTTATAATAAATAGAGAGATTTGAACATAGGATTTTTAATCTATACCGATTCTTCATGTCAATCAACCCATACACATGACCACACACATGCAATAAAGATAAATAATCCCCAATATAAATATTTCATGCAGAATCAGCACTTATAAGTTGGTCCAGTTTATAATCTCCCATATATATATATATATATATATATATATATATATATATATATATATATATATATATATATATATATATATATATATATATATATATATATTGTGCCCTTATCTATAGGTCATAATAAGGTAGAATGGTCAATTGCTAAAAAAAATTTTAAATTTTAAAATACGTTTGTGTAATATATTGATAATTGTATGATCGATTAGATTTTATAGTACAATTTAAGGCTGAAAAATACCTGGTATGTAAAAGTGTAATGGATTATTTTAAAAAAAAACAGTTAAATAAAGCTTAATTATATCCTTGCTTATGGTTGTAAAAGCTGGCCATATAAAATAATACAGCTATAAATAGTTAAAAGTATATTAACAATTCAATTGTAATGTTTTAAAACTAATAAATTAAATAAACGCTATATGTAATATTATAATTATAATTAATATTCAAATTTAATCTAATATATTTTAAGATAAACTTTGGGATGGTGAGAATTATATTTAGTTCTACATTTTTAAATTATTTTCCAAATTTTTATAAAATATATCAGTTTTGGTAATTTAGACCGAGACGTAAATTAAAAAAAAAAATCATCTGATAAAGTTAGTAATCATGTGACTGTATATTATATACCTTCACACACATGCTTGTTAGAATATAATAATAAAGTTTGTGAATTATAAAACTAAATGTAATTGCTATCTATCGTTAAAGTAAAAGTTGAAATATTAAATGTTATTTTAATAATTGTTTTAAAGTTTAAATGATTTTGATAAAACTATAATTGAGTTTAAAAATACTATTCTAAGTAATATTTTAAAACATGACGTCATAAATTCTTTATTTTAAAAAGTTTAATCTATTATAAAACTAAAAATGTGTAAATTTGTTCGCGCTAAAAAAGTCATTAACCAATCAACGGAGGTATTTTAGCAGACGAAAAATAGGAATTAGACGGAGCGGGAGAAGGAATGTGTAAGTAAAGGAAGGAGGAACATATTTTTTAGCTGTATAAGATCGTAAGCTAGAAAAGTGTTATAATTTAAAAATTTTTGTATTTATTTTAAAAGTTTTGTTTTAAAATATAATATTTTGAACTGCCTTTAAATGGAAGGCTAATTTAAAAGATTTCTTACCAGGATTTTTATTCAAGTTTAGCCGAAACCTTGCAGTAAAATGGAAATACTACAGAAAAAAGTACCTAAAAGTATTGATAAAGTAAAAATAATTGTAAAGTGCCTTGAATACAGTTTATTTGTGATCAACCAGAAAATCATTAGAACTCAGATAAATATAATTTGGACATTATACAGAAAACTTAAAAGAAAAGTTATTTGCCATCAGGAAAAATTATGACGCACAATTTTAAAAGGCTACTCCGAAGTTTTTTTTTATTCTTCTCTATGGAAAAATTAAGATGCGTATATCATAAAGAAAAAATTATGTAAAAGTTATAATGGAGAAAGAATGTTTGTCTTTTTAAAGGAAACATTACAAAGTATATAGTACCAGAATTTTAAAAGAAGGAAAAAAGTTACAGAATAATAATATGAAAGAGCTATTGTGTTTTTATGAAAAAGGAACCGAAAAACTTTCTCTAAGAAGAATTAAAAATATTATAAAGTGTTCATTAGAGAAATGCTTAATAAAGATAAAGATTTGGAAAATATAAATCTAATTTACTTAATGAAATGAATCCATGGAAACAGAAAAGTTTTATTGAATATTTAAATCAAAGTACTGAGAAGATGCATCGTAAAAGTCGCGCGGGAGAAAATATTAGCAAGAAATATTAGAAGAGAATATTTAGAAGTTTTCTTTACGGGATTAACTAATATCATAATTAATAATTGTATTAAATATTATAAAAACCAAGGATTATCATTCATGAATATTTATTGAACGAAGTAATATTTGTTTTACCTTAAAATTGAACAAGCAGGGAGAGGAACATTAAGTGAATGGAAAAGAAATGATAAACAATTTTTTTTTTTGGCTTTAGTATGAACGGTTTTCAGGAAAATTTGATGAAGGAGTACAGTAAATATAGTTTGAATATTTTTTACTAATTTATTTTAAAATATAAAATGTTATGTGAGATTAGGGAAAACATAAAACATAAATTTAGTAATATTAAAATTTAAATATAATAGCTTGATAAAATTATAGAAATAGTGTTTAAAATAAAGTGTATGGATGTGAATCTTATATCTACAAGGATCAAATGGATGGTGAAGCCTACGGAACGCGATCGAGGAGATAAAGGTCGTTTGGTAATTTTAATAGTTATTTATAATGCATAATGTATTTTTTTTAGATCATCTATTGACCTAAGAATGAAGTGTGAAAGTCTTAATTATATGTACACATTTTATGCAACATTTTAACATATAATGAGATAGGAGTAATTCGGAATATGCATGCAACAATTTATTTAAAGTATATTAATAATATAATTTAACAGAACAATTGTGTGATTCTTTTGAACTTTCATGTGATAAAGTATTCAGATATTTAAATAGTTTGTATATGATTAAATATACGGAGGAAAGTAGTAAAAAGATTTTCTTATAGAACAGTGGAATAGTTTTAAAATATCAATGAATTTTATTATTGTTAGTAATGCAGATATGTATTTGTCGATGTACAGTATAGAAAAAATCTTGAGAAATAAGATCGGATAGTGACTTGGAAGTACTAGTGGAGAGGAAACCAAGATGATGTGTTTTTTTTAAGAAATAGGAAAATATAAGGGATTTGGATCATATTTAGTTTTGTGTGATTTAGTATAGTTAACTAAGTCCTATGACTGAACACATATGGTTTGGACAGTGTTTTGCATATCTTTAAACTTTTGATGTTAGAATAAAGCTGAAGAAATAGCTTTAGCATCGTTCCTATGATAGAGGTTGGTAGACAGGTAAAGGTCACTCCTCTATAGTGTCTTTTAATTCACTGTGCCATGATTGTCAAGGTATATGACGAGTAATATTCTAGTTGTATTTTGATCCTATGCATCTATCTTCGCTATCCTTATTTCATGAATCTGCATCGGTCAGAAAGATATTTTCAAAGAAATAATGAATAAAATAGAACTGAAGATATGTTATCGTTTATGTAAGAATAGTTTATTTGCTTGAATGTATAGAATTGTGTAACTTTAAAATTGAAAGTCCAAAATATCATAAAGAGAGAAAGAATCATATAATACATTGTAAAATTAATTCAGAAATGAATATAAGATTTTGAAAAGAAATCTAAACCAAGTATTTTAAAAGTGATAATAAAATTTGAATGTTTTTTTTTTTTAAATATTAATGTTGGAGGGAATGAGTATTGCATATTTATCAAGAGAAAATTCAATAAGGTATAATAAACATATACTTGTGCATGGTATATTAATAGTTATAATTATATCATCCGAAGTAAGGCTTGAATGAGAATATTAGGATTAATAAACATCGGATAATGAATAATAAAAACCTAATACCGAATGTAGAATAGTGTTTTGACTTTGTAAGATTCCATACAACCAATATGAAACTAAATTTTGTTATTTTGTAGAATTTTATTACGAATGTAAATTTTTGTAAAAAAATGTAATTTTAATAATATTAGGGATGAAAAGTGTTTGTGATAATCATATAAGAAATGCATTTTGTAATAAGCTAACCATAATAATAAATCAAGTAATAATACTGTATTTTCTTAAGTGTTAAAAAAAAAAAAAGATTTAACTAGGAAAAGTAAATAATATTTTGATTTCATTTTATAAACTAATAAACTAAGTTGAGATATGAAAGTAAGGGATATTCAATGTATATAGTGTAAAAATATTGTTAATTTATTTATGTTGTTAATAAACTTTGTTTTAAATTTGTTTTAAAGTTTTGTGTCCGAGTTGTTATTTCTCCACATGGATGCATGAAATCACGATACATTTATAATTGAAACAGACATATAAATTTTGCACAAATGGTAAACATAAAAGTGTTATAAGAATTTTGAGAATTTATTGGTATGTTAAAATTAAAAGATCATAATTTTATATTATTTATTGGTCATAAGTCGGTTGCCACAATATTACATTAAATTATATGCTAATGTTGCCACACGTATTCTGTTGTCAGATTATTAAAATACTACCATGTACATATTTATTTATTTTATTTAGGAAGAAATAAGATTATATTATATTATTATTGTTATTATTATTTTTATTATTATTAGTTGCCGTGTAGTAGATTATGACATAAAATTCCCTTTTCATATTTTACTACCGTAATTTTAAATCAGTTAGAATACAATTTATGAACCTGAGATTTTATTTTATTTTACTTCATTTTATTTAATTGAGCTAGATTCTTGTTATAAAGAAGATTAAGATATGATTATTATTTTAATCGTAGTGAATAGAGCTCAGAAAGTTGTAAGAATACTATGAGTTAGTTATTTGGTATAGTAAAAAGGGGGGATAGTGTTCTTATGCCATTGAGGTAGTATCGTGTGGATAATAGCTCAATGTAGTCTATCTCGTTCCTGTATTGTCACTCCATGTCTCATGAAAATAGTAAATATTTGTTTAATTCATTTAAAAATTGAACCGTATTTGTAGTTTAAAATTAGAGCTAGTAATCATTTTAATTAATGCTGAATATTTCATTTATTTATTTGTTAACTGAGCTAGAACCCATAATATTCGTAATAAACAGTATATTTTGGGGTGAGAATGCATGGGGGGAGGTTAGAATATATATATATATATATATATATATATATATATATATATATATACAGAGCTTGACTTATATTAAGGTTTGATAATATGAGGTTTTACACTGAAGTAATATCTACATGAGTATGATCACAATTTCAAATTTACTAAAAGTTTTGATGGTTCCATCCTTAGTTTTTCAATAAAATGGATAGTTGAATTGTTGGAAGGTGAGAAGATTGAAGCTTGTTCATTAAAGTTTAAGAAATTTCTATCTTAATATAAACCAAGTACTGATTGCATATATGTGTGGGACATTATGATCTGGCCCAACTAATGAGTGCTGGTTTTGCACAAAATTTAGATATTACAGATCATTTATTTTTTTTACATGTGTGTGGTTATATGTATCACTTTTATGAGATGATTTAAAAGAGGAATGTAGACTGAAAATCCTAAGTTCAAATTCCTCTATTTACTATTGTAATTTCATATTTTTCTTCACTATTAATAATTATGTAAGGTTTAATACGCTTGAAGTATATAGTGAAATTAAATTCATAAAAAAAAATTACACTAATATTTCGTAAAGCTAAGCACTTTCAGAGCATTCGACTCCATATTCATAGTATATTGAATAAATAGGTTACACCTCCCAACTCTTCATCTATTCATTTCATTGAAAATCCCATCTAATTACATTATGTTCAGTATAGACAATATATTTCTATTTAAATATTTTATATATTAATTTTAATATTTTCATGGGTAAATGAATTCATAGTATTATTTCATGGATTGGCCATGTAATAAAAATATAATAACTAAATATCTGATATTTCAATACAATAATTACTTTCCTCAGAGCTTCTTCCTTTTCAAATCATAAGAATATGTGTGGTGAGATTTAAAATTGTTATTTTTTTCTTTTATTTTCTTCTCATTCTTACATTCTATTGGTTGAGAAGTTTTAAAAAAATATTTTATCCTCCAATAGCTTTTTCCAAATATCATTTTTCTTTAATTCCTACTTTTTATTTATGTCCTTGGGCCTCTTAAAATTTATAGAGCTTTCCTTATTAATATATGTACATATTGTTTATTTTTTGCCAGAGTTTGTGTTTTATTAAAACTGATATATATGGTTAATTAATTTAATATGTGAATAAATTGCTGATAAATTAGATTTTTTTTCTAACTGCCAATATGTGATCATTCTTCTTTATGTTTTTTTTTCTATGATTGGTCTGCCCAATGTATGAATGTAAACAAACTCAACATAAAATTTTATATACACTATGAGATTCCAAAGGAATTTTATCTTTCAGGTGTGAAAATACTTCATTATTTTTTTAAAATGTAGTATAAATTGTGTGGATATTATTTTTCTTTAAAACATTACCAACTTTATCCTTTTTAAAAGGCAGAACAGTCTTACTTTTTGATGTATCAAAATATTTTTTTTTATTACATAATACTATATATATATATATATATATATATATATATAGAAATAAACAAAAAACAAAAAAACTTATAAATCCAAGAAATAATATTATACACAGTAAAATGGCGATAACAAAAATTACAGATCTGTAATTTTTTATTATCGCATTTTACTGTGTATTTTTTTTTTCTGATGCAAACCAATCCTCTGGTTGAAATATAATATTATTTCTTGGATTTATAAGTTGTTTTTTTTTTGTTTTTATATGTATTTCCTTTGGTTAGTTTGTTATATATATATATATATAACATATATATAACTATATATTTCTGTTACAAACTAATATATATATATATATATATATATATATATAATTAGTTTCCAACCAGTAACCACCTAAACATTCACAGTAAATATAGCAACCAATATTTCTAACTGCTGTCAAGGCAACCTTCACACCTTTTAATAGCAAGAATATATATATATCGCCATCTTATTTCAAGTCGGAATATATATTTTATAAAGGTAAACTATAATTTTTAGCAAGATTAATTGATGTAAAATTAAGAGGATGCTAATAGCTCTAAACAAGCTTCTTTTTTTTATGATAAATGCTACTACAAGAGAAGACATTCAAATCATTTTTATCTTGGATTGTCCCCATCCCCAGACCAGTTTCGACCTATTGATCTCTTCAGTGAGGAGTTGGGACATTAGATTTAAAAAACCAACTCGAGCAAAGCATTTATCTAAAAGTTAATTGTTAGAAGAAGATCTGAAACTTTTAGACATCTACATGTCTTTAAAGTCAGCTCTCCAACTGAAAAAAATATATGGGCCTGAACTTAATTCAGATACTCTATATATTAGTATGCTTAGCCATTTAATTTAGCCATAGGTCAAAACCGGTCTGGGGATGGGGACAATCGAAGATAAAAATGATTTGAATGTCTTCTTTTGTAGTAGCATTTATCATAAATAAAAAAAAAAAAGCTTGTTTAGAGCTATTAGCATGCTCTTAATTTTACATATTTGTAAGTGCAAGCTATTTATAAGTCATGTGACATCTGACTTGTTATTATTACTATTATTATTTTGCTGTTGTGGCTTTGGCTAAATTAAATGGCTAAGCCTACTAATATATGGAGTATCTGAATTAAGTTCAGGCCCATATGATTTTTTCAGTTGGAGAGCTGACTTTAAAGACATGTAAATGTCTAAAAGTGTCCGATCTTCTTCTAACAATTAACTTTTAGATAAATGCTTTCCTCGAGTTGTTTTTTTTTAAATCTAATATCCCAACTCCTCACTGAAGAGACCCATTGGTCGAAACCGGTCTGGGGATGGGGATAATCCAAGATAAAAATGATTTGAATGTCTTCTCTAGTAGTAGCATTTATCATAAATAAAATAAAAAAAATAAAGAAGCTTGTTTAGAGCTATTAGCATGCTCTTAATTTTACATATTTGTAAGTGCAAGCTATATATGTCATGTGACATCTGACTTGTTATTATTACTATCAAGATTAATTGAATAAAGTTATTTCCTTGCATTTATTAATAAAAGTATTAAGTCAACAAATATCTGTTTATACTCATGTTTTAAACTTAATTTTAAATTTATACTTTTAAAAGAGCACTTTAAAAAAGAAATTGAGATGAAGTACAGAAAAAAAATCATGTTATAAGAAGATTATTTCTTAGAATCATTAGAGTAATTGGAAGATTCTGACTACTGTACCAATAAAATATGTATTTAAATACAAATGTTGATAATTGAATTATATATATATATATATATATATATATATATATATATATATATATATATATTCCTCGATTTCGGCCCACAACTTTTATACTAAATAAAGTTGATTTTAATTAATAATGATAGCTTGTTTGTTTATAATAATAATAAAACTATATATTTACTTTTAGAATTTATTAGTTTAACTTGGGATTTATTTATTTTTGTAAAAAATAATAAATGTAACGTTGTATTTTGAGCAATAAATCTAACGTTGTATTTCCTTGATTATAAAATAAATATCAAGTTTATTAATATGAGATGTAATTACTACTTAATTATATATATAGAAGATTTAAACACGGACTTTCAATCTCCTTTCACCTATCCGCTATTTCATACAACCAATACACATGGCTGAATGGAGCTTGAAAGTTTGTGCTTAAATCTCCTATATTATATATAATCTCCAGGTATATAAAATATAGTTACATTTAATATATATATATATATATATATATATATATATATATATATATATATATATATATATATATATTTATATATAAATTATCTAGTGATAGATTTTGCTTTTGTGAACCCTAAAAGTGAAGAAAATATTTGGGGATCTATCTAAAAATATAAAAGACAATTAAACATACATAACCTATTTTCTATTGGCAAATTTACATTTTCTTTTCAAATATTTTTTTTAAAGTACATTTTGGAATAGTAACAATATTAAAATACATATTTATGTACTACATATAAACCTTTATTTATATTTTAATTATTATTATTATTATTATTATTATTATTATTATTATTATTATTATTATTATTATTATGATGATGATGATGATGATGATGATGATGATGATGATGATGATGATGATATAATGGTACCATATGAAATGGTGATCATTTAACTGAAATGGTCAAATAGTCTTAATTTAAAATTAATTAAATGCCTACCAAATTTATTAACATTACACAGCCGTTTTGTGATAGATTTTCCTAAAATTATTAATAATTTTGCCATAACTAAGTTTTAAAATTTCTGTATAAAAATATGTTTTGTAATTTCTTTATCAAATAAATATTTTATAGTTACATATTTTTAATAATAATAACAATAACAATAATATTCTTCTTATTATTAAAATATGTAACTATGAAATATTTATTTGATTAAGGAATTACAAAGCATATTTTATATAGAAATTATTAACAATTTTACGAAAATCTATTATGAAAAGACTATGTAATGTGAATAAATTTGGTGGGCAATTAATTAATTTTAAATAATACCATAGTCTGTTTGATTATTTGAGTTAATTTTCACATAATCACCATTTTATATGACACTACTATATGGAGGGTTGGGTACTCTTATGAGTTAAATATCTTAACCAGATCAATAAAAGCAATATATAAACAACATTTTTATTCCTGCTACTGTTTTACATTATATATACCTATGTGGAGGTACAAAACCAATTAGAGATACAAAATTACCAATATCACACACATTATGGTAGCCAGTATAAGGGCACCACTACGAATAGAGCCTTGTACTAGATCGTGAAGATTAGTCAATGAACAAAGCAAATTTTATATACATAACTCAAACACAATCTTTTATAGTGTAATCTTTGGAGACTCTAATAATTATGATATATTTAATTTGCAGAGGACCTAATTGCAGTTAATACTATATTTAAGTTAATAAAAAGGACACACAAGTATGGCTTCGATAATTTTTATTATATCTTTTTTACTTCTATCTCTTTCCCAATCTTCTCTTCACTGCAATCTGAACTGGCTGATCAATTTCAAAAGCTAATATTAATATAATGCCATTTTTCAGTTTTATAATGATACTATTATTCAACATTATATTAATCTTTCCCAGTGAAATACATTATCACTACACATGACCAACAATAAAACAACTTTATTGTTGAAAATCCATCCAAATAGGGGGCAATATCTAGACAATTTAATAATATAGTGAACTTTAAAGCACTTCACTCAAACCCTCTATATTCACTAATGTTAAATAATTTATACTGATTAATAAATGAAGACATAAGTGTCTTGTGTTTGCTTATGACCATTGATTTTATTTTGATATACACTTTTTTCATTCTAATTGTCTTATGTTTACTTAAAACTGAAATTTTAACAGACTTTGCCCTCCATTTTTTTATATTGAGCAGTTTAAATTTGGGAAAGTAACTTCTACAGATGCATGAGTATAATAAAAACAATAATAATAAAAAAATAAAACATTACACAAACCTACGCCATTTTTAATTATGTCAAAACAAAATGGTTAGTACTATGCAAATAACCCCATACTCTATTGTTGAACCTTTTAATATACATCAAGCACTATTGGCTGGGTGTATGCGAATTGTAATATAAAATTTCAACCATGGTTGATTAGCTGTTAAATTTTCACCATGAGGGTACAGTTCATAGGTGACATTAGTTTGTAGCTTCTGCCATGAATCCTTTAAGTCTTCTGGCTCCTGACAATGTTCTCAGCTAGCTGGCTGGCTTCATACTTTCTGTAGATGGATTTCACACATGAGACTCCAGGTGTTTCTAGCAGAATGTTTCTGCTGGGAAGGAAATCCTTGAGTTTTCCTAGCTGGAGAACATTTTCATAACAATGTGCAGTAATACTTTCAATAAAAACATTTTAATAATAATCCTTTAACAAAAAAAATTTCCATAATTTATACATTTTCTCTACTCTCTATCACTCTCTGCACTTTTTAATTAATTTATTTGCAAACAGGATTGACACTTTTTTCGTTTATTTTTAGCCAAACACTGTCAGTTAAATGTCTGTCCTTTTCTCTATTTTTTGAAACTTTTAATTTAAGAAAAAAATCTTGAATAATTAGTGCAATATACAATTAACAAACCCTAACAATATTTTTAATTACAAATCCAATTTTAGCTTGAATTTTAACAATAGAGTTTAACTGTGATATAGTTATGTATTTTATTTTATGTTGTTCATTATATCATAGCTTTGAAGAAAGCCAAAGGACAATCAAAATGTAGGATTGTGAATGCACATAGGCACCATAAAAAGTTTTGCTAAAAATTTTCATAGTAGTGGATAATTTGTATTTATGTAAGATATTATAGCAAAATAAAGAAAGTGATGAATTTTGTAATATTTCTGAAGATAAACATTTGTATACAAGAAAACTATACTATTTGTAACAATTGTCATAATTTCAGAGTAAGCTAATTAAAAAAAAGTCACATACTTTTTGGCTTATATAAGTACTTATCTATCACAATATAAAATATATGACAATCCTCTTTAAATAAATACAGTATTATTATTAATAATTGTTTATTAAGG
Source organism: Epiperipatus broadwayi (assembly GCA_028023455.1). Taxonomy (NCBI): domain Eukaryota; kingdom Metazoa; phylum Onychophora; class Udeonychophora; order Euonychophora; family Peripatidae; genus Epiperipatus; species Epiperipatus broadwayi. Next base: position 2,454,469 of record JAQFVV010006313.1, on the reverse strand, counting down.
CAGTAATTACTATATTCCTAATTTCAATATAAATTTAACTCTCAGTTAAAGATTAAAACTTCTCCAATTTATCAATTTTCAATCTTCCTTAGTGATATTTTGAGTTAATAGTTTAGCATTTAAGTTTAGTACTAAAGTTGTTATTTATTGTTATAAATCAATAAATTTGACTTTATTTGTTAAAAATATAGGTTAACAAATTGAAAATATTATAAAATTCATATTTGAACTTGCCAGATATAAAAAAATAAAATGCATAAGGAGTATAATTACTTATTTCTTACTTGCTGATTATTATAAAACTATTGAAAAAAGTAAATAAATAATATTTTTGTTGAATGAATTTCATTTTTTAAATGTAACAAATAATTATAAATTTATAATGCTATGATATTCTACTTTAAAATTTCAAATTGCATTTATATTTATAGACACTCACAAAAGTTTAGGACTATAATGGTTGACAGTGGATAATGATTATAATAGACATCATTATTTTGAATTTCTTAATGTCTATTTCTAAAATGAAACTTATTAAAACAGGCAAAACTCTCTATATATATTGACACTCAGTGCAAGCCAGAATAATCAATGGATTCCAGAAGGCTTGTGCATAAAATCCTCATCTAGTTAATAATAGTTATAAGCAAGCATAAGAAATGGTGATCATGTGATGTTATTGGCTTAAATTAAATGTATTTTTAAAAAATTTAATGAAAACATGAATATATTTCTTTTTAATTAATATTGAAATATTTTGAAAAAATAATCACAAATATATAATAAACTACAAAATTATGTAACATATAACAACAATCAAAGAGGAGTTTGCAAGTTTATTTATATACCCACTCTCAAAAAAATTTTTTAATCAGATACCTTCTAGTCTTTTGTCAGCTTATCTATAATGCTTCTCTGTGGACTATTGACATTATTATTTTTTTATAAAGCAATAAATTAAAATGTACTCCATTTCCTATTTTTACTATCAAATAAATGTAAAACCATCAGAATAGTTGTAAAAATAGTCAAAAGAGTAATTTAAGACTGAAACCTTAACTGAAAAATCACATTACATCATGAAATGAAACTTCTCAGGATTATAGAGTGAAAATTTTTATTTCACAGATGTGATTTTTTTCAGATAAGTTCATTTATATAAATCAAGTATATAGTGAAGTAAAAATTTCAATTATAGGTAAAAAATAATATTACATATGGAAGTAAAGAGATGAATAAAATTATTCCATATGTTTAGTATTGAATAAAAAAACAGATGAATCATTTTTTGACTGAGATTTAATGATTCTGTAGTCTAAATTGTTATAATAATTTCTGTTTTAATAAATAATTTACTATCATAATTTATACATTTTTCCAAAGTGGATGGTACCAAAATTATAGGTTCGGAATGTTTAGTACTTTAAACCAAATTGTAATAATTTAATGAATACTGAACAAATGATAAAGACATGTAGAAGAAATGTATTTTTAACCTAAATATTGTTTATAAAATATATCTTGTAATCATTTGTCTTTTTAAGATATTTTTATTCATGTGTTTTAACAATGTTTTATGGTACAGAAGTTGTAACTAAATCTACAAAAAGTGATAGACATGTAAAACAAAAAGTGAAGTTGAATTATTCAATATATTTATGCGTAATTAAAAAAAAAGATGCATTAACCTTTAATTAATATTTAAATTTTATACTTAAGCTAGGTATGATATGATAATTCATAACCTCATAAATGATCAGTAATAATCATTAATATCTTTAATAGAATGGCAAGTGTTAAAATTGTGATAGCAAAAAGTTTGATGCTTATAGGTTCACATTGGAATACTTTGGTATTTATAAATAATGGACAAATAATAAGAATATGTTAGAAATCATAACACAGGTCATTTGAAGAATTCTGATTTAGCAAGAAATGCATTTTGGAGAATGATTTATGTCTTTTCTGCTAGTCATCGAGTTTAAATAAAAACATTAATGACTATTATTAATCATTTATTGTAGAATTCTGTTTCAGTATGAAATGTATTTTAAGATCGATTTATTTTTTGAAGATGTCTTCATTCATGTTTTAAGAATGTGTACAGAATAGAAATATTGTAAGTATGCATATATCTATTTATGTATTGAGGCATAATCTATCTACATTCACAGATCAATGCTTACTTTTTGTATTCTTGGGTATCTATTACATAAATACTTAAATGTTTACTTAATTTACGAAATCAGTTTTTCAATTTATTTATTTATGTTAAATATTAAATAGTTAATTAATTACTCATATGTAATTAATAGATATTTAGATGATTGATAAATATAGATATATTGGTAAACATTTATATGGATATATAAATTAAATCAATTATAAACAAATACAGACTTCTATTTTTAAAATGGCCCATTAAATTTCAATATGTATAATGCAAACCACATGCAAACTTCTTTATAAATCTTGATTTATTACATGAACAGTATAATATATAAAATACAGGCTATATATATATATATATATATATATATATATATATATATATATATATATATATATATATATATATATATATATATGCCTGTACCAACAATGTAATATATAGGGTATTATGAGCTCAGACTTTCACATGACCCTGAACTCTCCACACTATCTCATACTACTGATATACTTGACCACATATATGTCTAAAAGATAAATAATCACCAATATACATATTCTATACTAAACCAGCACTCATCAGTTGGTCCAAATTATCATAATTAAATACAAAATATATTCCTATATTTTGACTATATTCCTTTTATTTTCTTTATTAGGGAACAACTAAAAAACACATAAGTAAAACAATAAATATAAATACAAATATTCCACAATAATCCAATATACACAACAAATACAAATAATCTTTATCTTAAATACTCTTAACAAACAATCTTAAATTTCCATTGCATTCATTTCTTAAATATCTCTCTTAAAATAATCCCCTATAACTTATTTAATTAAATCAAACCATTATTTTTTATCAATAAAAAACCTACTCAGTACAGGTTTCATTTCATTAATATAAATCCCTATTATAAAAGAATTCACTGGGATATGAGCATTATCGCCATGTAATTGATTCACTAAATGAAAATATAAAACAAGAATACCCCTAGAAAAAACTGTAATCAATTGTTTCCATCTGAAAACATGACTGTATCATTGTACGGTAACATGACCTGCATATTATTATATTTAAAAAAAAATTGATAAATTCAGCTTTTGTTAAAATAACCTGAAAGTATTATATTGTAAAAATGGATAAATTTAATGGTGTACATTAACTTGGAAATGTGTCCTCATTCAGAAGTCATCATAAAATAAATTTGAATCTACATAAGTAAATGCAACTGCAAGAAAGGCAATCACTAAAGAAAGACTGAAAACCATTCTAAATCTAAAGTAAAGACTGTGTACATTTATAGTTATAGATATTTTGAATATAAGTAAAAAATTAAAATTATGAATATTTTATTACTTTTTTATTGAAATATGTTTTTTCATTATTTTATTTTCCCTATATAAAGTAAAAAAAAAAGGTTTACACTAATTTAAAATGTTTTTGTTAATTCCTTGTGAGATATTGATTTTATGTTAAATTATTACAAAAAAATAAAATAAAACCAGAAATTATATAGCTGGGTTAATAATTAAATAGTTGTAAATATAATTAGTTGTTTGTTTTATTCTTATTCAGATTGATCATTATATAAACCAAAAAAAGTAAAATGACAATTCAGTATTTAGAATCAACAAATTATATTACTTGCTATACTAAATTATATTTTATTGATAAAATTGTATTTGACTTAGAATTATCATATTATTATTTTTTTCAAGTTTGTTAATTAATTTATTAGTTATTTTATCAAATAGTTTTTTTTTTTTAAATAATAGCTTTCGTTTCTATTGCTATCAGTGTGCATGATGGGATTTCATTATAGCATAGTGTTGTAGGGATTTATAAATTATCCCAATAAAACTATTCAAATTAATGTAAAAAGAAGCTGGTACATTTATATTTCTCTTCTTTATAGTCACTGTCTTAGGGTCTTTGTGAACTTGAGCTAGCAATAGAGCAATAATAGTTAGGTATTTGGATATCCAAATAATTCTCTGAAAGGTATAAGTCATGATAACTTATAAAGTCAATAACTGCATTTTATTTTCTTATAAAAAATGGTTTATACAGACCTGTACTCTCATGGTAACACATGGCCAAAGAATTGATGATGATAAGTATGTTCCATGATTCCAGTATTATTTTTTATGATAGATATTTTAATACATAAGTATTGGCATCCAGATGATTGTTATAGATTATGCTTTAAGTTTGGCATTGGCTAGTTAAGTAGTCTATCTTTTTGATAGTGAATATCTGATTGCTGATTATTTATCTTTAATGTAAGGGATATTGTTAATATTTGTAACTTATTATTATAATTATTAGTGCACTTATATTTATTAAGTGCTAGTTCTCTATTTTTATTCACTGGATTCATTTTGTTTTGGGTTGATGTTTTCCCATAACTTTATATTATCTCATTTTCCATACCACTATAATTAGTGATCCAATAGTGAGTCCAATAATGAGCAAGTTCTGGTGGTCAGTATTAAAAAGAGCCACATAAGTTGAAGCTTAAATATAATTACTCTTAAAAAAGAAAAGTCAATTTTGATGCAGAATAATTAGAAAAAAGTGTAATTATATAATATGTGACAAGAGTATAGATGGTAATTGTTGATTAAATTTCATTTTTTATAAATTATAAAAAAAGTGATTATATATTTGAAAGGTTTTTATATTTAAAGTAGAACAGAAAATTAAAGTATAATTTTGGATATTGGATTGAGATTATTACTGTTAGAATTTGATTAGATGTATTTTCAGTATTGGAGATGAGTGGAGGGTTTTATAAATGGCTAGAGGATTTAGTGTTTCCATGAATGTTCATGGAGTATTTTATCTCAATGATATACACACCAAAATTTGTGTTTTGATATTTTCAGTTGTTTATCATGGATAGTCAATGCGTTTTTTTATTATAAATTCCAGGCTCTAAGATTCAAAAAAGTGATCAAGGCATAATTTTAATGTTTGTATTTTTCAGCCTCTAACACCCAAATGAGTTTTTGCAAAGATTTATTTACTATTATATTATATAGCATTTTAAATAGCTTGTAGTGTTTAAATTGATATTGCCCTTTTAGTATTCAAGCTGCATGGTGTTTTTATAGTCTTGTAGTGGGATTTTTTATTTATCTCAGAAAACATTTTTTGCTGTCAGATGCTGATCAAATCTCTAAAAAAAAGTTTTGAGAAAATTGTTTGTTTTATTAATTTCATATTACATATGCACCTTTAATTAAAAAAGTAAAAGTAATATTGAATGAGGAAATCAGTTATACATTCATGAGCAGAATAGAAATCAACATTAAAGTAATGAAAATAAAATAGAATAGACAAAATAAGTCAGGTATTAAGACATTCAGGTTCAAATAAAAGCAGACTAGAGATAATAATAGTAGTAATATTAGGTAATAGCAAAAGGATGCATGAAGGGGGAGATGATGAGACTTATTTTATGATATAATATTTAAAAAAGTTTTACTTTATTCTGAATATACAAATAATCAAATATTAGTTTATATTTGTTTGTTGTAAAGATAATAATTCAATACAGTTTTTTAAGATTAAAAATAATCTAATATAAACATATATGCTGACAAAAGCAAAATCTTAAAAAATGGAGGATAAACATGACCAAAAAAAAGATCAGAACTCATTCAACTAGAAGAACCCAGAGATTATAGAAGATGATTACAGATCAGCTGTTACATATACTGTTTAATGATAATAGAAAACTGAGAAGAGAAAACAGAAAAAAATATAGAGAAATTAAATTAATTTTTCAACAATGTCAGATCCAATTGAAGGAAATAATAGAAAGCTATCAGCAATGAGAAAAAAAAGGTGTTAAAATATGTAATAAAAAAGAATCAACAAAATTCAGACAACCCTAAAAAAAAAGTATATGAAGTCAACAATAGTATTATCTAAACAATGGAGGAAAATAAGAAAGAGCAAGACATGAAAATAAAAGGCAATCAAACAATGTTAGATAAAATGAGGAAATTACGCAAAAAAGAGAAGAAAATAGAAAATAGTGATGAAAATAGATGGATATAAAAAAAGAATTGATTGAGAAATTGGAAGATAATAAAATAGTTTAATTGAGAAAAGTAATCAGAAAAAAGAAGATAATTAAAATTAACCAAAGTGTTTAAAAAGGTAAACCAAATATAATCTCAGTAATGGAAAATGAAAAGAAACAGGATAATAAAGCAGAAGAAGATGTACGACAAGAGAAAGTTGAAATAATATATCAGATTACAAATAAAGATCAATAGATAAATGCACTAAAACAATTGGAGAAAAAGATAATATAAGAATATAATAAGTCAAAAAAAAAGAATGGAAGAAGGGAAGAGTCAAAAAGGTAAAAAAATGATAGAAAAATTACAGATCAAGTATCATAAAAAATATAGAGTAGATAATATAAAGACCTATACTCAATTTTTACAAAACTAGATTTTGTAATTATTCAAATGGAAGTCAATTTTTGATATTGCACTATTTTTTAAATATTATAAATCTATGCACATTCTCATGCTGGTAAATCACACAATAGATTCATGCCCTGATTTAAGCATGGTCTGTAAAAGTTGGTGTATATTCAATATATGCTCTAAACTTAAGTGATTCACTTAAAGTGTTTTAAACTCTTACTGGTAGGAGACTGTGTGTAGATTTATAATATTTAAGAAATAATGCATTATTGGAGATTGACTTCCATTTGAATAATCTCAAAGTTTTCAGCACTTTATAATAATAGGTTTAAAACTAACTTTTGTACTTGAAAGCAATGACTGATGGTTCTCTGTTAAACAGTCAAATAATAAAAAATATTAAATATAATCTTTCACATAAGATAAATATCAAGATTATGTGTGGTGACAAAAATATGTTGAGGAATTAATAATGTTGATGCAACAAAACCATACAGCATTGAGAAAAAAAGATTTTGGTTCCTCCATTTTTCAAGATAAAGGATTACAGAAAATGAAAGATAAAATTAATGTAAAGAATAAAATTGTTAAAAGAAATAATAGACAATATAAGAGAAAAAGAAAAGAAAAATCAATAGTACTTTGAAACATAAAACAGTGGGAACATTGTGAACAGAAGTTGATCACTGCCCTATCATAGCCCAACTCAAGTGACAAAATGGAGGGTGAAACTTCAGTTACACACAGACTGGTAGAATCACTCAAACATCCCAACAGTATGATACAGCACCAACAATAATGTGATCATTAAGAATAAAATTAAAATAATGAGAAATGAAATGTTCATCTCAATTTTTTTATATCATCCTTTGAAGAGAGGGATATTGTAATATTGTAGACAGTAGCCAATTCTGGCCATGTCAGATATTACAAACTTTTCAAAACTATTGAAGTTAGAATGGAAAAATAAGATTTAATTTACTCATGTTTTTATAATAGTAAATATTGATTTATTTAAATGTTTTACATTTGTAAATGATATGAAATTTTCCAAATATTTTTTTTAAAAATAATAATGTGAATATTTATAATTTATTAAGAGTAGTTGTAAAAAAGAGAAAGAGATACAAAAATTGTGAAACAAATATATTTTTTCTTTCTCTTCAGCAATTTTGTCTCAATAATGAATTGATTAGTTTTAGCTTTTTAAATAATAATAATAATTAGAAAGATAAAGAAGTAAAAGTGTATTTACTCTTTATTGTGTTGGTAAAAGAAAAAATATGGTTTCAACATTTTGTTAAGAAATACTATTTTAATTAATTAATGTTGTTTTTTTCTCTTTATCTCTCTAAAGAAATTACAGATATTTTTTATAATTAAGTGAATTATCTTGTTCTTTTGGCAATTAAGATTTTTCTGTGTAGAATTCATTCATGTATCTCTGGCTTTAATTCACTTTAACCACTATCTTTAATGTAATTTTGTTGATTTCTCATTTATTCTGCAGGAAAAACTGTATTGAATAATGCTGCTTTAAAATTTTTTACAACTAATAAATCAATAATATTTAAAATTAGTGCTATCATAATAATAGTTACAATGTGCTGATTGGTTAGTTCTTATTTTCTCCACAAGCACCTAATCAATAATTTTGACAATTCTATATCTTTGTTTTAATTTTCATAATGAAAACATATATTTTAGAATCTATTTTTACAGATTTATTAAGTTTTCACAATATATTTGTGAAATTTTAATTATTTTAAAATAATAATTCAGTTTTTAGTAAAAAATATTTACTTTACATGGAGTGAAAATTGAAAAGAAATCAATGATGTATAATGGGAATTTATAATTAGATGACAAACATTTGTTTTATATTTACCACTATAGATTATTTTCATCAATTATAAAAAGAAATTTATTTTTTTAAAAAAAATGTTTATTTTAATAATCTGATGAATTATTAATTTGCATTTTAAAATCTAAACTAAAAGAGATATAATTTTAAAATACAAATACATTTTACTACTGATTCTGTAATTGACTAATCAAAAGTTCTAAATTTAATTCAATCTGCCAATAAGGATTTTGAATACTAAAAATATTATTAAGAGAAACAAATAACCACAGAGAATTGTTTATATGAATGAATTTTTTTAATTATAAGTAAAAAGGGAAGAAAATAACCTTTTGTAAAAATAGACTTGATTGATTAGAATTTAGTGGTGTCATGACTGAAATCAGATGTGATTGGATGAGAAACAGGATTGCTTCAAAAAACAAGATATGTGTAGCTTAAAGTACTACACCTCAATGTCTTGTAAAAACAAGCATTCTTTATTCAGCTGTTAAATAACCAGTATCAGCAATTCATCTATAAAAAGATCATTGGGAAATAGTTTTGTAGTTTGAAGTAAAATACATTTTACTACTAGTATAAAAAAGATTTTTAAAATGGATTTGAGGAAAACTATGAGCTAAGATCTAGCTTGAACATGAACATCATCATATCTAACCATGTAGCCAATTCACCAAAAAAAATGTAGAAGGAAAATACAATTAAAAAAATTTGCAACAACTTTTGTTTTCATTCAAAAATATGATTGTCTCATTCTATGGTAATATAAGCTGCAAATTATTATGTTGGAAAAAATATAAATTCAACCTGTGTTAAAGAGACCTGAAAACATATTTTAAAAATGAATACATTTAACCATGTATATTACACTGGAAATATGTCTTACTGAAAATGTCATCATAATGAAAATTTAAATCTACAAAAGAAAAGTTAATAGAACTAGAAAAAAAAGGATTGTTGAAAGTCAATAATGGTTGTTTATATGAAAGATAATTAAACATGGATTGAAAAAAAGTTATATCATTTTAAGGTACTGTAGTATTTACATCTACATTTATAGATATTTTAATATAAATAATTATTTATAATAATGAATAATATTTATAATTTTTTTATTTCGCCTCCAAAATTGCAAAGAAATATTTTAACTCATTTAAATTTTTTTTGTCTTTTAACTAAGGGGAAATAAATCAAAAGTAAAGGGAAATTAAACTAGTATTTAGAATCAATAATATTTCTTTTTATAGAAAATTATATTTTGCTGATAAAAATATATTTGTATTTGGAATAATCATATAACTTTTCTCAATTTTCTTAAGTAAATCATTAAATAAATGTTAATGTTTTTATTATTTTAGATATCTGTTCTCTGAATTACTAGTGTGCTTAACTGGATTTCAGTATAACATAATGTTTTAAAAATTTGTAAATTTCCTCAGTAAAATCATTCAAATTAAACTAGTGTAATCATTATGTTTATATTCCTCTTCTTTACAATGATAGTCCTTAGGGTCCTTGTAAACGTTGACTATCTCTAAAGCAATAACAATTCATTTATATGTGGGGATCTAGATGAAAAGTGCATAGACAATGATAATATATAAAGATATTTCACTGCATTTTGTAATTATATACTCAGAGTATGAGATAGACAAAGCATTGATGATATTCACTGTGATTGAGGACCTATGTATCATTTTTTTTATGATAAATAATTTAGCATCTAAGCATGTGCTTCCAAATTATTGTTGTATATTATGCTCTAAGTTTGGCATTGGCTAGATAAGTAGCCTATCTTTCAGATATTAAATCTCTTTTAGATCTGGTCACAAAGAATGTCTGTGTTTAATGTTGACGATATTTTTAGAGTTTGCAATTTATTATTATAATCATTATAGTACTTATTTTTATTAAAAGCTGATTCTCTGCTCTTATTTATTATATTTAATTTATTTTTTATTTTGGGATGATATTTTTACATCTTCCTAAATAGACCAATCTCTATGTTACAGTTACAATACAGATAAAGTCAGACATACAAACGCATATAAAGGTTAAAATGGGTAAAGGATTTAAATGAATATATAAATATATTATAACGATTGGCAAGAAAAGGAATCATAATGTATCTGCACTAGGCATTTGAACCTAGAAAATTTATATAGTAAGCAGATACATAAGTTTAAAATTTTTTTTTTTTTTATATTTTGATTCCGACCGTTAGCCCATTGTCACTAGCTCAGAGGAGACACAGAGATAATATATATTCTACCTAACCCGCCCTCTCACTCTTTATATTTATTTTATCTTTTTAATAATATATAAAGTACGTCGTCTCATAAATTTGTCTAAAACATCATTTATATAAAGTAATAACAATGTTCTAAATTTTATTATAATGACTCGATCAGAATTCTATACCACTCTCTTACACAGAATCCTATCACAGGGTGGTTAGTGCTACGGGTGGAGTAATCAATATCATTGGAAAACTTTTGCCAATAACATTTATACTCATTTTACTAGAACACGTATTAGCCAATCAAACTTTTATTTATTTAAAGGATGAAATCCTATGGGCGCCAGCTGAGCTTGTCGACAAGTCTGCTTGACCAATACGGCCTAGTACCCGCTCCCGCTAGCTCAGCTACAATAATCAATCAAATATACTCCGCCTACTTAAAAAATCACTTTTAAAAATCTTTTCTACGCTAACTTTCTCACTTTCTCTTTTCTTTATTTTAATTATTTAAGTTAAATCTAATTTGAGTAATAACTAAACAATGAAATATTCATTTACGCTATTATACTTCGTTTTGTCTTATAACACAATTATCTACACTTTCGATCAAGTTGAAATAAAATTTAATGCACTCAAAGTTCCATATTATAAATACAAATTAATCATACGCATACGCTTACATTTGAAGTAACAATAAAATCTCATATAAATACATTTGGAAATAATCATACGCATACACTGATATTTAACCTCACACTAAAATACATTTGATAAAATAATTATACGCATTTTTTTTATATTGGAAATCACACTGAAATCTCTGGGCATTGGAGCTAATGACAATTAGTAGTTCATAAGATAAAGTTCAGAGTTTATTATTACGGCTTTAATTAGTGAGTTAGAAATTGAAACAAATATTACCTAGCTTTCTCCCCTCTGCATGGTTTTTTGAGCGTTGCTTCAATAGTGTTTCCTTCGGTCAGTTAGCGCTAACTGCTTGCAATCCATTCCCGATGTCTTTGGGATCATGTGGGCTCCACGTGGACACTCCGTCTCCTTCTTGTTTATGCGACCATGATCGAATTTGGAACTGTCCGCTGATGGTATTGCCTGGAAGGATTCGACCGGTTGTTCACACGATGGTTTTAGCAATGCAGCATAGTATAATTAATGAGCGACAATTGCTTAATAATTGCTTAGGAATAATAATACAAGCATTTACATAATAGAATAGAAAATTTGCCCCTTTTATATTTACAGTTCTTATCTCGCGGATTCAATCTACAATACGTAACTAATCCTCTGGTGTTTCAGTTATGGTCCGTGCTGATTTTCTGGTGTTCGCATTGGTTATTGAATTTCTTTGTATTCCCTGCTAGAGTTATTTCACTTTCTTTGTTATAGTCATTTCAATTCCTTTGTTAAAGTTTTTTCCAATTTCTTTGTTAAAGTTATTTGCACTAATTAGCCGTTTGCTGGAAATTTCTTAGGTTTGTCATTAGCTCCCATTGTTTATTACATTCATTCAATTACACATATAATTTTTCTTTTTATTATGATTATAAGACAAAACGAATTCCACCTTGCTTTTTCTTTTTTTTTTTTTTTCTTAAAGCAATTTTAAATCGAATTTCAGTTTAGTCAAATCAAATTTCTAATCAAATCAAACCTAATTATCAATTTTTTAATTTTTTTTAGCTTTTATTTAATACGACTCAAAATTATATTTTAGAAAACTATTTATTTTATGCTTTTAACGCTCACCTGTCTATGAAAAAAAATCTTTATTTTATTTTACCTTACACGAACTTTTAATTTTATTAATATTTACACAAATCGCTTATTAATTAATATTATTTTTTTTTTAAATTATATGTACCGCCAACGCACACACACTCCTTCCTAATATATCTCGGTACATTTCTCCGTCCCCCCTTTTTGAAACTAAAATATCACTCTGAGGTTTTAGTTTTAACGTTTAATTTTAATTTTATTCGATTTAATTTGATGGACGTTCGTCTTCTCTTATTCTTGGATGTCCGTATTCCTGTTGAGTTTGCGATTCCGTTATACCCATTGATTTATTACTTTTATTTATTCATGCTCGATCAGGTGGTTCTCTCTTCCTGCCATGTGGGTCGTGGTACCCATCCCATTCCCTGTATCGATCTGGAGGTTCCCTAGGTAGATTGCCATAATCAATCTGTGTTAAAAATTCCGCCATTTCCTCCACTGACCGTCCGTCTTTACTTAGCATTAGTTGTTGTATATTTGGCGGCATGTTATGGCGTAGTGTTCTGATTATTTGACCATCTGACATAGGGAATGCAGTCAGTGCCTTGAGTTTTGACACTTGTCGGTAAAAGAATTTCGCATATGTTTCTCCCCGCGCACTTGCATATTTCTCGTGGGATATCTTATACCTGATTCCGTCTTGTCTTGCTTCATTCCAAAATGCCCTTAACATGGCCCGCCTGTACTCTCCGAATGTTTGCGGTTTCTCGTCCAAGGTGTGCCACCAATCACGTGCCGTCTCTTGGAGGTAACTGCTGGCCACCGCAACCTTGTCCTCTTCCAGTAAACTTTTATTATAAAACATATTATTCAGACTTTCCAAATGTTTCAGCGGGTTCTCTCCTACCTCCGCTTTAAATACCGAGATGGCAAACTGCTTTTCCATAAATCTACTCGTCTGTTCACTGTGCCTATTCTCATTCTTAAACTCCTCATACTTCTGCTCTATCTGTCTTATTTTCTGCCCTGTTTCCCCCACTACATCTTTATATATCTCCTTTACTTTCGTTTTGATGTCCTTGGTGGTCTCTATTTCCTTCCCTAAATTCCCTAATTCCTGTCGCGTCGTTTCCTGGCTACTTATTAAGTCTTGACATATCTCTTCCACGCGTACTATTCTTTCTTCTATCTGGCTTTTCCCTATACTGCTTGACTCTTCCCTTGCTTCTATATTTTCTTTTAATTCTACTACTTCATACTTTTCTTCTTCTATACTCTTTTTCACTTCTCCTATCACTTCCTCGAATGCGTCCCTTCTTGCTGTCATTTCCTGTTTCATTTCTCTCGTCTCTATCCTAAGTTCATTTATTTCCTCCTTCATTTCCTGTTTCATTTCTCTCATCTCTATCCTAAGTTCCTTTATTTCCTGTTGATTTTGTTTAATGTCTTGGCGTATCTCTCTCATCATGTTCATTAACATTTGTAATGTGCTTTCTTCCACTATTTGCGGATTTTTGAAAAAAATCGGGCTTTCTTCTGGCGTTGCCCTCCCGTCACTTCCACTTTCGTCCATTTTTCTTTTTAATAATAACGATAAACTTACGTACGCACAACCAAAACCTAACCTTCCCAGTTCCCCTCTTTTTTTTTTTTCTTTATACTAAAATTCCCCGGAGTGTCCCTATGCCTCCACGTTTTATCTGATTGCAAAAAATCACCTTTACAGTTGCACCGCTTACACCGTTTTCTAATTCTACTATCACGCTCCCTTCCGCTTCTTTTTACTAACTATCACTTCTGTCCTCATACACGACTCTGGCCACCGCTTGACTCACGTCGGTTCTGCCATCTCAAAACATTTAGTTTTGCTCCATGTTGACGCGCCATTCTACCTAACCTGCCCTCTCACTCTTTATATTTATTTTATCTTTTTAATAATATATAAAGTACGTCGTCTCGTAAATTTGTCTAAAACATCATTTATATAAAGTAATAACAATGTTCTAAATTTTATTATAACGACTCGATCAGAATTCTATACCACTCTCTTACACAGAATCCTATCACAGGGTGGTTAGTGCTACGGGTGGAGTAATCAATATCATTGGAAAACTTTTGCCAATAACATTTATACTCGTTTACTAGAACACGTATTAGCCAATCAAACTTTTATTTATTTAAAGGATGAAATCCTATGGGCACCAGCCGAGCTTGTCGACAAGTCTGCTTGACCAATACGGCCTAGTACCCGCTCCCGCTAGCTCAGCTACAATAATCAATCAAATATACTCCGCCTACTTAAAAAATCACTTTTAAAATCTTTTCTACGCTAACTTTCTCGCTTTCTCTTTTCTTTATTTTAATTATTTAAGTTAAATCTAATTTGAGTAATAACTAAACAATGAAATATTCATTTACGCTATTATACTTCGTTTTGTCTTATAACACAATTATCTACACTTTCGATCAAGTTGAAATAAAATTTAATGCACTCAAAGTTCCATATTATAAATACAAATTAATCATACGCATACGCTTACATTTGAAGTAACAATAAAATCTCATATAAATACATTTGGAAATAATCATATGCATACACTGATATTTAAACTCACACTAAAATACATTTGATAAAATAATTATACGCATTTTTTTTTATATTGGAAATCACACTGAAATCTCTGGGCATTGGAGCTAACGACAATTAGTAGTTCATAAGATAAAGTTCAGAGTTTATTATTACGGCTTTAATTAGTGAGTTAGAAATTGAAACAAATATTACCTAGCTTTCTCCCCTCTGCACGGTTTTTTGAGCATTGCTTCAATAGTGTTTCCTTCGGTCAGTTAGCGCTAACTGCTTGCAATCCGTTCCCGATGTCTTTGGGATCATGTGGGCTCCACGTGGACACTCCGTCTCCTTCTTGTTTATGCGACCATGATCGAATTTGGAACTGTCCGCTGATGGTATTGCCTGGAAGGATTCGGCCGGTTGTTCACACGATGGTTTTAGCAATGCAGCATATTATAATTAATGAGCGACAATTGCTTAATAATTGCTTAGGAATAATAATACAAGCATTTACATAATAGAATAGAAAATTTGCCCCTTTTATATTTGCAGTTCTTATCTCGCGGATTCAATCTACAATACGTAACTAATCCTCTGGTGTTTCAGTTATGGTCCGTGCTGATTTTCTGGTGTTCGCATTGGTTATTGAATTTCTTTGTATTCCCTGCTAGAGTTATTT
The DNA here is from genome assembly GCA_028023455.1 of Epiperipatus broadwayi. Taxonomy (NCBI): domain Eukaryota; kingdom Metazoa; phylum Onychophora; class Udeonychophora; order Euonychophora; family Peripatidae; genus Epiperipatus; species Epiperipatus broadwayi. The sequence continues at coordinate 2,438,757 of JAQFVV010006313.1, read as the reverse complement.
CACTTTCTTTGTTATAGTCATTTCAATTCCTTTGTTAAAGTTTTTTCCAATTTCTTTGTTAAAGTTATTTGCACTAATTAGCCGTTTGCTGGAAATTTCTTAGGTTTGTCATTAGCTCCCATTGTTTATTACATTCATTCAATTACACATATAATTTTTCTTTTTATTATGATTATAAGACAAAATGAATTCCACCTTGCTTTTTTTTTTTTTTTTTTTTTCTTAAAGCAATTTTAAATCGAATTTCAGTTTAGTCAAATCAAATTTCTAATCAAATCAAACCTAATTATCAATTTTTTAATTTTTTTTAGCTTTTATTTAATACGACTCAAAATTATATTTTAGAAAACTATTTATTTTAGGCTTTTAATGCTCACCTGTCTATAAAAAAAATCTTTATTTTATTTTACCTTTACACGAATATTAATTTTATTAATATTTACACAAATCGCTTATTAATTAATATTATTTTTTTTTTTTTAAAATTATATGTACCGCCAACGCACACACACTCCTTCCTAATATATCTCGGTACAATATATATATATATATATATATATATATATTTAATTGATATCTTAAATATAAAAAATAAAAGCCACTGCCAGTAATTAACACACAAACAATTTTATTTACGCACATATATAATCATTTTAAATTTGAGGAATAACATTTATTATTTAGCTTTTAATATTAACTTTTAATTTAAATTATTATTTTAAGATTTTAAATCATCCACACAGATGAAATTTATATTTATTTTAAGATTGTCGAGTATGAATAAACAACATAGATTTGCATTTCAAAAGAAAATATTATATCCCTTATTTAACCTTAGGCCAAAAGTCCGCAGTCAAACCAGCATCAATCCATCTGATAAATTGATGTATTCAATGTAGCATGAAAATATGACAGCACAAAATACCATAATGTCAGGAATATACATCTGAACAGTATGGTTAGAGAAGACATTGACTCTCAACCAAACAGGAATGCTACCTCTGTCAGCAAAAAGAACAATAAAAAAACTCCATAGGAAGGGACTGCATTTTCCATCTTACTATCCCTTCCATAGGCAAAAAAAGGGTGTGCAATGTATAAATCGATCCTGCATGTAGTGAACCTCATACTACATCTACTAATTACACCAATATATCCAATCCGTTGACCCAATTTAACTATGAAACAAATAACCTAAGATTACCCTCCCCTAATTAATTAATATAACTTTACAAATCTATATAGCCATTCATGCCCAACTTAAATTTAACATTTATATAAATTTGCACAGATGGATTTTATAAAAGTTTGTTGTTCAATGTTGAGTATAGATCCACTACACAGATTACATGCTCAAAAACATTTCAACATAAACATAAATGATCAAAATAGAAAGTCATTGATGTAATTGCAGAGGGAATTTACTAGAAACCCAATGACATTCATCATAAGATGCCGCATTGACACCAATAACTAAAAAGACATCTGAATAAATACATTTTAGATACATAAGATATCATTATTTACTGAATGTCTATATATTTTAATCATATATGAGACAAAAACGTAATTAAACGTGAACAAATCTATGCAAGCATCTATGCCCAACTTAAATTTAATGCATTTAATAATTTCTACAATAAATATTAATAAAAATATAAAAAAAATAAAAAATGGAAATGATTTTTGGAAAACTTAAATGAAAAAAATTCAACCATAATTGATTTGGAAAAGTTAGATTATAGTTCATTTTACAAAAATTAGATTTAGCTTGTTTATTAAACTTGTCAAATTTAGACGAAAGTTCTTAATTACTTTTAAATTTTAAAATTGTTCAGTTCAATAGCTTACAGTAGAAGAGTCATGGTTCTTGGTTCCAATTCCTGTGGTGTACACATTGAAAGACTGGTCTGATATTCGGGAGATGGCCTTAAATAATTCCATTCCGGTATCACAGTCATTTCACTTTTAAAATAGAGAGAGAGGGTGAAATGTGCATCCTATTACACCTCTCAAAAAATATCAAGCTGCAACTGTCTGGAACTGTCCTTAATTTCAATATTTTTTCTTTTATAATCATCCTCTGGATTCAATGAACAAAACGTCATTAATCCATCATTTTCATTAGTGTCCGAGCTGAGGCTTGGTGCTTTCATTGGTCAAGCTAATTCTTTTTATTCTCTTATCTATATCTTTCCTCTGACTTTTTAATTATATAAGTGCCCCAAGGGCTAGTTTGCTTTTCAATTAATTTATAAAACAATCATTTCCATTTACAAAAAAATATATAAATCTTTTTACAAAAATATTTTATTTTTATGTCTTGTACCTTTTTCTTTATAAAAAAATATGTTACAACACTATTTTTATCAAAAAATAAATATTTGTAAAGTTTTGCATGTGTGCGAATATATATATTGAACAACTCTTTAATTTTTTTAGCTTTTAGTTTTTAATAAATTTATTTTTATTTGTGAACTTAAAGTTTTTATTTTAAATTAATGTCATGGCATATTTATATATCGTTACATATCAGTAAACTTCCTCAAAAAACAAAAACATTAAAAAAAAGAATTTACTTAGTGTTAGTAATTATGTTACACAAATTGATTATATATGAAAATTTCAAAAGAACAAAACGTTTTTTAAACGACAAAACAGTAATTACACACAAATATAATGATTAAAAAAATTGTTGACTGTTGATTCCTTTCTACCAGCTAAATTTCTCCCCCCTCCCTTCCATGTTTCTTTTCTTCTACTTTTAAGTATTAATTAGACATGTCAAAATGGTTGGATTTTGAACAATACTTTTTTAAAAAAAGTATGATTTATATTAATTATTACATTTTATTCTTCACATTTACTTTTAAATATATGCAATTTTTCTTACTGGCAGCACATTTTAAACAAAAATTCAAACTGTAACTCCACGTCAATACAACAAATATATTTATACTCATTTCAGAAAAAATATGATGGGCATTATTTATTTTTAGCAGTACTCATGGTTTATTAAACATCAATCTATAACTTTATGTTAATATAAAAAATATATACTCATTTTCAGAAAAAAATATTACTGGCTTAATTTTTAAGGTACTCATGTTTTATTAAATGTCTGGATATAACTTTACATTAATATAAAAAATATATACACATTTCAGAAACATATTACTGGCTTAATTTTCAAGGTACTCATGGTTTATTAAACATCTGGCTATAACTTTACATTAATACAAAAATGTACTTATCTCAAAAAAAAGTTACTGGCATGATTCATTTTTAAAATTCTCAGGGTACTGGTGGTTTGTTAAAGATCACCCCACATTGGGTGCCAATTATAATGATCAGCAAAAAAGGAGTCTTAATGTATCTGCACTACAGGGCACCATTAGGTATTTGAACCTAAAAAATTTATATAGTAGGCAGGTATGTAAGTTTTAAAAAGATATTTTTTTTATATTTTGATTTCGAACATTAGCCCATTGTCACTAGCTCAGAGGAGATGCAGAGATAATATATATCTTTAATTGACATCTTAAATATAAAAAAATAAAAGCCACTACTAGTAATTAACACACAAACAATATTCATTTACACACATATATAATCATTTTAAATTTGAGGAATAACATTTATTATTTAGCTTTTAATATTAACTTTTAATTTAAATTATTATTTTAAGATTTTAAATCATTCACACAGATGAAATTTATATTTATTTTAAGATGGTCAAGTATGAATAAACTACATAGATTTGCATTTGAAAAGAAAATATTATATCCCTTCTTTAAGCTTAGGCCAAAAGTTCACAGTCAAACCGGTGTCAATTCATCTGATACATTGATGTAGTCAATGTAGCATGAAAATATGACAGCACAAAATACCATTCTGTCAGGAATGTACATCTGAACAGTATGGTTAGAGAAGACATTGACTCTCAACCAAACAGGAATTCTACATCTGTCGGAAAGAAGAACAATAAAAAAACTCCATAGGGAGAGACTGCATTTTCCATCTTACTATCCCTTCCATAGGCAAAAAGGGGGTGTGCAGCATATTAATCGATCCTGCATGTAGTGATTCTCATATTACATCTACTAATTACACCAATATATCCAATCCATTGACCCAATTTAACTACGGAACAAATAATCTAAGATTACCCTCCCCTAATTAATTAATATAACTTTACAAATATATATAGCCATTCATGCCCAACATAAATTTAACATTTATATAAATTTGCACAGATGGATTTTATAAAAGTTTGTTGTTTAATGTTGAGTATAAATCGACTACCCAGATTACATGCTCAAAAACATTTCAACATAAACATAAATGATCAAAATATAAAGTCATTGAGGTAATTGCAGAGGGAATTCACTAGAAACCCAATGGCATTCATCATAAGATGCCGCATTGACACCATTAACTAAAAAGACATCCAAATAAATACATTTTAGATATTCAATGTAAGATATCATTATTTACCGAATGTCTATATATTTTAATCGTATGAGAAAACAAAAATGTAATTAAACGTGAATGAATCTATGCAAGCATCTATGCCCAACTTAAATTTAATGCATTTAATAATTTCTACAATAAATATTAATAAAAATAAAAAAAATAAAAAAATGGAAATGATTTTTGGCAAACTTAAATGAAAAAAAATTAAACCATAATTGATTTGGAAAAGTCAGATTATAGTTCATTTTACAAAAATTAGATTTAACTTGTTTATTAAACTTGTCAAATCTTGATGAAAGTGCTTATTTACATTTAAATTTTAAAATTGTTCAGTTCAATAGCTTACAGTAGAAGAGTCATGGTTCTTGGTGACAATTCCCGTGTTGTCCCCATTGAAAGACCAGTCTCATATTCTGGAGGTGGCCTTAGCTGGTTCCATTTCGGCATCACAGTCATTTTATCTTTAAAATAGAGAGAGAGGGTGATATGTGTGTCCTATCACACCACTCAAAAACAATCAAGCTGCAACTGTCTGTAACTGTCCTTAATTTCAATATTTTTCCTTTTGTAATCATCCTCTGGATTCATCGGACAAAACATCACTAATCCATCATTTTCATTAGGGTCCGAGCTGAGGCTCGGTGCTTCTATTGGTCAAGCTAATTTTTTTATTCTCTTATCTATATCTTTCCTCTGACTTCTTAATTATATAAGAGCCCCAAGGGCTAGTTTGCATTTCAATTAATTTATAAAACAATCATTTCCATTTACAAAAAATATATAAATCTTTTTACAAAAATATTTTATTTTTACGTCTTGTACCTTTTTCTTTATAAAAAAAATATGTTCAAACACTTTTTTTATCAAAAAAAAAAATACTTGTAAAATTTTGCATCTGTGCAAATATATATATTGAACAACTCTTTAATTTTTTTAGCTTTTAGTTTTTAATAAATTTATTTTTATTTGCGAACTTAATGTTTTTATTTTAAATTAATGTAACGGCATATATAAATATTGTTACAATATATATATATATATATATATATATATATATATATACAAATCTAAATCATCATATGTATGTATGTGTGTAAATATCATTATTATTTTCAACAATTATTGATGCACTGTAGGATGAAGGTCATGCAAGTTCATACATTTTGCATATGGTCTTTTTCTAGGACTTTTACAGTACACACTATGAGGTCCAATACCAATTCAAGCCCCATGATATTAAGATTCCTTGTTAAGTAATATAATTAGGTAATGGTAGGGCATATAACCCAAGAAATCAGTTATCACAACCTAAGTTTTAAAGCCAAATATAAAAAAAAATTAAACCAAAATTTAAACCAAATCGATCAAATGGAGGTGACAACTAATCATTACCACAATTAACATTAAATGTATTGTGATGACAAACCCAAAAGAACAACATACAATAGATTAGATGAACAAAGTTAATATAATATTAAAATAAAGAAAAATCAAATATTTATTTTATTATCTTTCTTTATTTTTTTAAAATGTTTATGTTAATACGTATCAAAGATGATGTCAACAACAAAGTACAAATCTCAAGCATGAACTGACTTAATTAATATATATATATAAATGAACTTTTTTGTTCAAAAAGGAGAAAAAAGCCTTTTGCCTAAGTAAAAAATCTTCCATTCCTTGCACAAAGGAACTGAAAGGAAAATTTGAAGATTTGTATCAGCCAATGCAAACTCGTAACACTGGTGAAGAAATCTTTTATAAGGATTTTAAAAAGCAAGAATAAACATTTAACTTTAAAACATCCAAACAAAGAGATCAAAAATTCTTAATTTGCAAACAAAATAAAGTATTTGAATCTCTAAAATCACCATTGATTCCTCACTGTAGATTTTCAGATTTAAATCTAAAGCATGTAATAGCAGAAGGAATATTAACATTTCTCTAATCAATTTAAACCCCAAAAAGTAATATAAGTATTGACCCAAATGTATTGCTAAGTGCAAAGGGAAAAGTCATGGAAGAAAAGTCATCATCCACAGAGCTAGAAATCATCAATGCTGATATGGGATTGTCCTAGCTCTCTACACCTGGATTGATATACATTGAAACAATACATCATGAATTCTTTTTTGAATTTCTCACTTCAAAACTCTACTTTGAAGGCTTCCATTGCATATTCAAATTTCCAGCAATGCATAAAGAAGCTACCATGAATTATAATAACAAGCTGTCCATACAAACTATAAAAACAAGTTATAAAGATGATGTCAACTATATCTATATTTAATTGTTTGTATGGTATGTGTAATAATTTAGTTTTCTTTATTTTAATATAGGCCCAGTGGCTATAGTTTAGAATTTATGAAAATAAGGCAAAAGTTAATTATTTTATTATCTTGGATAGGGAAAATATATGAGGTATGATATTTATTATAAAATAATCTGATCATTATAAATGGGACATGATAAGACATTGCATTATATATATATATATATATATATATATATATATACATATATATATATATATATATATATATATGTGTGTGTGTGTGTGTGTGTGTGTGTGTGTTATAGAGTTTGCATAACAAGTTCTTAACAAGCTTTGTAGAACATCTTCGATTTCAGACCAGTTTCTGCTACTGGCATCCTCAGTGAGGTGCTAGGATATTCCATCATTAGATTAAAAATACCATGACAAGCCCAGAACTTTATCTAATGTATAACTAATAAGTAGAAATTCTAAAATTTTCAGACATCCATAAGTCTTTTAATTCAGCTATCTAACATGAATAGCCTTATGAGACTGAACTAAGTTCAGATACTCCATATATTAATAGCTTTAGCAATATAAAATCACCAAAGTGATCATAGCAAAGAATAAAATTACAAAAAAATCCCAGTCAGATGTTACATGAACTAATTTAATAAGCTTGGATTTACAAATGTTATATATAGAGCTCACAAAACAAACTCATAACAAGCTTTGTAGAATACCCCCAACCTCAGACTGTTTTCTGCTACTAGTGTTCTCAGTAAGGTGTCCAAATATTCAATCATTCGAGTAAAAATATGATGACAAGCCCAGCACTTTATCTAATGTATAATTATTAAGTAGAAAATCTGAAGTTTTCCGACATCTATATGTCTTCCAATCCAGCTATCTAACTTAAATAGCCATATGGGACTGAACTAAGTTTAGGTACATCATATATCAATAGCTTTAGCAATATAAAATTGTAAAGCCATTATCTTAAAAAATAAAATTACAAAAAAATCAAGTCAGATATCACATGACATACTTTATAACATTGTATTTACACATGTTATATATAGAGCTCTTAAGAAGCTTTGTAGAATATTCCCAATCTCACACCAGTTTCTACTACTGGTGTCTTCAGCGAGGTGTTAGAATATTCAATCATTAGATTAAAAATACAAAGACAAGCCCAGAACTTTGTCTAATATATAACTATTAAGTAGAAAATCTGAATTTTTCAGACATCCATATGTCTTCTAACCAGTTATTTAACTTAAATAGCAATGTGGGACTGAATTAAGTTTAGATACACCATATATTAATAGCTTTATCGATGTAAAATCACTAAATCCATCATAGCAAATAAAATTACAAAAAAAATCAAGGCAGATGTCACATGACCTAATTTAATAAGCTTGTATTTACAAATGTTATATACAGAGAGCTTGCAAAACAAATTCTTAACAAGATTTGTAAAATACTCCCAACCTCAGACCTGTTTCTGCTACTGGCTTCATGTGACATCTGACTTGTATTTTTTTGTAATTTTATTTTTTGCTATGATGGCTTTGGCAATTTTATATTGCTAAAAGTATTACTTTATATGGTTAATCTGAACTTAGTTAAGTCCCATAGGGCTATTTAAATTAGATAGTTGACTTGGAGGATGTCTGAAAATTTCACATTTTCTACTTAATAGTTTTGCATTAGTTAAAGTGCTAGGCTTATCCTGTTATTTTTAATCTGATGATTGAATATCTTAGCACCTCACTGAGTATGCCAGTAGCAGCGACAGGTCTGAGGTTGGGAGTATTCTACAAAACTTCTTATGAGCTTGTTTTGTGAGCTCTAAATATAAAATTTGTAAATACACGCTTATTAAATTAGCTCATGTGACATTCAAACACCCTTCAACTATCCACACTGTCTCATACAACTGATACACATGACCAAACACATGTAGAAAAAATAAATAATCACCAATATAATATGTATTGCAAGCTAAACCAGCACTCATCATTTGGTCCAGATTATCATCACACACACACACTTATATATATATATATATAATCAGTGCTCAGTTTATATTAAGATAGCAAATTTTCATACTTTAATGGACAGGCTTCAACCTACTCCAACCTCCAAATTTTCATCCATTCATATCATTGAAACTCTGATGATAAAACCCCAAATCCCATGTTGATTCCAATATTATTACTATGCCCATGTAAATGTCAAGTCACTCTGACCCCTCATGTATAGAACTTTAGTTAAATACATGGGCATGGCAATAATATTGGCATCAGCATGGGATTTGGATTTTCATCATCAGATTTTTAATGATATGGATGGCTGAAAAGTTGGAGATTGGAATAGATTGAAGCTTGCCCATTAAAGTATGAAGATTTGCTGTTTTAATATAAACTGAACACTGATTATATATATAATATAAAAATAAAATTTCCGTTAATTAAAACAAAATTGTAATTACAATAAAAATTTAAGGATTGTTTTTAATAATTCGCTACCGTTTTATTATTGTTTTTATTGTAATTATATATATATATGATGATAATCTGGACCAACTGATGAATGCTGGTTTATCATGAAATACGTATATTGGTGATTATTTATCTTTTTTACAGGTGTTAGGCCATGTGTATCATTGTATGAGATAATGTGGATAGTTGAAGAGTGTTTGAAAATCTGAGTTCAAATCCCCTATACAACAATTAAGCTTCAGGTTTGTGAAGAGTGACAGGTTTTCAAATATTTACATTCAACATTCATATTTGTACAACATCTAAACTTTTGTTAATTGTTTATTTTAAAGTTTGTGTTAATTATTAGTAATTTTTTTTTAATATATTTTCTATGCACATTTCTTTTTTCATTATTTGTGTTTTAAACTTATAACTCTTCTTCATTGCACACACATTGTAATAACAAAACGATCTTTTAAACCATCATAGCATTAATGAAAAGTCATAAAAAACAAGATAAATGAATGTTAATATATACATATATATAATGTTGTATATAATATTGGGCTCGTTTAGGTTAATCATGACATTTAGTGGATATTTTTTACGGGATCAGGATGGTTAAACATTGGTATAAACGAAGCATAAATAAAAAATGACCACCGATGTCAATTTCCCCTAATTTTGTTATAATTTTTTTTGGCACCAAATGCTAGCCCCTCTATATATATGTTCATTATTTTTATTTAAATGCTAAAACACATTTCTTAGTTTATTTTTCTGTGTTGAAATTCTAAATCATATTCTTACAGACATATCATAATTATTTTTTTTGCATTGATATAATATATTATATCCACTTATATTAACAGGTATAGATTCATTTTATTCATATTAAAAAATATGGTGATACAAATATTGCCTAAAGCTGGGGACCATGCATCATCTCCCTGAGTTCGAAATCTGAAATGAAGGGAATATACATAGGCAATAGGTTAAGGGTAGAATCAGTAGTTATTTACATCTTACTCTCTTCTCCCTTTAGTATGAAGTATGAGTTTGATGTGTGTAGATATTTCAGAAAGTGTCTAAGATATACTCTTGTACTCATCAGGAAGAACCCATTCACTCTTGTGCGAACCTCAAAAAGACCGTCCCGTTACAATTTATATATATATATATAGAGAGAGAGCGAGCTACATTAATCATTATGAAATTTCTAATATCTATCTATAGATTCCATTAATTAATGCGTTCCTAATGTATTTCATAATTTTTATCATTTTTGTCTATCTATCTAAGAAATGAAATTATTATTTTTTTTCTTTCTATAGTCTCTATTTTATCTACTTATATAATTTTATTTTATTAATCTTCTCATATAATAAAATCCTAATATTGTGTGACAGATATGTCAAACATTAATAATTTCAGTAGTTATTTATTTAACTATGTATCTTAATGTAAATCATAATTTTTTTTTTGTCTGCACATCATTTATTTAGTTTGTTATTTATTTAATTTATTTACATAAATTAATCATAGCATGTCTTTTTCAATATTGAGTTTCTAAAATATATGCGCTTCTAATAAACAAATTAATTTTGAATTGCCAAGATTCGTTATTTAAATAGAATTATTCTTTAAAAATCTTTTTACATAACTAACTACAAATGTTAAATATATTATTCTAAAAACATTATTATTTTTATTAACTTACTTTCAACTGATTTTTTTCAATCTCATCTTTATTTTAATTTAGATGTTATTTTCCATTTATTGTATTCTTTCATTTTATAATACTTATAATTAAATAAATGACCTATTTCCATTA
>JAQFVV010006313.1:2277701-2422701 GCA_028023455.1 Epiperipatus broadwayi | reverse complement strand
AATATGTAAATTTATTCCTACTTAATCAATGCCTAAAATATAATCGTCATAATTCTCATTTAAAAAGCTACTTTAATATTGGAGTATTATATTGAAGAAGATGTTAAATATTTTACTACATAAATATTTAAAGAATAAATATCTGGATTGCCTCTTCGAAGGATGATCAATGAACTTTATGTTTCAATATTCATCATCATTTTATTTCATCTAAGGAAAGATATAAAACCGTATTCTTTCTCGTCTTGGATTACTTCATTGTATAATTTAAAAACTCTTAAACTTTATTTCCTTTGTGGATAATTATATTTACTTAGAAAAATTACTTCGTATATTAAAGTGGAGAACTGATAAGATGAACACTTTATTTTTTTTTATTTATTTAATAAAATTTAGATGTTCATATTTTGATATATACTCTGATGGAAATGACAGCTGACTAAGGTAAATGTTTTTAAATTATTTCAATTTGGAAGTACGTTTTATTATATTCCAAATTGAATCTTACATGACAATTAACATAATATATTTTTAAACATACATAAGTAATATCAGAATATATTCTATTATTAATCTAGTGTGAATGGATGTTATCGTATATAAACATACAACACACACTGAATTATTTTAATGACACAATAGGTAGATTTATAATGTGTCATGTGTATTTATTATACGCATGATTTTAAATTATATATATATATATATATATATATATGTAAATGATTACATTATTATTATTTTTTTGAATATTAAATAATTTATTAGTGTATATAAGCACAGATTATAATTCTAAATTTTAATGTTTTTATGTGATAATATTTTGTTTTTTATTAATAATTAAAATGTGTTATACTTGATTTCAAAATTAAACAGGTCTCGTTTGTTTATTTTATTTAGTCGTTTTATAAAACCAATATTTATAAATATACATACTCATGCATATATATGTTAAATCAACTTAATGATTTAATATTTATAAAGAAGTTATATATAGCTTATATTAAATTTATCATTACTATGGGATATTTGTGGAAATGCCTGAAGAGAGTCGATTGCAATGTCTACTCTGAGCTTGAATTCTGAGAGTAACGAGGTTATTAATAGAGGAGTGAATTGGATTATATTTTAAATAACATCATCCATGGCATTCTATAAGAAGACTCAAAGTCTGACTATAGTTAGATGCGACTTCCTCGAGTCCTGAAAAGGATCGTCCCGTTATACATGGCGCCCATACTTAAGCCATGAAACAGTAGTTTTCCATTGGTTAAATCCATAGTTTAAAAAAAAAAAAATTATATGAGTATATTATGAATTGGTAAAAACACTGAATAATAAATAATAGAGACCTTGCAATAAAATAAACCGTAATAAACAGATAAATCAGTCACTTTAAAATAAATAAATAAATAAATACAATTATAATTTGGGCATTAAAATATATATTATAACAACATCTTATAAAAGTAGGAAAATGGAATTACATTTAAGGGCATAAGCACAGCATGAAATCTTATGGCATATATTAAATTATTACTTTGAAAGGAAATTTACTTATATTTATATATAACTTTAAAAATTTTTTTTTCGTTAATGATAACTAGAAGTGGGAAAAAGCTAATAATAATGGAAGTAAAAAGTTTCGAAGAATCTTTAAATAATAAAGATAGTGAAATAGAAATTACTTCAATTAGTGATGAACAAGGGTCTTTACAAGTCCTAATGTCTGAGGGGTCTGTAGAAGAAGTTGAACATCCTTCACAACTTCATATGACAGATCAAATATTACCCCAAACACAAAAGGTAACTGAAGCTATAATAGTACAGCCTCAAGGAAGTGATAATTATATGGCTCAATTGGTCCAAATGATAATGGATATGAAAGCTAATATGGCAACCAAAGCTGATATGAATAAAATGAATTTTAAGATGGATAATATGAAAGCTGATATAAATAATATAAAAGCTGATATGAATAAAAAGCTGATATAAATAATATCAAAGCTGATATAAATATAAAAGCTGATATGAATAATATGGCAACCAAAGCTGATATAAATAATATAAAAGTTGATATGAATAATATGGCATCCAAAGCTGATATGAATAATATAAATGCTGATATAAATAAAATGAATGCTGATATGAAGGGAGAAATGGCTAGAATGAACGATAATATGGTAACTAAAGTTGATATGGTTATTATGGAAAAGAAATTAAAAGAAGACATAATTTCTATAAAAGAAGAGTTAAAGAAAGATATTGATAATGTTAAGGAAAAGATTCAAGTAGAAATCAAAGTTGTTGAAAAGAAACAAACTGCCAATGAAGTAGAAAGACTTCATGACACAAAAGTATCAACAAGATTGACGGCAATTCAATGCCAAGAATCCAAAACTTATCCTGATCATGAGATTTGTGAATATATTGATAGCATCCAGAACAGATCACTTTTAGTTCAAATGAATATTTCAGAAGAAAACTGTCATGATTATCATTTTCCCATATAGCAGAGCAATGAAGTAGAAGATCATTGCAGCATTACTAAAGTGCTTGAATCTGATCCAAATATCTTAGAAAAAGAAGAGGATATGGATTATGTGAAATATAAATTAAATTCCAAGTCCCAGGAATTGAGAGAAACTAAGTCAACTGATAATACTGAATGTCTAGATAAATTAAGACTTCGGATTTCTTGTATTAATAACAAGTTAAATCATGAACTCATGAAACTTGAGATGACTCCACTATCTAAAGATATAATAGATGAATACAACAGTGAAGATGAATTTTGAGTCAGCCCATCATATTTGTGTTTACTCCCAAAACAAAAGTAAAACATTTCATCAACAAAGTGTTGATAAATTGTATGACAACCATCTGATAACATCATTATCAATTATAATATTTAATGGAAAAGAAGGTTGTTTTAGTAGACAATTTAATTTAGAAGATATGAATGAAGGAAATAGATTTAATTGTCTTAAGTGTAAATTATGGTGTATGAAGCATCACCATAATCCTGAAGATAAGCAAATTATAAAAAGTCTTCAGACAATAATAAAAATATTTATAATACTATCTAAGAGACAGAAAGGTTCACAATTCCATAGATTGTGTAATACTCATGAAGGTCCCTTCACATTCATTGAACATGTTAATGGATGTGCTTAAAAAGTAAAGCACACATATAAGGAAGGACTTCATGGATTACGACTTTGGTATGTGACAATGGACTTTCGGTGATGATAGAATCCATTAGGCTGTTCTTTTAAGAGAATAAATGTATATATGTACATAAATAATTGAAGTTGATATTAATAGCAATAAAAATGCATCAAGTTAACCAAAGTATAAAAAAAATACTTACAGATTTATTAAAGTTCAAGTTGTGGTTAGTTAACTAAGTAATAATGGTAAATTAATTAAGCATCACGATAATGCAATCTGATGTTGAAACACTATTTATAAAATGCAAGTCCATTATTATATATTTTGATATGGATATGTATAAATAAGACATTTATTTTATATAGCGTGATGTTGTTAAATTGTAATAACAATCACCATTAAGCCTATGTACATGCGCTTTGTGGATACATATATGGATACAAGAGAAGATAGAATAAAAGCTTATAAACAATTGTTTAAAAAAAGGCCAATCAAAGAAATAAAAATATGAAGACAATTTCACACAAGTTCCAAATTGGAGATCAAGTTTTTATAAAAACACCTCATATGAGTAAACCCCAAGAGAGCAAATATCAAAAGTTTTACCATCAATATGAAGTACCTTATACTATCATAAAGCAAACAGGTCCCAATGCATTCTGGATAAATATAAAGGGAGACATTAAAGGCACTTACAATGCTAGAGCTTTAAAACCCTATTTTGGTCAAACAAATTAATAATGTTTGCCACATTTTACTTATCTATAAAGTAAACTATGGAAAGAAAAGATCATTTAGAATAGGTAAGGGGGGGGGAAGTTTTCATTTAAAAGTATATGGGTATATATATGTATAAGGATATGTATAAGTCAAAAAAAAGACATTAATTTTCTTTGATGAGGGTATGTTGAGCAAT
This sequence comes from Epiperipatus broadwayi, assembly GCA_028023455.1. Classification (NCBI taxonomy): domain Eukaryota; kingdom Metazoa; phylum Onychophora; class Udeonychophora; order Euonychophora; family Peripatidae; genus Epiperipatus; species Epiperipatus broadwayi. The sequence continues at coordinate 2,418,611 of JAQFVV010006313.1, read as the reverse complement.
TAAAATTAATTCTTAGGATACCTGAAAACTAAAACTGTTTTAAGAGTTAATCCATGCTGAATGATGGATGTTCTTGGGTTTTGGATAGTTCTCAAAAGAGTCCATAAGTCTTAAAGAAAAGCAGGATGGAGACTACCAAACAAATATATGTGACATCTATAAAAGATGCACATGACAATAAATCCATCAAAGGAAAATAAATAGAAAAGGGAAGAAAAAGAAAGAACCCTATATATATAAACCTCCTTATCCTTCTGTTTAAAATGAATAATATTTAATGTAGAGAAAGAGAAAGGGTTAAAAAAAATAGAGCAAATAATAAGGGTTGATAAAAGCAGGAAAGAAAAACAAGCTCCACAACTTTATATTTAATGCATACATTGACACACATTAAGTGTCCAAATTTTAATGGTAAATATAAAATTTGAACTTTTTAAGGAAGGGGGTAATGTGAGAGTACCATATGAGCCTCACCTAAAACAATTTGTGTTTCTTTGTTAATTTAACTGTGCCTATATCGAATCAACAGATATAAATAACTTACACCTATCTTAAGCTTTTCATGTATCAGCTATATATATATATATAATTATATATTCATATATATATATTACATATATATATATATATATATTGTAACCATATATTTTAGTAGAAAATATATTCATTGATGTAACTTATATAAAAATTTCTCTTTCTTCTGTTGGTGATTTGGTTGGCTTGATTCGCATTTGAAAAGATTACTTTCTGAAATTATTTTAATAATTTTCAATTTGCTTCATTCCATATGCTAACTCATATCGGAATGTTTAACTTTTAAAATTTTTTTACAACATATTAAAATTTGATAAAGTGTTATTAAAAATAATATTTTATTTTCATTTATTTAAAGTAGTCTTAAAATTATTATTTCTATTAAATTTATAAAACCATTTAGTCAATTAAAATAAATTATTAAATAAATACAGCAATTGCGTAGGCGTCTCAATGTAATAAGAAAAAGAGCGCGAATTTCTAGGAGAATATCGTCTGTTAGTTTTGTCTTTGGTGGGAAAGAACAGAAATGGTCAAGGCAAATAGTGTAAATTTGCTGAGCTTATTTTGAAACCATTAATAAGTGAATAAATTACCACAAAATTTGTTATAAACATAAAATAACTTAGTGGTATCTAATTAAGATGGATCACTAAATTTAAAGATCTTTTCAAGTCGGACGGCCAAGAATCAAATCACCGATAGTATTTCCAATATTACATTTGTTGAAATGTCGGAGCTTCCCAGTTTAAGTTTGAAAGAATTACCTGCAAGAAATTGGTATGTTTCAAAATGTTTATTAATCTATAATTTGGAAAATTTAGATCAATGTTTTAATCATAAAAGTTTGATGAAAATGAAAATTTGTTTTTTAAAAAGAAAAAAAGTTTAAGTTAAAATAAAATGCTAAAGCTATCAAAATAGTTAATATTTCCATGTTTAATTCTAATAAAATATAATATTGATTGATAATTAACTTTATAGTGCCATTAATGTTTGCTAGTTAATTTGTTCAACAATTGGATCAAAAGTATTCTTCAAAAATTAATTAGAGCTATTTATAATATTATCGTCTGTTTAAAAATGTATAAATTAGTTGCTGTAAATAGTTATTCCTGGATTAACGCAATGGATAAATAAATACTTGCATGGATAGGATAAACTTGAAACACTTTTGATCAGGATGTAGTGATTAATAACTTTATGAAAAACATTTTCATTTAAATTCTACGTATTCTGTTTGGAATTGTTTCATGTTTGGAAAGCCACGCAATTGTTAATCTAGTATTGTTCTAATAGCTAATCAAATGGATATAAGTGCATGGATGGAATTTAACTACAGCTATAGCTATTGCCTTATATAATAATTATTCTACACATTGTACATGGATTCAACGGATCCCATCAGGAATTATAAATACTATACAATCCAATTAGTGATATACATCTGTTAAAATTTATGTGTTGAACTATAAATGCTTTACATTTGATTTTATCACACACACACCGTTAAATGTTATATAATTAATAAATTATACATTTATTTAAATTTTATCGTTATATGAACTCGCATATAAAGTTCATAATTTATATTTGTTAGATTCACATTAATAAAGGTTGAATAACATATTTATTCAAAGAATAGCGCTCGCGGAAAAAGCTTAAACAAGATATAATGAATTCATGAGACGTATTAATCTTTGTGAGATATTGTGAGTCTTTCCAGATTTATATTCCCACTCCAATATTATTTACATTATATTACACAGGTTTATTTTAAGCAAGATAAGTAGTACATTAGCTGTCCTGATTATTGTAATATTTTACTAAGCAAGAACCCACATTTGCTAAAGTGTCAGCGTATTCTGAATGGTCAGATGAATTGAGGATGATGATTTTTGCACTTTACTGTGAAGTAAATTATAATGTTTGTTTTTAGAATATTAAAGGGCTTTAATCTGTGCTGGTGGTTAATCCGCAGATTATTTAATTGCCATGTTGTATTTTACACATATTCCTGCGCTGGTGGTTAATCCGCGGAATTTTGTGATTATACGTGTGACTTTATGATAATGTTTAAATACGCAAAACGTTTAGTATTATTTTATTCCTATGTGTAGATGAATACATCCACAGGAATATGTTTGCTTCACAGATATAAGTTGGGCAAAGTATTTAGTTAATCTGCTAAATCATCTTCTTCATTTGGTAAGCATAATTTTATTGTTTAGATTAACAAATGGTAACAGGACATTCTATTCAAGTACTTCATAATAATTAACTGTTAGTTGATTATTATCTACCGGAGTGTAAGTTTACATTTTCATTTTAATTAATTATTACATGATAGTGAAATCATACATACATCATATTATTTATTATATGATTATAAGTTTATGGAAGGGATATATTGAATCTTCCGAAATGATGTTTATTGTTTCAGAGGTTAATGCTGAATTTAATAATTGTCTCAATGTTCATTATAGTAGATTGAAATAAGGTATGATTAGGTTTTGTTAAAACTATACCTACAAAATGTACTGAAGAAAGTCTATTGAAATATCATTTATTTATTTTATTTGTTTGGTTATGTTTTATTTAAATATTGAAATAAACTATTTATTGTTCAAAAAGTTTGTAAATAAAGATTGATTTATAGTTAAACTTACTGTGCCGTTGCTATGTGTCATTCAATAACATTAGAAATCCTAAACTTTGGATATAGCATACAGTGAATAGCATACATTTAAGTACATATTATTGTCTACATGATAGAAAGAGTTTATAAATATTTTTTGAGAAAACATTAAGATGCTTTTTGTCTTTGGTTGTATATGATTGGTAAGGTACAATAAAATCCCATTTACCTTTTTCCATCATTGTGGCTTTGCGTGGTTGATTCTAGTATAAAATACAGATTAATTATTAAGCTTATAAACAGATTTATCAAATAATTTCACGATCAAATATCTTTACTTAACAATTTTAAATTGACATTCGTCAAAACAATAAGAGTCTCAATGATATACTAAATTATAAAAGAACCCAAGTATTCATTTTTTAATTGCAAAGCTTTACCTAGACTAGCATCTGTATTAGTTTCATAATTTTATACAATTCCACAAAGTACACTATCTTGTACATGGTCGGCTATAGGGTCGCATACCATAAAAATCGCAAATTGAGATTTAAGAGTGATAAAACTGCACTTATAATTTGTTTAATATGTTTTATAATAATACACTTAGGTGACGTAGTTGAGACCACGCACTTTATGGTTACAGCTATTGGCTGCCCAACTTTAAAGGGTCTTAGATGGCCATTGGCTGGAGATCTTTTGTTTGGTTATAACCTTTGGCGATGCAAACGTGGTGGCCATCATCATCTCATTAGGTGGTCATCGTCGAGTGTTATGGTTATAACTTTTGGCCCGCAACGTGGCAGGCTAGCAGATGTTTGGTTATAATATATATATATAGACTAGTTAGTATTAAAAGAATAATTCTAAAAATGAATAATTCTGGTTTATTTATACACACACATAAATAAATGTTTCCAATTAATAGTATTTTTTTATTAATCAGGACTTGACATTTGACAAAGCCTTAAGTCAACATTGCATTTTTATCAGTTTGAAACAAGGGAGATAAATGTTTGGGGTTCATTACAAATTGTATATTTTAAACAATAGAGCATGAGTGTGATTATGTGATATGTTTGCAGAAATTAATCCAGTATAAAAACGAACTAATATTGTTATAACAATAATCTTCTATTTAGTTATCAAGGCAAGAACTACTTTTGTAAATTTAAATGTGTTCAAATTTAGAACACATTTAAGAAAAATTAAAAAAAAATAGAAGATTCAATATTTTAAAACCTGCTTCAAGTAATTAATTTACTGCCTTTGAATATTATAAAGAACTATAAAAAAATAAACAGTGAATTTAACAAGGTTATAAAAGTTATCACCGTCTTCGAAATGAGCTTTTAAAATATAAATTTAAGAAATCAAAAATTTATAAAGATGTTCTTTGGTTAGATAATTTATGCCAGAGATTTCTACTGATGTTTTAAACCCGAATATGTAAATTTATTCCTACTTAGTCAATGCCTAAAATATAATCGTCGTAATTCTCATTTAAAAAGCTGCTTTAATATTGGAGTATTATATTGAAGAAGATGTTAAATATTTTACTACATAAATATTTAAAGAATGAATATCTGGATTGCCTCTTCGAAGGATGATCAATGAACTTTATGTTTCAACATTCATCATCATTTTATTTCGTCTAAGGAGGGATATAAAACCGTATTCTTTCTCGTCTTGAATTACTTCATTGTATAATTTAAGAACTCTTAAACTTTATTTCCTTTGTGGATAATTATATTTACTTAGAAAAATTACTTCGTATATTAAAGTGGAGAATTGATAAGATGAACACTTTATTTTTTTTTATTTATTTAATAAAATTTAGATGTTCATATTTTTGATATATACTCTGATAGAAATGACAGCTGACTAAGGTAAACGTTTTTAAATTATTTCAATTTGGAAGTACGTTTTATTATATTCCAAACTGAATCTTACATGACAATTAACATAATATATTTTTAAACATACATAACTAATATCAGAATACATTCTATTATTAATCTAGTGTGAATGGATGTTATCGTATATAAACATACAACACACACTGAATTATTTTAATGACACAATAGGTAGATTTATAATGTGTCATGTGTATTTATTATACGCATGATTTTAAATTATATATATATGTAAATGATTACATTATTTTTTTTTTAATATTAAATAATTTATTAGTGTATATAAGCACAGATTATAATTCTAAATTTTAATGTTTTTATGTGATAATATTTTTGTTTTTTATTACTGATTAAAATGTATTAAACTTGATTTTAAAATTAAACAGGTCTCGTTTGTTTTTTTTATTTAGTCATTTTATAAAACCAATATTCATAAATATACATATTCATGCATATATATGTTAAATCAACTTAGTGATTTAATATTTATAAAGAAGTTATATATAGCTTATATTAAATTTATTATTACTATGGGATATTTGTGGAAATGCCTGAACAGAGTCGATTGCAAATTTCTACTCTGAGCTCGAATTCCGAGAGTAATGAGGTTATTAATAGAGGAGTGAATTGGATTATATTTTAAATAACATCATCCATGGAATTCTATAAGAAAACTCAAATTCCGACTATAGTTAGATGTGACTTCCTCGAGTCCTGAAAAGGATTGTCCCATTATAATATATATATATATGTTTTCCTTCAGGGTTTGTTTTGAGGGTTTGTTTTGATTCATTGCTTGAATTTGGGGTTTATGTAAGTGAACGAAGAAGATTTTTGGACTCACCGCTTCCTGTTTTTGTTGAGTTTCTGTTAAAAAGGGGCTACAGGATTGTAGGTCATAAATGTTGTTATTAGTGAAGCATGTTATCTTAATTTCACTATGAAATATTTTTATTTTTTACTACCATGATCTTTTTGTGATCACTCAGGTTTATTTTTGGAAGTGAATTTGTGTCACAGCTTTCAACTGTTGGTATGTTAGGGTCAGATTGTAAAAGATTAGAAATGGGATTGAGAGAACATCAGGAAGTAAAGTAAATAGACATTATAACCCTCTTTTAAAAGGAGAAAGGGAAGAGTAAAGAACTTGAATGATCCAACCAAAACAAAACTCATACACTAGTTTAGGTTAAAATTTTATTTCTAATATAAAATCTGAATCTTCTAAGGATAGGAGAGTTGTATGAGCAGCTTACAATCCATTTCAAATCCATGCTTATATGTCCACAGTAGTAGAATAAACCCATAAATAAAGACAAGCTGAAATAATAGGTTAAATACATGATATTTTTATATGGAAACATACATATAAATACACACACTTGAAGTTTCTTTTAATAAATACCAGACCAAATTAATGTTGAAATGAAGTAAATGCTCATTTTTAATGGAAAAACAAAGCTTAATATCTATATACCAATAATGACTTGTTTGTTAATATGTAGACATTATGATATCAGACAGTAATTTAGTCAATGTGGTGATGACCAGGGGTCAAGTCAGTATTTAACAACTTAGTGTTGGAAAATGAAAATTAGAATTTTACTATGTAATTTTATTACATAACATCAACAACAACCATTAATTTGCACAACAATAGGTACCTATAGCATAAGAAAAAGAAATTGAAAATGCTAGTTTGTTGAACAACAGATGTTAAGCTTCAGTATAAAATCAAACTCAAGTTATTTCTGTTTTTTTTTACATTTTATCAACTGTTATAAAACTGCAGCAGCAAAATAGCTTAATATTGAACATTAGAATAAAGTCTAAAATAGAGGATGTGTTCAAAGACATTTGTTATTCTATATAAGAATTCAAAGTGCTGAAAATTAAAGCAAATCATCTTCAACATTTAACAAGATAAAAATCAATGACCTTTAGCAGTGTAACAAAAGAAATTAATTTTATAGTGATAATCGAAGATAGAAGACCCATAATCGAACTTAGAAGAAAAGGGAACATTATATATAGCCAGCACATACTTATAGGTGACAAAATAAAGCTTTTCCTCACATAAATTTACTCAATGCTAATAATAAGCTAAAAAATTGAAATCTTTTTCTTAAATTAACAAACAATGTATATTGATTAGTTAAACATGCCATAGAATCAGGGTGGTGTCTTAATTGCCATAAAGCATGATGTTGTAACTTGCTTTTATATATTGTGCCTAAAAATGCCTAACACCTAATCTGAAGTGTATGAGTGAAATCTGAAAGAGAGAGTGATGCCCATTGAAAACAACCTTTCCAAGCATAACAGGAGAATCTGGAGAATGATGGAGGGGTTATCCGAATGGACTGTATCCATAAAAGACACTAATATTTAAATTATAAACTCTAATCAGAATATAAAATGCGCTAACACGCACAAGCACACAAAGCTAAAAACAAATAAAGCAAATATATATTATTTTAATATCTATTCATTAAATGGCTAAGTGCTTTCAAGGTTCAAGCCCTCATAATCATAGCCGTATTACAAAATATAATAAATTGACTTGAAGTGATGCAAATTTATGCAAATGATATAATTATGCATTCCATTTCTTGGATGTTTTGTAGCAAGAGTCTTTTTTATTGATGGCATTGCCATCTCTAGATATAAAGAAAGCTTCTTTTATCTTTCTTTTTAGATCATGCCACTCTCTGCATACCACCACTGGATTTCCCAGTTGAAAATCATGCCCAGTTGAAGCATGGTGCTGCACAAAAACTGAACTATGAGCAGTGTCCAACAAAGCTTTATTATAAGAATAAGTGTGTTGCGATAGCCTAGTGGAGAGAGAGAGGCCCTAGTCTCACCATAATATGATGATCTACAAAAATTTTCAGAGCAGGCAATATTATAGACTACTTGAGGTGTCAGCGAGGGTGGGAGGCAGTCTTTGGTATTATTAATTAATTTGTTAGAGTTAGGAGGTGTGTGAAAACATAACTGGTATTTATTATTGAAAATATTATAAAAACATTTATGCATACTAGGCAGGTAAGGGAGTAGGAATCTTTGCTTGTCAATGTTAGGGACTTTAGCATTTATTTTAGCAAAAAACTGTTTTATCCTCCTGTCAATTACATTCACATCAAAACCAACTTTTATTAGGTCGTCCCTATATGATGTGAGGTTAGCTTTTTTATCTGACTCAAACTTACATAGGTGCATATTTCTAAACAAAAACAAGGTTAAGCCAGAGAGTTTGTGGTTAGTTGGTGAATTAGAAAGAGGGTGGGAGTGTCCGCTAACATCAAGAGGTTTGATTAGCATTTTATAATTAATATGTGTGTTCTCACTGCATATGTAGGTCCAGGTATTTAACTTGTTTATGGGTATTTTCATTCTCCAAGTTAAACATAAGCCCTGTAGTGTTGTGAAGTTCATTTTTTATTTGTAGAATAATCAGAGAGAGAGTGGCTATGGAGATATCATCAACGTATCTAGTGTATATGAATAGCAAGTTAGATTCTTGGTATCTTGGAATTATTTTCTTTTCAAAATAATTTAAAACTACACTTGAGATGATGCCACTCATAGGGAGTCCCATTGGCCAACCATCTTTCATATGAAACCACTGGTTGTGAAAGAATGCCATAATATTTTTATCATGCCAAGATAAAATGTCTATAATAAAGTCAATTAGTGGCTGAGCTAAATTGTGGTTTATAAGCTCTTCTCTTACAATCTGAATAGATTTAGCCCTACAAATGGAGCCATATAATTCCGAAACATCAATAGTAGCTAATGAAGTGTCTGGGTTCAAACTAGGTCTTTTATCTTTGCAACAAATTGAAATGACGAATTTATAGTATATGAACCAAATCCCAAAGCTTGAATGAGCTATCTGTTAACCCATTTCGCCATATTGGAATAGTGTACTTCTCCAATGGAATATCAGCCTTGTGTATTTTGGCATTGGCAAACATCCTTGGAGGAATGGATGCAGACGGGTAAAGCCTATAATATTCTGCCTTAGAGAAAGCTTTATTACAGTGTGGTCTGAGAATGGAAGAAATAAACTTATCCTTTTTAATTTGTTATTGAAATTGTGAAGCCTTTGAAATTGTAGTTTATTAATTTGCTGATCCAGTTTAGATGTGTAGTCCTGCATTTTCATAAGCGTGAATCTATTGCCCTTATCTTCCAGCATGCATGTGATATTTTTGTCTTTAAAAAATTGTTTGGTTTTTGTTATGTTAGCTTGCCAGATATGTGTGCGTATATATAAAGATTTTATGCTGTAGAGCATTAACTACTTGGGTAATGTATTTATCTTTATCTGGATCACTGAACAAACCTGCTTCAACATCAGCCATAAGCTCCATATTGGGATGCTTCCATCCACCCCCAACATATCGTGGGCCTCTACATAAAATGTCACATATCTCTTGTGGGGTTGGTATATCCGTAAGGTTCACAAAGGCTGAGGCTTCAGGGTCTTGGAGGTGGACATTCTGTTGATAAGCCAAAAATGCAAGTTTTTTATTAAATTTGTGCCCTGAAAAATTTTGTACATCATCATATTATGGTGAGACTAGGGCCTCTCTCTCCACTAGGCTATCACAACACACTTATTCTTATAATAAAGCTTTGTTGGAGACTGCTCATAGTTCAGTTTTTGCACAGCACCGTTCTTCAGCTGAGCATGTTGTCAACCAGGAAATCCAGTGGTGGTATGCAGAGAGCGGCATGATCTAAAAAGAAAAATAAAAGAAGCTTTCTTTATATCTAGAGATGGTGATGCCATCAATAGAAAAGACTCATGCTACAAAATATCCAAGAAATGGAATGCATAATTATTTCATTTGCATAAATTTGCATCACTCCAAGTCAATTTATTATATTTTGTAATACAGCTATGATTATGAGGGCTTGAACCTTGAAAGCGCTTAGCCATTTAATGAATAGATATTAAAATAATATATATTTGCTTTATTTGGTTTTAGCTTTGTGTGCTTGTGCGTGTTAGCACATTTTATATATTTTGATTCATAATTAGCCACAAAGTATAAACTATTTGCTTATTTAAACTCTAATCAGGAAAATTTAAACAAAATCAAAATTATTATTATATATTTTTTCTTTACTTTATATGTTTGTAAAATTCTACTTTTATTACTCTAACACTTGAAAGTTTCAGCGTTTTTACAATTGGTAGAGTCCATTTTATAAGAAGTAACATGGAACAGAGGGAAGGTTTACTGAGCTAGCAATTTTTTTATTTTGTAAATAAAATTTAACTTCATTCCCTCCATAGTGATTTGACATTCATTCATCATCATCATCATCATATAGTATGAAATGAGGCAAAAAATTTTGATGCTCTTCCATATTAATTTGCACTCACTAGTACAATGCAGAGTTTATGTTATATGTTTACTTGTTTGTGTTTTAACTGATAATTGTTACATTTAATTATTTGGTATGATTGATTAATGTTCTCGTATGAAAGTCTTCTATCCACTTTAGAGAACTTGTGCATTGGTGTGGGGGCAAAAAGATCTCTCCAATAGGAATTGAATCATGGAGATATTGGACATATTGCAATATAATTTTGTAAACAGTTATTTAGCTTCATGATCATCATCATCATAATAATAAAATAATATTTTTTCTTTTATTTCCTTTTATTTTTATTTTTTTTGCTTTTAGTTAATCATTGACTTTGTATATAGGGAGTGTCCATTGATGCATATCTACTATGGGTATAGGATGGAATAATTTTAGTCATTGATATAGTAGAGATGCATCTGGAGACATACAATCATATTTTTGCTATATTAATAAAATTTAGATTTTTCTCTCTTTTAAATAAAAATTGTTAATGTGTTTTAATTCAAATTGGTCTCTAGTTTATAAAACTTGTTTCATACACTCGCTCATTAATTTAATGGTTAAATTATATATACACACATAGATTATTATAACACATAACACCACAATAGGATTTGATGTATCTTAGGTCAATGAAATCTTAATTACTACATAAAGTAAATTCACCCTTGAAGAGAGACAAAGGCAGCATTCTCCCTGAATCTGAAAGAAGGATGAGGTATGAATGAACTAGTCTAAATTTTATCTAGATATAAGGAATAAACAAAGGGCTAGCTCTTTGAAGGTGGATATGATCATTGGTTACTTACTTCATCACATTGTTCACGGCATCCTACTTGAAAAACCTAAGTCAGACCATAGTTAAATGTATTTACCCTCCTGGTAGAAAACCAGAACCATTACAATATATATATATATATATATATATATTGTAATGGTTCTAAAGGAATAATTTGAATATATATATATATATATATATATATATTCAAATTATTCCTTTAAACAATAATTATTTGTTTCTTAGGATATTACTCACATAAGCACTAATTTGTATTTACAGTCCTTTTATAAGCAAATATTATTTTAAAGACCTATATGAATAAGAGATGCTAGCTTTTTACATAGAGCAATATGATGGAATTTAAACTGATTAATAATTATAAATATTTGATCAATCAATCTACAAAAATACACAATCAAGTAAATATGACTCTTGTATACCTTCTCATATTTGTATTCTCTCTTTAAACTATATGAAATTACCATTTGAAAAGATAGAATATTCTGATTGTTTACATAATGAAGCACTTATAATGAATTTTTGATTTACAATAAATTTATATTTTTCTTGTAAAATTACATTAATTAAGTGCCCTGGTTCATGGGACAGATAAAATAATTTATTATTCCGCCATTTTATTTTGTGAATTACATACTTTTAAGATAAATAAAAAATCATATAAAGAAATTTATCCATGCTTTACTTTGAAACAAAGGTAAAAGAGAAAAGTTTTTGTTCAAATATTTCAGTTCTATTTATAAGATTTTCTTATTCTCATCAGAGTAACCATAGTAATTTGCTATATTTACTCATTAAGCTATTTCCAGTAGCATTTCATAAATGAAAAAATGTCTTATTACATAATAATGATAAAAAATGTCATTTCACATTTATTACATATAATAAAATTAATGTTTTAATATACAGTACTAATTTTTATTTCAACAAAAATTACACAATCTATATCACATTTTCAATGTATCATATTGAAAATATATTTTATACATATCTCCTAGTATAATATTATATAAATAAAAAGTAAAAACACATTTAAAATATTAAACATTTATTTGGATTATTTATAATTTATTATTGTGAATACAAACACAAAAATGAAACATATAACAAAAAAAATTCCATTCAAATTATATACATTATTATTCACATATGTCTTTTTTTTTCAAAAATAAATAAAATCAATTTATAATCTTATAAAACATTTAATATTAAATAATTTCATATTAATATGATTTATTAATTGATTTATAAGATTATAATTGTTTTTATTCATTTTTAAAAGGTAAAACAAATGTGTATAGTAAAGTATATGGCTTGGATTAAATTAGGTTTTTTGTTATATGTTTCATTTTTATTACTGCAGTCACAATAGTAAACTATATATAATATAAATGAATGTTTAATATTTCAAACATATTTTTTATTTATTTATATAGTGGTATACTGCAAGATAAGTCTATATATATATATATTAGCATATCTTTAATTATATATATATATATATATATATATATATATATATATATATATATATATATATATATATATATATATATATATATATATATATATATATTGTAAAGGTAATATAAATTGTGTATATTTTGTTGAAATTAAAAATAATATTTATATTTTTGAATGTAAATTTGTATTATATGTAGTATATGTGAAATGATTTTTTTATCATTATTATGTAATAATATTTTTTATTTATGAAATGCTACCAGAAATAGCTTAATGGGTGAAAAAGATGATTACTATGGTAATCTTATAAATAGGACTGAAAATTTTGAACAAAAACATTTCTCTCTTGACTTTGTTTTAATGTGAGGCACATATAATTTTTTTACATGCTTTTTTATTTACCCTAAAAATATGTGTCACAAAATAAAATGGAGGGGTAAGATACTATTTTATCTGTCCCATAGTATGGGGTAGTTTATTGATGGAAATTTACAGGAAAATGACAAATTTATTATAAAAAGAAAATTCATCCAAATTGCTTCATTATGTAAACCATCAGAATATTTTATTTAAAAAAAAATAGATTTTACATATAGTTTTAAAGATGGAATACAAACATTAGAATGTATACAAGAATCATATTTATTTGATAGTATGACTTTATTAGAATGATTGATTGATCAAATTTTTAATAAGACATGAATCAGTTTAATTCACCTGCAAATCGCTTTATATAAAAAGCATGCATCTCTTTATTCTTATTGTTTTTTAAATAATACTTGCTAATAAAAAAATATATTTTTTCATAACAACATGAATATAAAATAATATTTATATATGTAATATCATATTAACCAAATATTTAATACCACAACTATATTTAGTTTTTACTTTTGAAAAAAAAAAGACTAAGATTAGGTTTTTTTTTCATGTGGGATTCAGATTGACCTTAGGTCAACATGGGTGTGACAAGAATCTTGGCCTCAGGGTGGCCTTTGAGCATTCCATAATCAGATTTTCAATTGGATGGATGGTTGAAGAGTTGGAGTGTGTAGTAGATTGGAGCCTGTCCATTAATGTATGATTATTGTCTATCTTAATATATATCTGAACACCTATAGTATATATGTGTGGGAGATGATAATCTGGACCAACTGATGATTGCTGGTTTAGCATGAAATACCTATATTGGTGATTATTTATCTTTTCAGCATATATGTGCTTGAGTGTATCACAGTTATTGGATAGACTGGAGAGTGGTGGGTTGTGTGAAAGTCTGTGCTCATATATCCTATATATTACATATATAGACACAATTGTATATATAATAAGCCTGTGTTTCAGCTAGGAAAAGTAAATTATATAAATAAATTGCTTTTCAAATTTGAAATTTAGATTGATAAGAATAATTTAGTAAAAAAAAAAAGAAAAAGAAAATAAGTTTTCATTTGTTAATTCCTAGATCTATAAAAGGCAATTTATTTTTTTAATTAAATAGGTATTGTTATCTAGATGAAGAATTTTATAAATTTTAATTAAGAAAAAGTTTTGTAATTGTTTCAGATATGAGAGATTCAACTATAAGAGGCTTAATAAGGATAATGCATCGAGTTGCACCAACTCTGAGAGATACTTGCACAAACTATTGCTGCCAAAAAACTCTGAGAGAACGGTTCCTGCATATTCTGAAAGAAAACTGATCTGGCAATTATTTTACTTAGAATGAACACTAAACCTACTGCAAGAATATTTTCTCCTATCATGGTTTGCTAATTTTATTGTGAGGACAAGTTCATGCTCCCTGTGTCTCCCTTAACTGCCTATAATGTCATAAGAACCAACTACAAAGAAATCACTAACCAACTTGCCCAAGCCTATCATCAGTGAATCCAGATCAACGGAACACACTCAAGAAGACTAGTGCACTAGCATTTAATTAATTTGTTAAGGTACCATACATTCTAAAATTTGAATAATTTTATTGTCTTAATTTTTTTTTTCTTTTCTATATATACATGTGTTTCAATTTTTATTTTATTTTGTGTAATTCCATTTCTGTGCATTGATATTTTTTTCTTGAATGAGTGCTAGTTTCAAACCATTACTATATGTTGCATTCAAGTCTTACTAAGTAATGTAAAACAGTTTTATTTGTAATCTTTCACTCCTTTTTGTTATAGAGAGCAGTCTGTACATTACAGACTATTTTAATTAGCTGCTGCCTCATGACCCATTTTGTTGTTAGTCCTACTTATGTCAAGAAACTATAATTATTTATAATAGAATATTATGAAATATAATAGTCATTAATTTTATTTTACTCTCTCAATAGATAGATTGTAAGGTCCTAGATGTCCACTCAGCTCTCAGAAATCTCAAATATTGTAATTCATTCTTTTTATAACTATGGGTTATAAGCAAGAAGCTAACCCTCTTTTTTTATGTGAGATCACTGAATACTTACTAGTATTTTTGTACTGTCACTATTTTTGCTTTCTTTCTGCTATATTATACCATGTGCATAAATTGTTTCTAAGCAATGTTAAAATATTTTAATTTTGATGAATGTATGAGTAGTGCATTTTAAGTTGATTTTGAAGCTTGTTATGTTTAATTAATCATACTACTAATAAAATATTTATTCATTTTTACGTAATTGATTTTGTTTTTTGTTGTTACCTTTCTAATCATCACAACAAAACATAAAATCTCATTTGCTTAGTTCAGCTAGTCTGGCACATTCACATTCATATATCCTGTCCACCCTTAATATAAATGTCTAGTTTTTATTTTCAGACTAGTGGTGCCCTTGTGATCAGTATATGTGAAACCCAAATATTTTGTCTGGTACAATACAAACACACAGACACACACACATAAGTTTTGGTAAAGCTCCATCTATTGATCATAAATGAAAGCAATAGTAAGTTACGTGATTTATAACTTGTTTTTGTATTTCATAAATGTACCTTTAAAAGTTCTTGCAATGATATATATATATATATTGCAGAGGCTTTGACTCTGTGGTGAAACTGAACTGATATCAGACCCATGTAGCTACCTGGCTTGTTTAACTGGGTTTGAAGCCATTACATGTCTGAAAAACTCATGCTTGCAAACTGATAGGAACTTGTTGCATAAATGCTTGGAGTTAGTGTTTAAATCTAGTTTCTGACCCCTATTCTTCACTGATGATAGCAAATTAGCTTGAAATCAGCTGATCTGAAGGTGGAGCTAATGAAAGAGATAGTGAATTCTGACTCTTTTGATGTTTATGTAAACAAAATATGCTTGTTCAGAGATTTTGGTAAAGCTCCATCTATTGGTCATAAATGCAAGCCATAGCAAGTTACGTTATTTATAACTTGTTTTTGTTTTTCATAAATGTACCTTTAAAGGTTTTTGCAATGATATATATTGCAGAGGCTTTGACTCTGTGGTGAAACTGAACTGATATCAGACCCATGTAGCTACCTGGCTTGTTTAACTGGGTTTGAAGCCATTACATGTCTGAAAAATTCATGCTTGCAAACTGATAGGAACTTGTTGCACTATCTCTTTTGTTAGCTCCACCTTCAGATCAGCTGATTTCAAGCTAATTTGCTATTATCTGTGAAGGGTAGGTGGCAGAAACTAGATCTAAACACTAACTCCAAGCGTTTATTGAATTCTGACTATTTTGATGTTTGTTCAGAGGTTTTGGTAAAGCTCCATCTATTGATCATAAATGCAAGTGATAGCAAGTTACTTGATTTATAACTCATTTTTGTTTTTCATAAATGTACCTTTAAAGGTTTTTGCAATGATATATATTGCAGAGGCTTTGACTATGTGGTGAAACTGAACTGATATCAGACCCATGTAGCCATCTGGCTTATATGGATGGGTTTGAAGACATTACGCATCTGAAAAATTCATGCTTGCAAACTGATTGGAACTTGTTGCATAAACGCTTGAAGTTAGTGTTTAGATGTAGTTTCTAGCCCCTACCCTTCATTGATGATAGCAAATTAGCTTGAAATCAGCTGATCTGAAAGTGGAGCTAACAAAAGAGATAGTGAATTCTGACTCTTCTGATGTTTACGTAAACAAAATATGCTTGTTCGAACATTTTGGTAAAGCTCCATCTATTGATCATATATATATATATATATATATATATATATAATGCATACAGTTTGTGAGCAGAATATTTATTGAAATAACTTCACATTTAAAATCTTTAAATTACACGGTTTAAAAGAAAATAGCTTTTATCTAAATTATTCAACAAAAAACTAAGATACTTTTTTGTTTTATTTTATTGCAAAAATAATATATATTAAGGCTATAACCTCAAGACCCTGTACCTAAAAAATGACAGTAAGACAAGAATGGCAACTCTTATTTTCAACTTACTTTGTAATTATATAGGAGAATCTAAAGCTTTTTGATTTGAGAGTGTAAGGCAATTAAATACCTCACTTATTAAGTCCACAATTTTTATTACATACTAGCATGCACAAAATCTTTTGATTTACAATGAGTCCGTGTTGAGATTTTATGCTAGAAATATTTTAAGACAATATAAAATTGTAATAATTAAATTTGTTATGCTCATACTCATTATGTAAAGTAATATATATTAAACCTATAACCTTAAGACCATCGACCTAAAAAATGACAGTAGGGACCACTACAAATCTTAACACAATATTTATTTAATAGACAAGAATAGCCACTCTTCTCTTTTAAATAAATCTTGTGTTAAGAATTGTAGAGAACCCTACTGTCATTTTTCAGGTGCATAGTCTTAAAGTTATAGCTTTAATGCATGTTACTTTATACAATGAGTATGCACTTAACAAATTCATTTATTGCAAAAGAAAAACCCTAAAAATCTTTCTAGATTAGAGAAGAAAACAACTTACTAGAATATTTTTAAAGACATTTGCAATTAATTAAGTATAACCTGAAAAATTTTTTTTTATAAAAGACTGTAGAAAAATTAATATACTTATTTAAAAACAAGTTTTCCTTAAAATGTACTAATAACTTTGATTTGCATCCATGTGTACATTGTTTTTGCATATATGTGTTTTTTTGACATTGAATTAATTATGTCTTGTGAAAATATAATATGGTTTAATAAGTTTATTATTTTTTGATAAATAAAATATTCTAGGATATAAATGCCAGTGTGGGCACACATTTGAATGTGTATCAGGTCAACTTAAATGTATGTTAATTCAGTCATTATTTATGAATTATTAAAATGAATTGATTTTTATTTTATTATTTAATAACAGTTCTAATATGTTAATTTTATATTATCATGTAGTATATCTGAGTGCTTATATATAGGTATGTTTTATGTAAACTTATTGACATTTATGTAAATTATAATGTAATAGCATTATTTTTGATTATTTTAATCAAAATCAGAATGCTGAATTTATAGCATACTCAATAGACTTTAATTTTATTTTATTGTTATTAATAAATTTATATTTTATTGTTATTCAAGTGAATTTATTTAATCCTAGACTAAGCTTAAAACCCATATTGATATTTTTTGCTCTCACTAAGTTATAGAGCTTTTGCTTACTGAGCTAGATTCATGCATAATGGTCATACAGAGGGGGGATATATATTCAGTATTATGGATATTCAGTTTATGATAATTTTATTAACTTTCTAATGTTGAATTGTGCCTTTAAAGTCTATGCACCTCATTACATTTAGTTTTTATTATTAGAAATTAAGTTTATAGTTGGCCAATACATTACTGGCACTAAATAACCAATTCATTGATAATGGCTAGCATGCTTCTGTATCCAGCATTATTTTTAATTGATATATTCTGATGGATAAGCACATTAGTTTATACATCCAAATTATTTGTTTGCATCACTGCCTTAAGATTGTCATTGACTAAATAATTAGCCTAGTCTATAGCAGACCCATTTCAAATCCAATCACAAAGTTGATTGTTGATTTTATTTTTTTGATCATTCATGATGAATGATTATTATTTTTCACTGTAATACTGGTGAAAATGATAACTACTTCTTTGCTGATCTCATGTTCATTTCTTTCATCAAATTCATTATATATTTTGTATTAACTGTGGTGTATGATGACGTTTTCCATCATCCTGGCTTCACCCCAAATGGCATTGTACCATTACATTATATAGAATATTATTTATAGTTTCCAGATATAAATTGTAACAAGTATTAACTGAACATTTAAAGTATATGCATGTCTAATAATATAAAATATTCCAATTGTTAGAAAACCAACACAGGCTATTTCATTTTAATACATAAATAATAACTGATTTTTGATATATGTGAACATGTGTAGATATGTAAGTTCATTGTTTGTTGTTCTATTCCAATATTTCATGTGTTCATTAAATTGATGAACCTGATTTTGTATTAATAATATATAAAGAATTAATCGATAAATCTAATTATAGTAAATGCACGAACACATACTTCTAATATAAAAATAAAATCTGTCAGTTACTGATTCTAATTATTTTTACTCCATAACAAGTTATTACTCTAAAATTTTAAACAAAAGTTTTTAAAATAAGAAAAACAACACTTCTCTAAAAGACTTTTTATTGAGATTACACTTAGCTGTAAACAACCTCATTGAAAGTACCACTTGAAAATTCTTTTGTTTTTAACTTTTGTTTTTTATCCTTAAGAAAGTTTCTCAAATATATTCCCATTGGTTAATTATTTTAGTTTTATTTAATAATTATTTACACTTTAGCCAATGTCAATTATTATTAATTTAGACAATCGTAGAAATAGACTTTAACTATAAAGTCAATGATTGAAATATGTCATTATCAATACATATATTCTACTCACCATATAATTCCCTTTTATGAGTCTTTTATATCTTCATTCATAAAATAAATATCATGTATGAACATGGAAATATTTCTTGTTTGACGGTTAGTGTCAAACCCCTAAAACATTACCTTCATGGCCACATACCACATAGGAAAGTCAGCAGCTAGATAAATAAATGAAATAAAAAAGAGTGTGAATAGAGTGAGCTGTTAATTTTTATTTAGAATAAAAACGAAATTAAACAACCTATTTTATTTTTGTTGTCAATTGTGGAGGTATTGCACTGTATTTGTTTTGGTACAAGTTGCATTGGCAATTTAGAATTTTAAATTATCCAATTCCCAAAAAAATATCTCATTGTATTTTGACACGCACAATATTTCTAAAATTTACATACTAAAATATTAACAGTTAGTATCAGATAACAAAACTAATTCCTATAGGCGAAAAATCTTTACAAAACTTGGTATAGAAAAATAATTACAAAACTTGGTATAGAAAAATAATTACAAAACATTGTATAAAAAATAAAAAATAAAAACTTTTTCACAAAAAGCTTTTTAAAAAAACTAAAACCATACACATATTTTTATTATAAAATATATCAAAAACCATAAAAATATACTATTATATATGTACATACTAAAAAAAACTATATATATACTCCTATATGTATTTTACTATATACATATTTATCTTATACATGTATATTTTATTTCTTTTTCTTTTTTTTTTCATGCTTGTCCACCTATAAAATAATTCCCTAGAAAATAAAATAAAAATCCCTAGGAAACTAGGTATTTCAAGGATATGATAGTACCTTTATTTATATTCATACCATGAGAATGTAATATATTTTAAAATAAAAATAAAAACTTTTCTTCTGTTTTGTTTCTCTCAAGAAAAAAAAATTATCTTCAAATATAACCACTCTTAAATCATCAATCGAGTGATCAGGCAAATTGAAAAGTTTAGAAATTGATCTATCTTCATTTTTATGTAAAACATTAGTACTACGATTGGTCATTCAAATATGTAGACAGTGTAGATTGTGTGTTTTTTATTATATTTTTATTTTTCATTTAGTTAATTCGTGTATATATATATAAACAAAAAAAAAAAGACTTATAAATCCAATAAATAATATTATATTTCAACCAGAGGACTGGTTTTCATCAGAAAGAAAAAAATACACAGTAAAATGGCGATAATCAAAAATTACAGATTTGGTAAAAGATTAAAAATTTAACAACCCCCCCCCCCCTGATTGGTCACAAAATCTAACACAGAATATCTACCCAATCAATGACAAAATTCAAACAAACAAAAAAACTACATTCCCTCCTAATCAAGCTTAAATTCTATTTAAATTAAAATAAATATAAAAATAAAAAATCCAAAATTAAAAATTAAAATAAACATATGTGCATACATAGAAAAATTAAACTATGCCTACATACAAAAAATAGCTGTGCTCACATTAATATTCATTAAAAACTAAAATACTTATACATTTTAAAAATTATAGTTAGTGCAAAGTACAATAATTTATAACTAATTATTTATCTATAAACCAATTAAGCACAGATATTAAACATCCATGTAACCAATCTTTACATAAAAAACCTCATATAAGAAATTTTTCACATAAAAAACACACATATAGAAATCATTTAGGAGACCAGGTAACCCAGAGATGTAATAGTTCCAGTGTTCAAATTCAATCCATGTGGCTCTAAGGTCTTGAATTTAAAAAATAAAAAAACTCTCCTTTTGTTTCCTCTCCCTTGTAGAAGAAAAACCTTCCTGAAGAATCACTACTTTTAAATCATCAATTGAATGATTCAGTAAGTTAAAATGTTTTGAAACCGGTCTATCTTTATTCTTATGCAAAATGTCAAATCTATGATTAGTCATTCTGACATGTAAACTATTTGCTGACTCACCTATATACTGGTTTAAATATCTACTACACTCTATCAAATATATCAAATTAACACTTTTACATGTAACATAATTAGGAATATACCATTTGAAATTAACAATTCTTAGTACTAAAGACCACTTTTGTCACAACAATATGTTTACATGTAAAACAGCTTTTATCTTTACATGGAGAACATTCTTTTTCCTGTACAGAACTACATATATGTTAAAGAGATTAAAAGAAGATATAGAAAAAAATAACAAAATGTTACTTTGATTTTTGCTAAGATAAGAAAATAAATTATTATCACAAAATTAATTAGCAATGCTAGAAAGCTAAAATCACAGCATTCCATGACCTTTATCAAAGATGGCTATCAAAGGGGAAAAAAGATTACTTTGCAGTAAAATTACTTTCAATTTTATCAATGTTAAAAGGTGCCAACAGAATATGCATCGCTTACTAAAATCAGGGAGAGATATAGAAAGCAAATATTTCATGTGTCAGGAGTCTTAGATCTTCATCTTCTAAAAAAATGCAGCTTACTATAAAATCATTGTAATATTTGTCGCTAGAAAAAGTTCATTTGCTGAAGGTTTTATCTTCCTGAAGTCTTAAAATGCTGAGAGTGAAGCCATCATCTTCCTAAATATTTGAATCCTAGACTACTTATAAGTGGCAATAAGAGACTATGTTAGATCCTTCCCAGGAGAGCAAAAACATTCATGCATGGTAATCTACACAGTGTTAATTATCAATTTATTTATGCATCCAGAAAATCATTTACCTATTTAGCAATCCACCCATTCTTAAGTATTTATGTCTACTTATCTATCTACAAACATGTCTATCTATCTCTTTTTACTTGTTTATTTATCTATTTACCTATCTGTATATCAATCTATCCAATTATTTATTTATCCAATCATTCATCTCCATTTAAATGAAAGCATATATGAAACAGATAAATATATAGTTAAGTGAATTGTTAGATAAGTAGATGAGATAGATAGATAGATAGATAGATAGATAGATAGATAGATAGATAGATAGATAGATAGATAGATAGATAGATAGATAGATAGATAGATAGATAGATAGATAGATAGATAGATAGATAGATAGATAGATAGATAGATAGATAGATAGATAGATAGATAGATAGATAGATAGATAGATAGATAGATAGATAGATAGATAGATAGATAGATAGATAGATAGATAGATAGATAGATAGATAGATAGATAGATAGATAGATAGATAGATAGATAGATAGATAGATAGATAGATAGATAGATAGATAGATAGAGATAGTGAATGCTTACTCTGATGTTTATGTAAACAAACCTATGATTGATGGTGTTTTTGGTAAAATGCCATCTATTGATCATAAGTATAAGCGTTAGCAAGTTAAACTTGTTTTTTTGTTTTTTATAAATGTACCTTTTGAGGTTAATGACATATATTGCAGAGGCTTCTACTATGTTGTGATACTGAACTGATATCAGACCCATATAGCTATCTGGCTTGCTGTGCTGAGTTTTAAGACATTACGAGTCTAAAAAATTCATGCTTGTAAGCTGAATAGAAATTGTTTCATAAATGCGCAAAGTTAGTATTTAGATCTAGTTTCTTATTCCTACCCTTCACTGATGATAGCAAATCAGCTTGAAATCATGATCTGAAGGTGGAATTAATGATAGAGATAGTGAATGCTTATTCTGTAGTTTATGTAAACAAACCTACGCTTGATGGTGTTTTTTGGTAAAACGCCATCTATTGATCATATATATATATATATATATATATATATATAATCATATATATATATATATATATATATATATATAATTTTGCAAGAGTTCCTGCTAGAATCCATGCTCATATCTTTGAAATGGCAGAGTAGGAGGACAAAGATTTTGCTAACTCTTTATGGAGAGATGGTGATCTCCTACCCTATCTTACATGCCAGGATGGTATGTAATTATCATCAAAAAGATGTAAACATTCCAGCCAGCTGTAGCATGTCATAGATCAAACCATAATTCCTGTCCAGAAATCGAGTGTGACACTTCACCCACTGACTGATATTCCAAGAAACCAGCTGCTCAAGAGTAGGTAACCAAGTAAATGCCACAGTGCCCTAAAAATGAACTTTAACCTCTGAATCATAAACTCTGTAATGCTAGATTCCTAATGTAAAAGTAAATGTCCCAACTTAATCTTTTTAAAACTAGAATATAATAATGTAAATGAAACTCTTGCCTGAAACTAGTATTGTAATCCTTCATTTCAATACTCTCCATTCTGATAAATGTAATAATTTATTTAAACATGTATTCTTTGCAGTTATGTCTGTACCTATTTTGTTCTATTTTCTTTAAAATTTATGTGTTGTTGCATCCTCAATATTTTGAAACAGCGAATAACTTTAATTTTAAAAAAATCCTAGTAAAGAAATGATAATTAATGTATTTGCTTAAATTATATTTTAAAATATTTATTTATTGCACCAGCAAGCTGTTTCGAAATATTATGTTGAAATGATGACTGCTCACTTTGGACTAGACACCATCATTTCAGTCCTCTATAATTTCTTGTGTCTGTAGTGATTTGCAAAGCCATAGTTAATAAATATGGTTTTAATAAATAATAATCTTAAGATAATAAGAAAGTATATTGATTATAGCATTATTAATTGGCCATAGATTATGCTTTCTCCTGCCCTAGTTAAACTGATTGACTATGCAGATTTCAGATATTAAATGAGATTAATAATTTAATATTAAGTTCATTGATATAGTGTTATTATTACATTTATTTAGAGAACTTAAATTTTATTAGCTGGACAGATAGAGGCTATCTGTTTATAGGCTCTATTAATTTATATATACATATTTGTATTTTACTATATGCATTGTGGGTGCATGATTTCTAAGTATTACTAATACATTACATCTTACTATACCTACTGATGAATTTGCAATGATGACTGCTTCCATCCACATTTCATTCAGATAGTGCTACATCTTTATTACAAATATAGCATGAGGATCCAGATCCCATTTTTAAACCTATCCAATTTCCTGAACATTATATATTCATATTATATTAGTAGCCAGCCACATGGTCCTAGGGCACTGGGTAGTTGATAGTGAATCTGGTGTATAATTACCCACTCACACTGCAGTCTTAATATTTAATATTTTAGTCTGTGACATAGCTTATATATGTTAATCTAAGACAACCAATTCTCCTTTTGGCTGTGATAATTAGTTATTCAGCATTTCTTCTGAATCATAATCATGAGTACAAACCAAGATCTGCATTGTTATAGAGCTGAATTATATGCATGTATTTTAATATGTAAAATAAATAAAATGTCCATTAATTAAAAACAAAATTGTAATTATAATTGAAATAATAAATTTAATGGTTTACAAACTATTACAAACAATCCTTCAATCTGCAGAAGTACTTTCAGTTAATTTCTTAAACCTGCCTCAACTGCCATTAAATTAAAAAAAAAAGTGGAAGCAAACATCATCAATTCAAATCCCATGAATCTCGTATTTTAATGTTAGCAGTTTGTTGATTTATTAAATGCATTTTATTCCTGTTTATAAAAATTGCCCCTTTAATTTTTTTTACTATAGTTTCTCTCCTTAAAAAGAATTTTCACATTTTCAAAATCAAATTTTAATTTATATTTACATGATTTTTTCATGATCAAAAAAAAACTGAAGGAGACATTATATCACCATTATTTTTACTTTTTACATGCTTATATAACAATTCATGCTCCCTCAATTTCTTCTCAATACTGCACCTAGATTCAGTAAAAGAAAAATTAAAGAGGCAATTTTTATAAACTGGAATAAAATGCATTTAATAAATTGACAAACTGTTAACATTAAAATATGAGATTCGTGGGATTTGAATTGATGATGTTTGCTTCCGCTTTTTTTTTTTTTTAAAT
The DNA here is from genome assembly GCA_028023455.1 of Epiperipatus broadwayi. Lineage (NCBI taxonomy): Eukaryota > Metazoa > Onychophora > Udeonychophora > Euonychophora > Peripatidae > Epiperipatus > Epiperipatus broadwayi. The sequence goes on along the minus strand of JAQFVV010006313.1, from coordinate 2,393,108 downwards.
TTAATGGCAGTTGAGGCAGTTTTAAGAAATTAATCAAAGGTACTTCTGCAGATTTAAGGATTGTTTGTAATAGTTTGTAAACCATTAAATTTATTATTTCAATGTATTTTAATATTAGATTCCAACCAGTAATCACCTAAACATCCACAGTAAAATATAGTAATCAATATCTCTCACTGCTGTCAGGCAACCTTCACACCTTTTAATAGCAAGAATGGATATCCAGTCATACTAATGGTCCATTGAATATATATGGACCCTTAAAGATTGCAACTTGACTACAGAGTATGAAATATTGATACATTGAGGTTTAAATAAACCTCTTTAAACATGAAATAAACATGTCACTGTATTGCAGACTAATAAATAGTCAATTGACATTACAAACTGCAATACTTTTAAATTGCCCATGTATTATTTAGAAATTATATATATATATATATATATATATATATATATATATATATATATATATATAGTTGTCATATTTACTGTAATTGGCAAATGACAATATAATAGTATTTGATATATAAAATGGGTGCAGGCATAAATCTAACCTCACATGCACACACGTTGGTATATGATTCAATGAGAGACACTGTAAACCCAAATTAGTCTCATCTGCTATGTAGTGCCTGTGAGCGCTCGATTCAATTCATTTACATTTGTAATTTGTTTTCTTTGTGTGTTGTTTTATCTCATTTATGATTTAATAAATAATAAATCTGTTTTATATAATTATCTTGTTTTGTGTTACTTAACTCGCAATATTACTGTTAGTCTATATATATATATTGTAACGATATATAAATATGTCGCTACATTAATTTAAAATAAAAACTTAAAAGTTCGCAAATAAAAGTAAAAAACTAAACGCTAAAATTAAAATGTTTGTTAAACGTATATACATTCGCACAGATGCCAAACTTTAAAAATATTTTTTTTAAAAAACAAATAAATAAGTATTTCAATGTACTTTTTTATAAAAAAAAAGTACAAGATTTAAAAATAAAAACAGGTATTAATTAATTCTTGTAATCTGTAAATGGAAATGATTGTTTATAAATTGTTTGAAAAGCAAGCTAGCCTTGGGCTCTTGTATAATTAAAATGATCTGATGAAAGATAGATAAGAAAATAAAGAGAAATTAGCTTGACCAATGAAAGCACCAAGCCTTCGCTCGGACCCTAACGAAAGTGATGGATTAGTGACGTTTTGTTGATTGAATCCATGTGGATAATATAAAAAGAGAAATACAGTTTTTTTGGACAGTTCCAGCATTTTGTGTTTGAGAGATGTGGTAGTATACACATACCACACTCTCTGTATAAAAAAAATGAAAGGACTGTGATACCTTGAACCAGCTATTGAGATCTCCAGAGCACTATCTTCCAATGGAGGTGTCGCGGGAATTAAAAGCAGAAATCTGGACTCTTCTACCATGAGCTATAAACTTTACAAATTAACAACAACAACAAAAAAAGTAATTAAGAACTTTCATCATTGTTTTTTTTTAAAGATTCAGCTAATTTAAATTTTAAAATGAACTCTTATTTGATTTTCAAATTAATAATTGATTGTTTAAATTTATATAGTTAAGTTTTGCTAAAATCATTTCCATTTTATTATTTTTATTTGTAGTAATATTTATTGTAGAAATTATTGTATGCATTACATTTAAGTTAGGTATAGACATTGCATAGATTTGTTAGTGGTTGATTATGTTGTGGTTTTCACAGTCGATTAGAATAAATAAGTCAACAATATCACTGCAGTGTCTTATGATGAACACCAAAGGGTCTCCTGTATTCCCTCAGCAATTGACGTTATCGATTGACTTTGTATTTTGATTGGTTGTGTTTAATTTGGAATGTTTTTGACCATGGAATCTGTGCAGCTGATCTATACTCGACATTATAAAACAAATTGTATAAAAATAATCTGTGCGAATGTATTTAAATGTTAAATTTAAGTCAGGCATGAATGGCTATATAGTTTTGTAAAGTTATATTAAGGGAGGGTAATCTTAGGTTATTCATTTCGTAGTTGAATTGGTTCAATGGATTGGATATATTTGTGTAATTGTAGATGTAGTATGAGATCCGCTAAGGGCAGGATTATATAAGGGAATATATTATATATATATATGCCACACACCTTCTGTTTGCCTATGGATGGGTTTGTAAGACTGCAAAGGACCACAGTCCATTCCTATGGAGTTTTATGTTTATTGTTCTACTTGCCAACAGATGTAACATTCCTGTTGGTGGAGAGACAATGTCTTCTCTAATTCTACTTACTGATCAGATGTACATTCCTGACAGTATAGTATTTTGTGTTGTCGTATTTTCATGCTACATTGAATACATAAATGTATCAGATGGATTGGCACCGGTTTGATTGCGAAATTTGTTGCCTAAGGTTAAATCAGGGAAGAATATTTCCTTTTCAAATGCAGATCTATGTAGTCTATTCATACTCGACTATCTAAATAAAATATTAAACTCATTGAAACTTAGTTAAATGTAAAATTAAAAGTTAATATAAAAATCTAAAATGTTAAACTTATTCCTCAAATTAGAATGATTTTATATGTGCGTAAATAAATATTTTTATATGTTAATTTCTGGCAGTGGCTTTTATTTATTTATATTTAAGATATAAATTAAGATATAGATTTTTATCTCTGCATCTCCACTGAGCTAGTGACTTGGGCTAACGATCTGAATATTTAAATAAAGTGGAATCTTAACAGCGCGTATCTGCCTACTCTATAAATTTTTCTAGGTTTAAATGCCTAGATGGTGCCCCGTAGAGCGGATATCGTAGTTTGCGGTTAGATTCGATCTTAGCTTTCATTTTAATCGTTATAATATATATATATATATATATGCCTTATTGATCTAAATTGTTGGTTTAGTTAACATAATTTAATCTATTGTCCATTGGTTAGCCTGTCTAAGCACTTATCTGTGAGTTTCCTGTTTCTCCCTGTCATATGCCAGCTCATAGGTTGAATTAAGACCAATGTGTAATTGCAGAAATGTCACTCATAAGGCGTTGAATCATGGAATGTCAGTATACAGGTTAGAGCTTAGTCAGAATTGGGGTTTACCATCTCATTCTTATCAGTTTTGATGTACTTTACCTGAATTCTGAATTTTGTTGCATGAGTGTACAAATCTAACCATTACAATAGATATATGACTATATATATATATATATATATATATATATATATATATATATAGTCATATATATATATATATATATATATATATATATATATATATATAAGAAGAAAGACAGATAAGTTATTAGAAAGGCAGATAATTAGATAGTTAAATGGATAATCCAAGATCAACATGAGAACTATTTCAGCATTATATCAAAGTGAAAAACAATTGGAAAGTATTAACATAACAAAAATAGAAACAAAATTTAAAGAAAAACATTGATCACAAAAATAATTTTGAAAAACCACAACTAACAAAAAAAGATTTATAAATTTAAAAAAAAAGCTGGGTTTAATATTGTTTCATGAACAAAACATTATTATTTTTCCCTCACTTTATATTTAGATGTCAAACCTGTCAAATACCTCACATGGTGAAAACAATCCTGAAAACAATCGTTCTACCCCCCCCACCTGCTCAGACACTTACTGTTAAGATTATCATCATTATCATCATCAACCATTATCAATCCACTGCAAGATGAAGGTCTCTCTAAGTTTAATCCATCTTCTCCGATCTTTAGCTTCTCTTCTCCACAACACCCCTGCACATTTTCTTATTTCATCCATCCATCTCACATGGGGTCTCTTTCTGGGTCTTTTACAATCTCTTGGAATCCAGTTTAAAATTTCAATTGTCCATCTATTATCATCTCTTCTAGCAATATGTCCAGCCCAACTCCATTTCAATCTTTTAATTTTTTCAATAAGGTCAGTAACACCTGTTTGTTGTCTTACCCATACATGGCGTTTTCGATCTCTTCTTGTTACTCTCAACATACATCTCTCCATACTCCTTTGAATGGTCTGAAGTCTCTGTATTGCTCTTCTATTAAATGTCCAAGTCTCAGATCCATAAGTAAGAACTGGTAAAACACATTTGTTAAAAACCCTCCTTTTCTAATACACAGGTATATTTCCTTTTAGTATCAAGTTATTTCTACCAAAAGCACTCCAACCAAGTTTAATTCTATGATTAATTTCCTCCATTATGTTTCCATCTGTATTAATAATCTGACCAAGGTATTTGTAACTGTTAACTTCTTCTAATTCTTCATAATCAATCTTTATTTTCATATTTTGAGCAAATCGATTAAACATTACTTTAGTCTTTTTAACATTTATCTTTAGTCCTACTTTTCTACTTTCATCTGCTAACTCCTGCAACATTTCCTGCAGCTCTGAAGCATTATTTGCAAAAACAACTACATCATCTATGAAATATAAATGACTTAAATACTCTCCATTTACTTTCACTCCTTTAGTTTCCCATTTTAATCCACAAAATACTTCTTGCAGCACTGCTGTAAAGAGTTTTGGAGATATGGAGTCACCTTGTCTTATACCTTTCTCAATGTTGATTTTTTCCAGTATCATTATGTAATCTAATTGTTGTTGTTGCATTTTTATAAATATTCTTTAAAATATGACAATATCCTGGATCTATACCTTGATGATCCAATGCTTTAATCATGAAGACATGTGTATAGAATCAAATGCCTTTTCATAATCTACAAATCCAAAACATAATGACAACTCATATTCATTTGTCCTCTCTATGACTTCTCTCAATACCTGGATATGATCTATTGTACTAAAACCACTTCTAAATCCAGCTTGTTCTCTTGGTTGGTGGAAATCCAATGTTCTCTGTAGACGAGTTGTAATTATCTTGGTAAAAATTTTATATAAAACTGATAAAAGGCTGATATGTCTGTAATTTCTAATATCTTCTTTATCACCCTTTTTAAATATTAATATTATTACTGCATCCTTCCAATCTTCCGGTACATCTTTATCATTTAGACATTTGGTATATAACTTTGCTAAAATTGTTTCTATTTCTTCACCTGCTTCTTTTAATATATCAATTATAATTCCATCATTTCCTGGAGCCTTTCCTTTCTTCATACACTTAATTGCATGTCTCACTTCTACATTTAAAATTCTGGGCAATTCGGAAAATGTAATAGATATAGGAGGTACTTGTTCTTTATTACTATATAATTCTTGATAAAAATCTTCTACCAATTTCATGATGTCATCTCTCTTTTTAGTAATAATTCCATCTTTTTTCTTATTGCAGATATAAATTTCCTACCAATACCAAAATGTTGTTTAACATTTTTGAGACTTTTATTTTCTTCTACAGCTTTCATTGCTATTTCACAGTAATACTTTCTTATATCATTTTCAATTCCTTTCCGTACCATTTTACAAAATTCAAGATATTCAATTCTTTTTAATACATCACTTTTGTATATCTTCATATTCCTTCTTTTCTTCATAAATTCTCTAGTCTCAGTAAAAATTTTATTAATCAATTGCTGGTTTTTTCTACCAGCCATGTTTGTTGCAGTTTTTAAAAGTGTATCAGTTATTTTCATATTAATTTCATTCAAATATGAATCATGTTCAAAATCTCCTAACCCTTGAAACTTATTTGTAAGTTCTAATTTAAATTCATTAGAATGTTTCTGAAGATTAGGAATATCAACTATAAATATTGTTTTTCTTAATAATTTTTGTCTCTCTAGTTTTACATTAACACGTAACTCACACCTCACTAATCGATGATCACTTCCTGTGTTAAATTTATTAAGAACATTACAATCTTGAAATATGTATTTTCTGTTAGTCAAAATATAATCCAATTCTGCTGTACCTTCATTTGGATGCTTCCATGTCCATTTCCTTTTAACATTTTTCTCAAAAAATGAATTCATAATATAAAGTTTTTCTTTTTCTGCAAACTCCACAAGTCTATGTCCTCTCTCATTTCTATTACCATAACCAAAATTAACTACAGCAATTTCATCCTTCATTTGTCTACCAATTCTAACATTAAAGTCTCCCATAACAATTTTAAAATGTTGTTTACTCTGATCAAAAGCCTTTTGTACATCCATATAAAATTTTTCTACTACTTCATCACTATGAGAACTTGTTGGGGCATAAACCTGAATTATCTGCATTTGGTATCTGCTATTAAGTTGTATAACTATTCTTGCCACTCTGTCCGATACATCATCAATCTCCACAATATTGTTCTTCCACTTTTTATTTATAATGAATCCTACTCCACTTGTATTTCCAATATGTGTGCCTTTATAATAGAGTATATGTCCACTTTTTAAATCAATTGTTTCTTCTCCTTTTCTTTTAACTTCACAAAGTCTAATAATGTCCCATTTAATATAAGACAGTTCTTCTTCTAATTCTTGCAATCTTCCTTCACTTGAAAGTGATCTGCAGTTGTAAGTACCTAAATAAAAAGTTGTCATCAAATGGCAGCCTGAGTCCGCAATCAGGGGATTCTTAGCACCCTCCGCTTTCAGCCACCAACAGCTGCCTTGGTTGGTGACTTTACAGCCTCCTGGGAATAAAGGCCATGCTTTATTTTTGTCTGTCATAAATGTATATATGTATTGGAAAAATATTTATCATTTACACAAACATTCATTCTGCCTTATCAGGCACTGAGAAGAAAGACCATGGTGTTTCTTGTTTATAAACTCAGAGGTAAAAAGCCAATAAACTCACCATGCTGGCTAATGTGTGTTGGTGAGCAGCCTATCCATGTTCGTATACTATATGAATAATCACATAGTAATAACAGCTGCAATGACAAGAACGTATGGAGTGGACATTAGGTATTTGCCCTGCTCAGTTTTTTTAAGGCCTCCAAGAGGAATCAAAGGGTCTCCTTTCAGTTAATAGCAAACTCCTTTCTGCAGCCATTAAGATTATATATGTATATTCATAAAATATTTTATACATGCAAACTTTTGTATTATATAAAGATTTTAAACTTAATAAAAAGTTTGTTTTTTTAATCAGTTATTTATTTTCAGCATTCAAAAAAAGTAAGACATCAAAGTTTATTACATTTGGATGACCAGGTAACTCCAGTTGAATATTTTTCTGACTAAGACATGGATTCAGGACACCAGCTAAGTAAAACCTATTTTAAGTTTCATATTGATTTATTAATTTATTATTAATCATATGTAATATGTTTTTGTAGTGTTTATTAATTTTAGTATTATATAATAATTTTAGTAGTATCATACACTACTTATGTTTATTACTAAAATTTCTCTCATAATTAAACATTTGATGATATCTAGTATGTGATGCTTATTAATTGTAAAAGTTAAAATACTTTGTTTTATGCCACTTTTTTTAATAGTTGATTTTGTTATGCACATTTTCTGCGTTTTGGTGCTATATTCTAGGATTTTAATATATCTCATAATTAAACTTTTGATACCATTTAATTTATTGCTTTTTTATAAATACTTTAATTTAAGAATATTATTTCTTGTGTTAGTTAATGCAATTTTGCTTTGTTTACATTAGGCCAACGTAGGTTATGTTTTTCTACTATATTTAAAAAAAAAAAAAATTAGTATTGTTTTAATGTTTTATAACATTAATAATATTTTGATGTTTCTTATTTGGTCATGTGATTGTGACATTTTTTTTCTTTTATGGCTGTTTCCTGGTTATTAATATTTGACTTTTAGTTAATTGGGTTTTTTTAATCATATGATTATGCTATATACTTCCTTTCATTTTTTTTGACTGTTTCCTAATTAATATATTAATATATTGTTTCTGAAATTAATTTTTAATCATGTGTAATATGCTTTTATTGTTTGTAAAACCAAACACTAACCTATAATTTGAATTTAACAGCTCACATTTTAATTACTTCTCCATTATATTTTAATCTGATATATATACATGTATGGTACAAAACGATTGGAATTTGGTAATATTTAAAAGCTAAAAAAATAAAAATTATGTCAAGCATTGGTAGCTGAGAGGTCAGTGCAGCGACCTTGCAAGCAAGCAGTTGCTTGCACATGTTTGTTGTGGATTCGCTTCCCGTCCAATGCTATGACATATGGAAAACATTAATAAAAATTGGAAATAGTTCAATAAACACTATTTAGTTTTTTTTTTGTCAGTGTAATTTATTTTTACATGCATATAATGAAAGTTATTTGTGTGTTGGTATTATCTATTTAATTGAAATAAAATTAAAATTGGAAGGAATGAAAATACATGTAGATTGTTAATTCAGATAAACAAAAGAAAGAAATTTCTAATGCATGTGATTACCAGCGAAGTAATGTCTTTCTAATGATAATTAAGTATGGCACTGAAGGAATTCATAGAAAAAGAACGGTGTAGCTAGAAAGAAAAGAGAATTTTACAAGATTATCAACTTGTATTCTGATAAGAAAACAAAAGATGAAAATATATGTGCAGAAATCTCAAAACTAGTTGTGATATAAAAAAGGGGGCAACTTCAGCTGGGTCTTTTAGCTGTTTTTTTTTTGTATTCTGGATGGAGTGAGAGGACAGGAGGGACTAGTTATTGTTTTCTTGTCCTGACAACTGCAATAAAATACCTCCATCTGAACTACTAATACGCTGCATCAATTCATCATGCATGAGTAAAATTTTTGCTAATACTTTCACAAAAAGGTCACTTACAAGCTTTAAGTCTAGTCTTAACTTTACTATAGACCAGAAATGTGAAAATGTCACCAGAATGGAAACAAACTTAACTACTACAAAGACCTTCATAAAAAGACCATATATGGTCCAATAATCAATGATCTACATAAACCTGAGGATCTTACAGTAAGATACTATTCATACAATAACTCATGTCTTATTAAATATGTGCACAAACTAAATACTAACTAGAAGCTTCCAATAATTAATTAATTGACTGTCATTGTTATCTGAATATGGGTGATTCTTTCATTTTTATTAATAATTTATAATTATCTTCTAATGTTTTGGTTAGTTTGTTTTAATAAAAATATTTATCATTAATTTAACTCTTTCATTATGCATTCTTAATTTTAATTTGTTACATTTTTTTAAGGAAATGTTTTGAGAAATGTATAAATTACCTATGCCAACATGTCCATTTCATATTTGAACAGTAGGGAAATTTAATATAAAGTATTATATGTCAAGAAAGTAAAATCCTGATAATATTGCATCGAGTTATTTGCCTCAAATCAATGGGATGTGGTGCTATACAAATCAGTTTGTATACAAATCCTGCTGCCCTCTTAAACAAAAAACTGATTCTGTCAGCAATCCAAATCAGAGTAAAATATTATGTCAGTTAATTAGAAAATATAATTATGTTTAAGAAATATTTGAATTCACATTTAATTAACTAATGCATTATTCAGTATAATGTATACATCTAATTTATGGTAAATCATACAATATTAATACAAACTCAAATATGATATTTATATATGTAATATGTAGTCTACACATAAACTAATATAAACTATGTTTTGATTTTTTATATTTTTTTTATTTATTATTACTACAATCACACTTATATTTTAAAATGCTACACTAATATAAATTGATTACTGATTATCTTTTCCACATATGGTAAATCATACAATATTAATACAAACTCAAATATGATATTTATATATGTAATATGTAGTCTACACATAAACTAATATAAACTATGTTTTGATTTTTTATATTTTTTTATTTATTATTACCACAATCACACTTATATTTTAAAATGCTACACTAATATAAATTGAGTACTGATTATCTTTTCACATGTATGTGGACTTTAAATATGATCTACCTTAATGTCATATTATAAATTTATTTAAACACACATTCTTCCAAAGCATAAGCTTGTGGTTAAGACCTGTAGAGGTCCCTACTTTCGCATTTTCACACACTCTTGAGGTTTGTAGCCTCAATAAATATTACTTAATGCCATATACAATAAAACAAATTTTGTATTTTATCCTGATGTTAGCTTCTTGACTTTTTGTAGATCTTTGATCTCAATCTCATGTTTGCTTCTAAAAAAATAAACTCCACATAAAACAGTTTAAATATGTATATAAAATTTATTAGGATATCAATATTACAGATTATAACTAATCTACTTTTTATTTATTCTCTGTTTAACATGATTTATTATTTTAAATGTAGCTCTTTATTTTTTTGACTATATTAGCTTTTATTCTAATTTAGGACTCATGAAAGTAAATGTTTTAAAAAAGAGTGTGTACTGATGAAACGTATTACATCTCAACATTTATTCATTTTAACTATCATGTGACAAATCATATTAAATCCATCTCAATAAGCATTTTAAACAGTAAAGAATTCTATCCTAGACAAGTATAAAAACATTTATCATTATCATTATCAACAGTATTCCATCAAATGGATAGATTGAGAGAGTAGTCACACCATCAATTCATCCATTTTTCCATTCTATTCTCTTCTTTCCCCAGCTCTTCAATTCCACATAATTTTTCCCATCTCTTATATTATCCAACAATGACAATATATTTCATCCTTTTTTCTTACATCCACTCACAATTTTCTCCAAAACATCTTTCATTAAACTATAATTACTACTCAACATATCTTTATAATTTATTATATTGAAATACAAAACAATATACTAGGATGATCATAATGTCATAATAAATAGACCATACTTATATATCTAAATACATAAATATTTTCTATTTTTATACTCATGTTTAAATGATTAAATGACTATTTGACCCCAAACAAAAGATCAATTTATAAATGCATAGGAAAAAAAACTACTGCTTAATTTTCAATATTATATTACATGAAGCATTCTTCATTTTTTTATACTCAACTTGTACTATTATTTTACATATATATTTTTATAAACCTTTATATAAAAACTTTTAGTCTTTAAACATAATTATCTATATTATTTAACTTGAAAAACTTTTTACTTGAGGGATAAAAAATATTTTCTTAATAATCTAAATATTACTTCTCGATGCTTCTCAACATAATGTCATTTTATTAATATAAACTTCATATCAATATATTTTATAGACAATCTCTGCCAATGGAATGAATACACATTTAAATGCACACATATATTATATTTAATGTTTCCATTAATGAATATAAAATAAACTATCAGTCATTATACTTTAAATATTCCAGCCACATTATTAATGCAAAGAGATTAACTTGTCTGGGTTATTTTGGAACTTTGGTAATATTCCTGCTATGACATATTACAGTGGTAATATTTTCATCTGGTAATATTTATTCAAAGTTACATTTATGTCATAACAACCAACAATCCTGACATGACTAATCCATGTCAAATAAACTGACCCTTTCTTTTCCATTTTAAAAGATATTAAATGGTTCACTCCATCATAGTGAATCCCCCTCTCCCAAAATATAATACATCTTTCACATCATTTGTAAGTAATACAGTTTTACATTTAAAAATACATTTACTTTTTTTAATCGTTTAAAGTGACTCTTAATACAGAACAATTAATTTTTACCTCTACGTTTGACTATAATTTCATTCATTTTTTTTATCATTATCAATCTTGAATGGTTACTATCGTAAAAGACCCTATTAGTAAGAGTAGTGGGAGAAAAAATCCAGTTAACACTAAATCCCAACAAAAAGATTCAAAATTGAATCAAAAACATGTTATGGCTTATCCAAATCCGGTCAGACCAAAGAAAACAGCTCAATTTAAAAATCCCAATATGCAAAACATGCCAGTAGTGCCTGAAAGAGAAAGATTTATATGTACATCTTTGTCGGAAGCCTCAGTAAAACTGGCTAAAAGTAACGTGGAAGTAGATCCAAAGAATAATAAACTTCCATGTGGGCCTGGAGGTCCAAACTGCCCTTGTTTGGAAGATCTCATCCTCCCCTGCAAAACAATACCAGGCTCACCAAAATCACTAACTTTCAAGGTAAGTTACATAAATAAATCCACCAAAAATCTGCTTTTTCAAAGGAGCACTCAATTCCGGAAGTTGAGAAATGCGGCAAAACTTTGCAGTTGAAAAAAATACAATTTCCTATAATTTCAAACTCAGTTTTTTTTTGGGAACAATATGTATTCTGACATACCCTACATAACAAAAAAAGAAACAGATTTTTCCAGTATTAGGAATGAAAGTTATAAGGGAAAAACCGATGCAGAGGTGGCGCCATCAAAAAAAAATTCTCAGGAATCACTCAAAAATCACAATGAAGTCAATAGAAACACCAGTACACATGCCACAGCTTCAAAAAAAGGCTCATTCGATGGGGGTGGGCCCACCTCCAGCCATATATCACCCTGGCCCCAATATAAATACCGAACGCAAAAAATTTTTTAACCTTTTTTCAAATAATGTTGTACCACCTAACCTCCCCATATTATCTAACACCCCTACATCAGTTGGATCTTTCTTGAGGATTCCAACCCACACACTTCCATCTAGTGTATCAAATAAGGACAAGCAATTGAAGTATAATAGTGTTGATCAATTTCCAACTCTTTCCCCAAAGAAAATACCCAACCTTGGAGGATCCAGTCAGTACCCAGAGGAAAGCTTGCCAAAGCCCACCCCAGCATCCTATGCCAACATTGCTGCCTGAAGTATCTCAGGACCTCGATCTATATCTGCTGGGTTCCCTGCTGTTGATAACACCCAAGTTGGTGAATCTTCTGAAATCTTTGGAAGAGCTCTACAAATAATGGGCAAAACTCATACAACCCCCAAAGAAGTAAGGGAAGACATACCTCCTTATGATAACCCCAGTAACTACAAGTGTGATCTATCTAAACACACACTGATCAATGACAAGTTTAATCAATCAATTCCACCTCTCCTTAAGAAATCTTTGAACATTTATAAGGATGATAAGACTCTGATTCTGGCTGTCACAGATGAAAACATCCACCTATTTAAATTCCCTGTTCAATCACTTTTTGAATTATTCATTACACATGGCATCTGGGGCTCGGTATACAAGGTATTGTTTCACCCTAATGACAGGTATGTGGCAATTCAGTTCAACAACATTATGGTCAAGGAGTCATTTCGTAATGGCCATAAGAGTCTATTTGGCTGATATCTGATAACCATAGACCCGGATAGGCTGAGCTCTATTGATGGCTATATCAGGAATTGTGGTGTAAACTTCAGCAAGGCCAATCTCCAGAGAGCCTTAGCCCCCTTTGGAAACATCATAGCATTTAAATATCGGACAATCCGGTATGGTGGGGCCGAGTCACTCTCCAATATAGCAGACTTTAGCATTACAATAAATAAAAAGATTTCTCCACTCAATTTACCTGGGCTTAATGAGTTCATTGATGTTCCACTTTCCATTATCCTCTGGGATGTTCCCCCCCCCAGTGCTTCCGATGCAGGGTTAGGGGACACCTCATGAAAGACTGCAGAGATTGAAGCTGCATACAATGTGGACTTATTAGCCAGGGACCGCATCAATGTCACTCTAAATATAGTACATCACCATCCCAGCCCAGCTTGGGCCCCACCCCTCAGGGGCTTTCTGGGGATCAGCCACCTGGGCTTCCTGACTGTCAATCTGACAGGACTCACCATTTTCCTGACCCCATATATGCTGCGGAAGGTTTTGGGGTGGGCTCTTCATGCAATTTGGTTGTAGAATCAATGGAGAGCCAATCTGCTAACCTGCCTGTAATTGTATCAATGGTAGATTTCCGACTACCGATGACCAACTCACCAAAAGAGGAAAAATTCATTACAGCAGTCTTAAAGAAAAGGAAGAGAAGAAAACCAAAAACACCATTAGACTCTCCTGACCAGTCAACATTAGATTCGGAATCCCTAACGGTAGATGACCTTCTGGGCCTTTTTGATCCCTGTAATCCAGGTAGCAACTCAATTTTCCCTCAAGAAAAAAAGATGTGGTGCTCCTCCCCACTGATGGCTGGGCCTCCACTGGGGGACCCCTAAAACAATTCATGAGACTGAGGTATCTATTTATCTTACCCCAAAAATATGCGATGAGTTCGCCCTCCAGGTTGATGGTTTTTCCCCTCCTCATCTACTAACAGTGATTGTGATGACAGCCCTGGTCCAGACTATGACTCAATATGGTTAGAAAAAATACCAGTGCTGGACGATCCCCTGTGCCCCCAAGTCTAGCTGATCCACTGGAACCACTTGATCGACCAACCAAATAACCATGCTCAAAATACTCTCTGTCAATGTAAGGGACCTGAACTCACAGGATATGGCATATGCCTTGTCACATTGGTTCCATAGACTGGCCCCAGATATTCTGTGCTTATCAGAAATGGAGTTACACCTCCAAACAGACCATCGTGTGATTCAACTAATCGAAGAATTCAGCTTCTTCCACTTCTCATTTTCTTCTGCCGCATCAGGAGGTGTGGCTCTCATAATTAAAAAAAAGTCACCAATAGCCCTATTCAAAATGTTATACATAGACTCTCACTGCCTGATAGCGATCTTCCAATTTCATGGATGGTCCTTCAGTCTAATAAATCTATACCTACCCAAAAACCCAGACATCATAATCAAAGTTATCCACTCCATCAAATAACTCTCAGAACAAACCCGCTTCCCACATTAATTGCAGGGGATTTCAATCAATCCTACCTTTCCTTCAGTAACAAGTACATAAAATTCCTTAATCTGTCCATGATAGGTGGAGAAAGCCTTTTTCCAGAAGGGGCGTTCTCATTTTATACAAGGCATACACATTCCCTAATAGACCTGAGTTTTTTTGCTCCTGTGATGGTGGGATAGATTGAAGCCCATCTCTGGCCCAATGGCTTCTCCGACCATTTGGCAATGGAAATCCAACTCAGGTATGAAAATAACATAATTCCAACAATCAATTATCCCCACACTATGAGAATGCTGACTAGATCGAGTATTATGACCCAACTGGTCTCTGAGGCCTATATTGCATTCCACCATCTAGAGATCATGTCTCTCCCTCCTGTGGAGGCATGGATGGCCTTTGTTAAAAAGCTAGGCTATCTAATAAATCAATGCACCCTTAAAACCAAGGGTCCAATCCGACTATTGGCTGAGCTGGACGGAAATGCCACAGTTCTGCACAACCTGTCTCTTGGGGATCAGAATATCCCACACATAATTCACTTGAAAGCAAAATATAAATCAGCACAGTCTTCCCTTGCTGAGTACCTTGCAATTAAGAGGGACCAGAGGGTACCTTCACTGGGCCCTTGGCTCAGGCAAAAGATCCCGAGCCCCCATATCGATTGAGGTACAAGGAAACTGCTACTCTGGCTCTTCCATGTTGACCAGAATCAGGAAGTTTTATTCCTTATAATTTCAGCCATTGGGGATAACTAGTGCCCGGAAAAAAATTGCTTTGGTCGACGCTGCTCCACATAAGATTATGGAGGACAATCCTGGCCTGCTTGGAATTCCAAAATTTATTTTATTCCATCTACGCCCATCTACGGTACCAATTATGCTAAACATCATAAATTTCCTTGCTAATGACAGTCGGGAAGCCTTGGACATATGTCCAATCACTATGGTTCCCCTCATCAAGAACACTGAGGGTCCACTGGATCTTGAGAACCTTTGACCCATTTCCATGGTGACACTTATGATAAAGGTTATTGAGGGCTTTATAAAAGAAGACATCCAAGATAACATAATAGAATACCTCTCTCATTATCAATTTGCAAAAAAAGGTTGCTCAACTGCTGATTCTGTCAGCCGATTTTGCCTCATCATTGACCATGTTCGCAGGAGAAGAAAATCCCAGCCAGTTGTGGTTCAGCTTGACTTTGCTGGAGCTTTTGACTGCATCAGAATTGACATATTGCATGGTATATTGGAGAGGCTCAAAGTGCCCAAGGCATACCTTCAGATTATAGAGAACCTCCTACAAAATAGGGAGGTTTTTCTTTCATTGGATGGCAGATTATCTCCAGGATTTAGGCCCTGTGTTTCCATCCCACAGGGCTCACCACTGAGCATCCTTCTCTTCACAGCCTATGTGAACTCCCTGCTTCTAAGCATTGAGGCTGCTCTCCCAGGGATATCCATTCCTGTGCTTGGAGAGTGCATATGCCACATTACCTATATGGATGATGTGGTGGTGTTTCTCTCCTCTGCAGGGAGCTTGCAAGACTTGGAGAGCTCCTAGACCAGTTTTTTCGTGTATTTGGTCTTGAGGTCAACGAATGCAAATCAGCAATGTAGTCCATCCTGACGGGGAAGCAAATCCAAGGCAGATTCAAAGCAGCCCACCAGAGCTTCCTAGGATTCCATCTCGCTCCCCCCCTCAGTCATGAGGAGAGACATGGAGAGGAAGTTATTCACCAAAATCGAAAAAACAGTTAACTCACTATCAAAAATTTACCTTTCCGTTTTGGGCAAGGTCGCCTTGCTGAATTCAGTAGTACTTCCCAAAATCACTTACTACCTGGCTGGCTTTTGACCCACCAACAACTACATTAAAAGGATCGAGACACTTTGTAGGAAACTATGCTGGGGGAAGGGGGCCCCGGTCATCAGCTTAAGCATTTTACAGAAGCCTAAACCCCTGAATGGACTGGCCTTACATGCCATTAAAGTCTTCCAAATTCAAAGGACATACAATATTCTGGTTAGGCTATTGAATTCTCATTCTGACAATGAGTGCCCAGTTCCCATAGAAAGGGTCAAATCTACTGATAGACCCCCATTCAGATTGAGGAGACTTTGGATCCAACAGCAGGTGACAGATGTCCTGTGATGGATCAAGACCTCCAGCTCCCTATTCTGTCAAAACTTACTTACTGGGACACATACCGACTAATGTTCAAGGAGAAAACATGTACCCCATCTTGCTCTCAATTTCTATCTCCAGACTTGCCAAATGGACACAATTCCTCAGACTTGAGCCCAAGTATGTAGACTTCCTGCTCAAGGTCAACCCAAGGCCCTTCCCACAACATCCTTTTTATTCCATCATAGAGGCTATAACATCGATACCTTATGTCCAATGTGCAGGAAGCAGGAAGAGACTATGGACCACATTCTGTTCCATTGTGATTCATGATCTTGTCTCCGAGGCATGATTCTGAGAAAAATGTCTGCACCTGACCTGACTTATGTAATGATTCCTCTGGCCTTTTGAAAAGGGGCTTTTTGCCAGAATTCGGCTGGCTTCATTTGTCAACTTCAGGATTTGGACTATACGTTGCAAACTATTGTTTGAAAGTGGGATTGACCATAGTCCCGAGGACCTTCTTATAAATTTCATATGGAAGGCTAGGGAGATTGACAAAAGGACTTGCCCAGAACAGTTGGTGATTCAGACCTGGGATCAACTAAAAATTTAAGTTTCAAGACAGAGTTTCCCCCTATTGCTGTGATGACAGGAATGGTATGACCTACCTCCTAACCATCCAATTTGAACTGCATACTTGTAAACCCATTGCAAACAATGCTTGTTAACAGCAGCTCTAACTATTACCTGTATACACAATTATGTACCTTACTCTATAATTGAATAAAATATATTTTTTGAATGTAAAATACATTGACTTTATATATTTGTGTTTTTGTTTTGTTTTTCTTTGTTAAACTTTTGTATGTTTGTTTTAAAAAAATATTTAAAATATAATGTTAAACTTGCAGCAAATGTATCCCATTATTTGTAATTTTATTTAAAAATATAATGGTAAAAGTTGTTATATTTGTGGGAAGGGGTGCCAATGTATCCCATTATTTGTAATTTTATCTAAAAATATAATGGTAAAAGTTGTTATATTTGTGGGAAGGGGTGCCAAACTTTATATACATTTATAATTAGAAATTGTTATATTTGTGGGTGTTTTTTTAAAAGAAGATTAAACTTACAGATCAACATTTTTTAGGTTAAAAAAATAAAGGAAATCTAAACCATTGTTACAACTCACCATTTAAAAAATGTTCCAGAGTTCTTCTTCATATTTCTATCTTTTTCCAAAACAAAAACATCTCTCCATCATTGGAATGTATACATTTTGAATTTTGCTGTTGTAAGTGGAACATGCCAGCAGAAAGCATCGTAGTATGTCAGGAGGGGGAAAAATGATTTTGCTGATTTGTTGTGTCATTGTAATGAATATCCTTTCCTTGAAACTCCTTAGGTATTCCAATAAGCTCATATATTTCTTATTCCTTATTGCCCAATTGTTTATCAACCTCTGATTATTTTTTTCTTCTATCTCCTTGTAATAAGCCATTTGTAAAAAAGCAAAACTCACAAATGTCTGTTTTATTTAGTATCATAATATCTTTTTTTTTCTTTTTTCATAATGAATATATGTTTCAAATTATTTTGTCAGATTTAAACATTTATATTACATGTGGTATGACATATTATTACTGGTGACATATTCTATGTTTTGTGATATGTTTAAAATAACATCTCAGAAAGATCTGTGGACTAATTTTAGCAATTAAGTTGGTCTGCATATTCCTTGGTGTTATTTTAAACATATCACAAGCTTAGAATAATACATCATAGCAGGAATAATACCAAAGTACTGTTATTTTAAATAATGTTCAATTAACATTCACAACAATAACAACAACAACAACAATAATAATAATAATAATAATAATAATAATAGTAGTAGTAGTAGTAGTAGTAGTAGTAGTAGTAGTAGTAATAGTAATAATAATAATAATAGTAATAATAATAGTAACAATAATAATAGTAGTAGTAGTAGTAGTAGTAGTAGTAGTAGTAATAGTAGTAATGTTAATAATAATAATAATAATAATAATAATAATAATAATAATAATAATAATAATAATAATAATAATAATAATAATAATAATAATAATATTAATAATAATAATAATAATAATAATAATAATAATAATAATAATAATAATAATAATAATAATAATAATAATAATAATAATAATAATAATAATAATAATAATAATAATAATAATAATAATAATAATAATAATAATAATAATAATAATAATAATAATATACAAAAAGTGGGTTGCATAACTTTTAAAATTTGTCTAATAATTAAAATCACTTTTTTGATATTGTAACAAAGATATCTATTTGGTTTTCTTTTCCATCTTTTATAATGATTAAAACAGGATGGTTAACTATTATTTGTCTGAAGGTTTGTAATGATGGTATATTATAAGATGTGATATGTTGGACTATTTCCATCATTTATGAGTGAATATTGAATGTATAGAAAATTTTAAACTTTATTTAAACTTTTCAAATACAAACAACTTGTTAGTAATAACACACAAATAGACAATACAGGTTAGTAATTACACAATGTTTCGAGTAGTATTATTCTCCACTCTTTTGTAGGTGTTGCTGACCTATATGCACAGTGACAATATTCGCTTAGAAGTTGAACTTGCACCTTTAGATTCTTGTATATTGAATTTAAGGCAAACGCTCTACCAACTGAGCTATTCTGTCAAAGGCATCATAACTCAGTTGGTAGAGTGTTTGCCTTAAATTCAATATACAAGAATCTAAAGGTGCGAGTTCAACTTCTAAGTGAATATTGTCACTGTGCATATAGGCCAGCAACACCTGAAGAAGAGTGGAGAATAATACTACTCGAAATGTTATGTAATTACTAACCTGTATTGTCTATTTGTGTGTTATTACTAACAAGTTGTTTGTATTTGAAAAGTTTAAATAAAGTTTAAAATTTTCTATACATTCAATATTCACTCATAAATGATGGAAATAGTCCAACATATGACTTCTTAGGATGGTTAACTTTTTTTTTAAAATTAATTATTTCTAAAATCATTTAGAGGAAGAGGAAGCAGGAAGAAAGAACAATTTTTTTATTGTAACTTAACTATTCTATCTTTTTTAAAAATTATATATGCATAAATAATAAGATTAAATAAATCATTACATAAACTATAAAATTATATACATAAATATGTACATTTGCATTCCTAAAAAATTATTCCTAGAAAATATGATTTTAAACTATTAATATTTGCAAGATTGATTTTAGAAATATATATGTAGAAAAAGAACATTTGATAATTCTTATAGAGAGTTTTATAAATCAAAATCAGTTAAAATTCTTTTACTTTATGTCTTGGGGCTCAACCATGTAGAACCATCTAGTTATTCTGCTAGAAAACTTCTCTCCATGAGATAATTTTTCTTTTTCATTTTGAGTAATAATGAAACTTTAAAACTATCTAAGATTAAATGAGGTTCTTTCATGGTTGTTGCAATCATTATGTGGAATTTTTAAGCACTTTCTGAAAGTCATCCTTATATATAGAGTCCAGGGGTGGAAATTTGACTTTATCTCTTTATTTCATAGATTACTGGCAGTTAGAATTTGTTCCATGGTTCTCCATAGGAAATTTAGAAAATCAAACTTGTGAGCTATTCTTTCACATAGAATAATTTGGATATACTATAGAAGGGTGCACTTACTTCAGAAGCTAGAATTTCAATGAATTTTAAATTTTTTTTATACTTTTTTTATTAAACTCTCTCTTGAATTATATTTTTATTATTTTGTGGAATTAACTGGTGTTTTTACTTATTAATTCAAATTACTACAAAGAAATTTTTTCTCTTTACTTAATCAAACCAGAATCATAAAATAATTCTTTCTAGTTATCTAAAACAATTATAGGATTTACATTTAATTAAAAACATTTTTTCTTTAATATTAAAATAATTTATCTTTCCAAAATTTAGATCTAAGCAATTTATATTTAGTATATTCTTTTTTAATAATAGTACTATATAAGAATTATTTTATCTAAAAAAATTTTGGGATAAAACAAAAACATCCTTAATTACAATAACTAACATTTTAATCATTTTATACAATCATAATCCTAAGAAATGGAAGAAAAATTAAAAACACTTTCATTTTTTCCATTTAAATATTTAGTAACAAAAAATTAAAACTATTTTGAAGTTTTGAATGAATATGAATTTAAATATGTTTTATATTTTTATTGCTTTTAAAATTAGTTCTTATCGATTATTTTTCACAGATATATATATATATATATATATATATATATATATATATATATATATATATATATATATATATATATATATATATATATATATATATATATATTTTGTGCCCTTCTCTATAGGTCAGTAATAGTTCATAACAGTCAATTACTAAAAATTTTAAATTTTAGAATATGTTCTATTAATACATTAATTATATACAATTTTAATGCACAAATCAGCGCATAACAGCAGAGCTTCTTCAAATTAAATCACTATTTATTATAAACTTAATATAAATTATAATACATAATAAATAATGCCCGAGTGCTTTCAAGAGAACTTAGCTCTCATAATCATGGGTAACAAAGAGTAAGCGTAACAAGGTTGCTATGTGTAAATATATGCAGATATATGTAAATTAATTGAACTATATGCGTAAATCTAATTAACCCATTTCTTAGAAATTATATAACACGCATCTTTCCTATTCATAGCCCTTATCATCCATGGCAATAAAACATGCCTCCTTCACCTTTCTCTTAACATCATTTCTTTCCCTACAAACTATTCTTGGATTTTTAGGTTCACATGAATGACCAGTTAATTTCTGATGCATTGCGAATATTGAGTTGTAAGCTGGGTCTGCTTGGACCTTGTTGTAAGAATATCTGTGCTGGGACAATCTTGTTGAGAGAGTTGCTTTCGTTTTTCCATAGTATGATGCCATGCAGTTATTTTCTGGGCATGAGATATTATAGACAGCCTGAGAAATGTTGTTGGGTGTTACAATATCTTTTGCATTGTTGATAATTCTATTGGTATTAGGGGGTGTGTGAAAACATAGTTGAAATTCTCTATTAAACACTGAGTAAAGTTTTCTATGGGCGTTTGCAAGGTATGGCAACAATATTTTATTTTTCTGCTGCTTAATTGCATTGTTATTTAATTTACTGTAAAATTGTCTAATTTTCCTATCAATGCTATTTTGTTTGAAACCAATATTTAATAAATCGTTTCTATATAAAATCAAATTTTCCCTTTTGTCTGCTTCAAATCTGCAAAGGTGCTCATTCCTATGTAAGAAAGACATCAATCCTGCGAATTTATGAATAGGTGGTGTGTTCGAAAGGGGTTGTATATGGCCTCTTTTTTCTATTGGTTTTATAATCATCTTATAATTGAGTTGTTGACCTTCCCTTTGTACTTGAATATCCAAATATCTAGTTTTCTTGTCGCAATCTTCCATTTCTGTATTTAGCTTTAGATGAGTACACTCTTGTATGTCCAGCTTGATTTTATCTATAATCCCTTCCATAGCAGCAATAAAAAGGTCATCAACATACCTTGTATATACAATTAACTGAAGTGTTTGTTCATATTTAGGAATGATACTTTTTTCAAAATAATTAAGCACAATACTTGATATGATGCCACTCATGGGTAAGCCCATTGGCCATCCATCATTCATTTGGTGCCATTGGTTGTTAAATGTTGCCACAATGTTGTTATTTAACCACTTTAAAAAATCAATAATGAAGTCGATCCTTTTTTGTTCCATATTGTTTTCTTAAGCTCTTCTTTTATTATGTCAATGGACCTATTTCTATTAATGGAGCCATATAATTCAGTGACATCGAGCACTGCAATTTTAGTTTCTGGTTTCAGAATTTTGTCTTTTATTCTGGCCACAAAATCAAACGAAGATCTGATGGTATATCTTCCAAAGCCAATAGTGTCAATCAGCCAACCATTTATTAACTTTGGTGTGTTAAAATAATGCACACCCCCAAAATCAAGCATTAAAAGTAAAGGCACATTTGGTTTGTGCATTTTTGCATTTGCAAAAATCCGTGGTTGTATAGTGGCAGAAGGATATAGTTTATAATACTCAGCTTTTGATATGGCTTTGTTACAATGTGTCTTGAGAATTGAGGCAATAAATTTGTCTTTGTTCAAATTATTATTGAAACTAGCTATTCTTTTGAATTGCAGTTTTTCAATTTGCTGTTTAACTTTTAAATTAAAATTTTCTCTATTCATAAGCACGAATCTCTGGCCCTTATCTTCCTTCATGCAGACAATTTGTTCAATGTCTAAAAATTGCTTAGTGTGCTCTAATTTTATGTCCCAGTTATTTGTATTAATCTTGAGTGTATTCTGGTATATAGCCTTGGCAATCTGCGTTACATATTTATCTTTATTTGGATTGTTGTCTAAACCAGCTTCAATGCCTGCTATCAGTTCAATTCTCGGAAATCTCCAACTGCTACCAACAAATCTAGGGCCTTTGTTTAGTACATCTATGATTTCTTGATTTGGTATTTTGTCCGTGAGATTAACAACATTGTGGCAACATTTAACAACCAATGGTACCAAATGAATGATGGATGGCCAATGAGTGGCATCATATCAAGTATTGTGCTTAATTATTTTGAAAAAAGTATCATTCCTAAATATGAACAAACACTTCAGTTAATTGTATATACAAGGTATGTTGATGACCTTTTTATTGCTGCTATGGAAGAGATTATAGATAAAATCAAGCTGGACATACAAGAGTGTACTCATCTGAAGCTAAATACAGAAATGGAAGATTGTGACAAGAAAACTAGATATTTGGATATTCAAGTACAAAGGGAAGGTCAACAACTCAATTATAAGATGATTATAAAACCAATAGAAAAAAGAGGCCATATACAACCCCTTTCGAACACACCACCTATTCATAAATTCGCAGGATTGATGTCTTTCTTACATAGGAATGAGCACCCTTGCAGATTTGAAGCAGACAAAAGGGCAAATTTGATTTTATATAGAAACGATTTATTAAATATCAGTTTCAAACAAAATAGCATTGATAGGAAAATTAGACAATTTTACAGTAAATTAAATAACAATGCAATTAAGCAGCAGAAAAATAGAATATTGTTGCCATACCTTGCAAACGCCCATAGAAAACTTTACTCAGTGTTTAATAGAGAATTTCAACTATGTTTTCACACACACCCTAATACCAATAGAATTATCAACAATGCAAAAGATATTGTAACACCCAACAACATTTCTCAGGCTGTCTATAATATCTCATGCCCAGAAAATAACTGCATGGCATCATACTATGGAGAAACGAAAGCAACTCTCTCAACAAGATTGTCCCAGCACAGATATTCTTACAACAAGGCCCAAGCAGACCCAGCTTATAACTCAATATTCGCAATGCATCAGAAATTAACTGGTCATTCATGTGAACCTGAAAATCCAAGAATAGTTTGTAGGGAAATAAATGATGTTGAGAGAAAGGTGAAGGAGGCATGTTTTATTGCCATGGATGATAAGGCTATGAATAAAAAAGATGCGTGTTATAAAATTTCTAAGAAATGGGTTAATTAGATTTACGCATATAGTTCAATTAATTTACATATATCTGCATATATTTACACATAGCAACCTTGTTACACTTACTCTTTGTTACCCATGATTATGAGAGCTAAGTTCTCTTGAAAGCGCTCGGGCATTATTTATTATGTATTATAATTTATATTAAGTTTATAATAAATTGTGATTTAATTTGAAGAAACTCTGCTGTTATGCGCTGATTTGTTCATTAAAATTGTATATATATAGTAGGCAGCTGAGTGTGAAATAATTTCTTTTTACATTAATTATAGATAGTCGATTATATCTTTAAAGTACAATTTGAGGCTAAAGCAAATACATAGTATATACAATTATAGCGAATCATTTAAAAATAGTTAAATAAAGCTTAAAATATTGTTTCATATGGTTCTAAAAGCTGGCCCTATTAAATAACTCAACTATAAATATTAAAAGTATGTTTAATAAGCTCAATTTTAATAGTCTTAAATGTATAGATAAATAAATGTTATACAGTATTTAAATTTATAAACTATGTTTAATAATCAAAATTAATATAGTATATTTTAAAAATAAACTTTATGATGGTGAGAATTGTATTTAATTCTATATTTTAAATTATTTTTCCAAATTTTTATAATTATATTATTAAATATAATAAGTGTATCAATTTTATTAGTCTAGGCAGAGAAATAGATTGAAAATCGTCTGTCAAAGTTATTAATCATGTGACTTGTATACTTCATACTTTCACACACATGCTTGTTTGTATTTAAAGTAACAAAGTTTAAAATATTTTAAAAGTTATATTATAGAATTGGATGGAATTATTGCCTATCATAAAAGCAAATAATAATAAATATTAAGTTAACTATCGTATGTAATGTTTTAAATAATGTAATAAAGACGAATACAGTTAATAAAAAAATTAAATATTTTGTTTAAAAATAAATAGATAAATGGAATAAGTTATTAAAATTGTTTTAAAAGTTATTTTAAATGTTTAAATAGTTTTAATAAAATAATAATTTATTTAAAAGTAATATTTTAAATAATGTTTTAAGTTCATTACGTCATAGTTTTTTATTTTCAAATATAATTCTGCTATAAACTGAAAATATGTAAATTTGTTCTCAAGTTAAAGTAAGAATCAACCAATCAAATGAGATATTCTTACAGACTATAAATATGACTTGCATGGGGTATAAGGGGAGATTAATAATGTATTGAAACCAGAGAAAGGTAAATTATAGCTATCAAAGAGATAGTATTTTTAAATTTTTATTTTAGTCAATTTTTTAGTACTTTCTTATAACTTTATCTGCAAAAAACTAATTGATAATTTTAAAGTATTTTGCAAGAGAGTTTAAAAAATATATATATATTTAGAAACTTTGTGGAAACGATTTTCTAGTTTTTTAAAAGTTACTTGCCAGGAGTATTTTATCTGAAGTTTAACCTAAACTACGCAATAGAGATGGATATACTACGAAATAAAATATGTTTAAATTATAATACAGCTTTATTTATGCTCAACCGGAGGATTATTCTAACTCATATAAAAATAATTCAGGCATTATGCTGGAAGCTTAAACAGAAAACTATTTGCCATCTAAAAAAATTCATGAAGCATTATTTATAAGCTTATCCAGGAGTTTTTTTTTTAAAAAAAAAAAAGAATAAGATATTTATATCGTATGAGTTATCATAAAATATAATGAAAGGAATAGAATGTTTAGTCTTTTTTGAAGGAAACATTTTTTTTAAATATATATTTTACAAGAATTAAAAAGAACTTATTAAGAAATAAAACCTATATAAAAAAATGAACATATAGTAGATAAATAAAGGATGGATCCATGAAAATACAAATATTGTGCAAAATTTTACCCGATAATTTAAGTTAAATTGAACAGAGTGATGCATCAGAGAATATTGAATAAACTTTGTGGGAATAATTCTTTAATATTACAGTTTAATAATTTTCATTCTGAACAGTAAAGACCCAGGATTATTTTATATAAATTTTACTAAATGGATTAATAATTATTTTTATTTTTAAACTTTAACGCACTTGGAGGAGAACATTTTAAAACTCTAGAGAAAATAAACATTTTTGGATTTTATCATGAATTATGGTCAAGTGAAGACTTAATTATAGTTTAAAATTTTTATTTTACTAACTTAGTTAAATGTAAATTTTTCTATTTATAAGATTAGGAAAACATAAAACATTAATTTGTTAATAACATAAAATTTATAATATAATCTAATAATTTAGATAAGAATATTTTTAAATAAAATGTATGGATGCATCTTTTCGTTTATGTATGCAATGTTTTTCTGTATCCAGTGGATGGAAGAAGCCTACTAAAAATGATGACCAGAGAAAAAAGGTTATTTGGTAATAATAATAACTATTAATAATTTATAATGTATATTTTTGTTTTCTTTAGATCATCTATGAATCTAAGAACGAAGTGTAAAAGTTTTAATTATATGTAACACATTTTCATACAACATTTTAAAAAAACATTATGAGATAGGATTGATTTGAAAATATGCATACAACGATTATTTTTTTTATATATTAGTGATATAATCCAACATATTAACAAATAATTATGTGATTCTTTTAGAACTTTCATGTTATTGGATATTCAAATATTGTCTAAGTAGATTGTATATGATTAAACGTATAGAATAATGAAGTAAGCAAACTTTTCTTATGGAACAGTGAAATTGTTTTTAATTATCAATGAATTTTATTTATTGTTTTGTAAATGCAGATAGTTATTTATCGATGTAAGATGTAGAAAAATCTTGAGAAATAATGTTGAGATAATGGCTTGGAAGTACTATAGTTAGCAGGAAAACAAGATGATGTATTTTTTTTAAAAAAAATAAGATATGATAAGGAATAGAAATAATATTTAGTCCTTATGTGGTTATCAGCATAGTTAACAAAGCCCTATGACTGATACACATTTTATTTGGACAGTGTTTTTTATATTTCTTTAAATATTTGATGTTTTAATAAAGCTGAAGAAATAGCTTTAAAATCTTTTATGTACTAGAGGTTATTAAACAGGTAAATGTCATACCTCTTTGCACTGTGCCATGATTTTTTGAGATATATTAAGAGTGATACTCTAGCTTTCTTCCTTAAATCCTACACATCTGTTTCGCTATCTTTATTTCATGTAACTGCATCGTTCAGTAAGATATTTTGAAAAGAAATGATAAATAATTTAGAACTTAGGTTATGCTATTGTTTTGTATAAGATTGGTTTATTTGCTTAGAAGGAATAGAATTTATAACTTGAAATTGAAGGTCCAAAGTATCCTAAGGAAAGGAAAGAATCGTAGAATATATTTTTTGAATTTATTTCGGGAATGAAATATAAATTTTGGAATAGAGTATCTAAACAAGATATTTTCTTTAAAATGTTAATTATTTTTGAATGCTTCATTATTATTTTTTTTGAAGAAAAATAAGTATTGCATATTTTTAAAATACAATAGTACAAAGTAAATTATATAAACAATATGCATAGTATATTTTGTTCACTGAATAACAGGAATATATTGATTATTACACTTATATCATACTAAAGTAAAGCTAAATAAGTATATATTATGATTAGTAAACATCGTGTGATAAAACACTAAAATCTAGTACTGAATTTTGGATGAATATTTTATGTAACATCTTTGACTTTGCAAGATGAAAATTTTTAATATTTTGAGAAATCCATACTCATTATAAAGTTAATTTTTTTTTTTTTTGTAGAATGTTTTTTTATGAATTTTTTTTTTAAAAAAATAAGATAGTTTAATAATATTAAGGATGAAATATTCTACTAATAAGTAAATATATTTATAATAAGTTAACCATAATGAGAAACCAAATGGTAACATTTTTTTTTTATTTTGTCTTAAGTATAAATAAAGATATAACTAAACTATAAACTATTTTTATATAACTTAGTAGATAAAAATGTAAGATTAAAATAAGGATATCCATTGTAAATAGTGTACATAAATTGTTTATTTTATTTGTTGTTGTTAATAAACTTTGTTAAAATTTGTTTTTCAAAATTGTTGTGTCTTGATTGTTTATTTCTCCACTTCACTGCATGAAATCACAATATATATTCATAACAATTGAAACAAAAATATAATTTTGCACAAAAAGATAAATAGAGAGTTATATTTAAGAATTTAAATAGTTTATTGGTATTCTTTTAATTAAATAATTATAATTTTACATTGTTTTATTGGTCATAAATCAGTTATCACAATAGTATACTGAATTTTATGCTATCAGTTGCCACACATATTTTGTTTATCAGATTATCAAAATGTTACCACATATTTATTATATTATTACATGAAGATAAAAGATTATATAAAATTATTTTATTATGGTAATAAAAATATAATGAAAAGAAAAGATATCCAGTAGTAGTTAAACAATGAAGAATATTATTATTATTATTTGTTTAAGTGTAGTAGATTATGACATAAAATCCCTTCTCATATTTTACTACCGTATTTTTAAATTAACTTAGAATAAACTTTATGAACCTGAGATTATTTTATTGAGCAAGATTATTAAATAGAAGATTAAGATTTAATTATTAGTTTAGTCTTAGTGAGTAGAAGTTATTAAAGTCGTAAGAATACTATGAGTTTGTTATTTAAAATAGTAATAAGGGGTATAGTGTTCTTATGCCATTGAGGTAGTATCCTGTGGGATATTGACTCAATGTAATCTAATCTTGTCACCTGTATTTTCACTTCAAGTCTCATGAAAATATTAAATATTTATTTAATTTATTTTTATAAACTGAACCTTATTCGTATTTTAAATTTGAGCTAATGAAACATTTTAATTTTAATGCTGAATATTTTATTTATTAATTATTAACTGAGCTAGAACCCATTTTATTTTATATCATATACTATTCTGAAGTGAGGATGCACAAGATAAGGTTAGATTCTGGCGCCAGCAACATGATGGGCTGAGTATTAAAATGAGGAGACTATAATGGACTTACATGACATGGGGAAGTCTAGGTTAGATTTTGCTTGCCCATCGTGGCTGCACGATATGTAGTTGGGACTATAATCGATAGGTCCTATTGTGGTACCCAAACATTTAGGCTACGAGATATATTAGGAAAGTAATTAAGAATATACAATACAATAGTTAGTATTAGAATTTGTTCGCGTAACTTTGAAGATTATTGATAGGTATATCTCACAGAAGATAGATAATTTAATATTTTGTTATAGCAATAATTATTTAGGATTTGATTATTATAGTGAACTAAGTGCTTATAACTAAAAATATTGCAATTTTATGTGGTAGATGATTTGATTGCTTAAAAATAGTACTATATTGTTGTAAAACAATTAGGAAATAAAATTTTAAAATATGCATATGTGGCTTACGATTATTTTATTACATATTATGACCATGTCAATTATTGAAATATTAACGATATATTTTGAAAATATTTTATTATGTGCAAAATATCTGTGAATCATGCATGTGGGAAAATAATGTTGTGACACATAATTTCAATCGTTATGGTTACTGTAATTAATTAGATTTAGTTTGTATAAGGATATAAAAAAAGTATTATCTATAGTTTTTTGTGGGTGATGGTTAGATGGAAATAGAAGAAACTGGTAAGGAACTATTTTTATGAAAAATTAATAGTAATACATTGTTTAAATATTGAGTTTTGAAAAAGCATATTTGTAAAAAAATGAATAATCAAGATAATAATTTAGAGAGTGAAATCTCTGAGTTTACTGTCGATGAAAGTTGTGAGGAGGAACGAGAAATAGAAAACTTAATCGAAATGGTAACAGTTGTAGATAGTGTCCAAATTATAGATAGTAAGATAAAAGAAGAGGTTATGGAATTTAAAACAGTGGAAGAAAAGATAATAGTGCCTAAAAAGGAGGTAGAGAACTCCCAAATATCTCAAATGTTATTGATGATGAAGGAGATGAAAGAAGATAATAGAAAAAATAGAGAAGAGATTAATGAAAATATGAATAAAATTAGAGAAGATAGTAATATAAAGTTTAATTTTCTTAATGAAAATATGAATAAAATTAGAGAAGATAGTAATATAAAATTTAATGTTCTTAATGAAAATATGAATAAAAATATTGAGTCTCTTAATGAAAACCTAAATAAAACAAATATAAGATAAGAATCTCTTAGTAAAAATGTAGACAAAAATAGTAATGAAATCAGAACTTGTGTAGAAAGTATGAATCAAAAACTTAATGAAACCTGTAAGATGGTAGAAGATTTTAAGGTGGAAGTACAAGATAAATTTAATAATTTGGATTTGAGATTTGATAATAACGAAAAGGTTATTGATTCATTAAAGGAAGAAATAATGCAAATAGAAGACAGAAATCAAAAGTGGTTGAAGAGAAAATTTTCTGAATTTTCAGAAAGAGCAGTAAAAAATTTAAAAACTCAAATAGAGGAAAATATTGTCCAATGTCAACTAAATAATAGTAAGTTAGATCAGAAAATAGAGAGTTATAATTTAAGTGTAAAGAGTGAAATCTATGAAGTAAAGAGTAATATAAATCATGTTAATGAAGAAATTAGAATTATTAAGAAAGAGGTAGTTCAGACTAAAATAAGTATCAAAGAGGAAGTTCACATGGAAGTAATGAGAAAATTAAAAGATTTAGGGATACAAAACTTTGAAGGAAAGATAGTAAGTAAGAAAGTATCTCATGAAATAAGTAGTAAATCTGTTGAAATAATTAGTACAGATTTGGAAAAGAATCAAGAATCTATTAATTTAGTTAGTGAAAATGTGGTAGATGACAAAGAAATTGTAGAGATGGTAAATAAGGAAAATCCACAATTCACTGAGATAGTTAATAAAGATATTAACTTATGTAGTAATTTGACAGCAGAAAACATAGATTCTGTTAAATTAGGAGATAAAGATAGATATAATGATGTATCATTTGTTAAGATAGCAGATGATGAGTTTAAAAAAGATGAGTCTTATATTAAATTCGCTAGTAAAGAAACCAAGTTATTTGTTGAAAAAACTATTATAGATAATGAAATGATTTATGAAGAAAAGGAGATTAATAAAAGAAATAGTTGATAGTAGGAATGAAATATACAGAAAAATATTGAAAAATCCCAAAGAATATTTTAA
The DNA here is from genome assembly GCA_028023455.1 of Epiperipatus broadwayi. Classification (NCBI taxonomy): domain Eukaryota; kingdom Metazoa; phylum Onychophora; class Udeonychophora; order Euonychophora; family Peripatidae; genus Epiperipatus; species Epiperipatus broadwayi. The sequence goes on along the minus strand of JAQFVV010006313.1, from coordinate 2,361,412 downwards.
ATTGACTAATGAAATGATAGGAATGAGTAAATCCTATGAAAGAGTAGTTAGTGAAAGGTCTATAGATCAATTTAATAGTTTTAAAAAAATATTATATTGATGACAAACGATTTGGTAAATTTACAGGGGTAAAGTCAAACTCTTTAGAACAAAAATATTTAAAGTTGTTGGAACATGAGTTACCAAAAATTATTGATAAAAGTAGTAATAAATTTAAAAATAAAATGCAAGATGTGATACCTAAATTTAGTGTTAATGATAGAAATATTCGTTTACAATTTGATATTTCTAAAACAAGGAATTAGAAACTTGATACCTAATAGTGAATTTATAGGAGAAAAATTTAATCAGAATAGAGATATAAGCAAGATAAAAGTAAGACTTAAATGTCTAAAGCACGAGAAATTCATGACAGATTTTCTTAAGAATAATCTTAATAAAGAAAAGAAGATAGGAAAAGCTAAGGTGAGACTTAAGGAAGTCGAGAGAGAATTAAAGTTTAGATTTAGAAAAGAAAATGGCGAATAATTAAGACAAATAATTCCTAGATAAGACGTATATTTAAAAAATATATTATAGCCTTATTTTTTACAGAACAAATATAAAACTTTAAAATCTCATAACCTAATTAATTATTCAAAAGGATAAAGATGTGTAGAAAAAATTTTTTTTTACTAATTCTAGTTGAGATTCTGAGTGTAATGTCCAAATATTTTATAAGTTTGTATTAAAAACAGTATATTCATTTATAGTTCAATAGTGCAGGATAGAATTTGGTTATAGCAAATGATAAAGATATTAAGTGTCAATGAATAGAGTAAATGATAAGATATATGTTTAATTTAAAATTTTTATTTGAAGGAGGAGGTTATGTGCCCTTTCGATAGGTCAGTAATAGTTCATAACAGTCAATTACTAAAAATTTTAAATTTTAGAATATGTTCTTTTAATACATTAATTATAGTTTGTCCATTATATCTTTAAAGTACAATTTGAGGCTAAAGCAAATACGTAGTATATAAAATTAATATAGGCTAAAGCAAATACGTAGTATATAAAATTAATATAGTATATTTTAAAAATAAACTTTATGATGGTGAGAATTGTATTTATTTCTATATTTTAAATTAATTTTCCAAATTTTGATAATTATATTATTAAATATAATAAGTGTATCAATTTTATTAGTCTAGGCAGAGAAATAGATTGAAAATCGTCTGTCAAAGTTATTAATCATGTGACTTGTATACTTCATACTTTCACACACATGCTTGTTTGTATTTAAAGTAACAAAGTTTAAAATATTTTAAAAGTTATATTATAGAATTGGGTGGAATTATTGCCTATCATAAAAGCAAATAATAATAAATATTAAGCTAACTATCGTATGTAATGTTTTAAATAATGTAATAAAGACAAATACAGTTAATAAAAAAATTAAATATTTTGTTTAAATAAAAATAGATAAATAGAATAAGTTATTAAAATTGTTTTAAAAGTTATTTTAAATGTTTAAATAGTTTTAATAAAATAATAATTTATTTAAAAGTAATATTTTAAATAATGTTTTAAGTTCACTACGTTATAGTTTTTATTTTCAAATATAATTCTGCTATAAACTGAAAATATGTAAATTTGTTCTCAAGTTAAAGTAAGAATCAACCAATCAAATGAGATATTCTTACAGACTATAAATATGAATTGCATGGGGGTATAAGGGGAGATTAATAATGTATTGAAACCAGAGAAAGGTAAATTATAGCTATCAAAGAGATAGTTTTTTTAAATTTTTATTTTAGTCAATTTTTTAGTACTTTCTTATAACTTTATCTGCAAAAAACTAATTGATAATTTTAAAGTATTTTTCAAAAGAGAGTTTTAAAAAAATAATATATTTAGAAACTTCATGGAAATGATTTTCTAGTTTTTTAAAAGTTACTTGCCAGGAGTATTTTATCTGAAGTTTAACCTAAACTACGCAATAGAGATGGATATACTACGAAATAAAATATGTTTAAATTATAATACAGCTTTATTTATGCTCAACCGGAGGATTATTCTAACTCATATAAAAATAATTCAGGTATTATGCTGGAAGCTTAAACAGAAAACTATTTGCCGTCTAAAAAAATTTATGACACATTATTTATAAGCTTATCCAGGATTTTTTTTTTTTTAAAAAAGAATAAGATATTTATATCATATGAGTTATCATAAAATATAATGAAAGAAATAGAATGTTTAGTCTCTTTTGAAGGAAACATTTTTTTTAAATATATATTTTACAAGAATTAAAAAGAACTTATTAAGAAATAAAATCTATATTAAAAAATTAACATATAGTAGATAAATAAAGGATGGATCCATGAAAATACAAATATTGTGCAACCATTTACCAGATAACTTAAGTTAAATTGAACAGAGTGATGCTTCAGAGAATATTGAATAAACTTTGTGGGAATAATTCTTTAATATTACAGTTTAATAATTTTCATTCTGCACAGTAAAAACCCAGGATTATTTTCTATAAATTTTACTAAATGGATTAATAATTATTTTTATTTTTAATCTTTAAAGCGCTTGGAGGAGAACATTTTAAAAATCTAGAGAAAATAATAAACATTTTTGGATTTTATCATGAATTATGGTCAAGTGAAGACATAATCATAGTTTTAAATTTTTATTTTACTAACTTAGTTAAATGTAAATTTTTCTATTTATAAGATTAGGAAAACATAAAACATTAATTTTTTAATAACATAAAATTTATAATATAATATAATAATTTAGATAAGAATATTTTTAAATAAAACGTATGGATGTGTCTTTTCGTTTATGTATGCAATGTTTTTTCTATATCCAGTGGATGGAAGAAGCCTACTAAAAATGATGACCAGATAAAAAGGGTTATTTGGTAATAATAATAACTATTAATAATTTATAATGTATATTTTTGTTTTCTTTAGATCATCTAAGAATGAAGTGTAAAAGTTTTAATTATATATAATGCATTTTCATACAACATTTTAAAAAAACATTATGAGATAGGATTGATTTGAAAATATGCATACAATTATTTATTTATATATATTTATATATTAGTGATATAATCCAACATAATAACAAATAATTATGTGATTCTTTTAGAACCTTCATGTTATTGGATATTCAAATATTGTCTAAGTAGATTGTATATGATTAAACATATAGAATAATGGAGTAAGCAAACTTTTCTTATGGAACAGTGAAATTGTTTTTAATTATCAATGAATTTTATTTATTGTTTTGTAAATGCAGATAGTTATTTATCGATGTAAGATGTAGAAAAATCTTGAGAAATAATGTTGAGATAGTGCTTGGAAGTACTATAGTTAGCAGGAAACCAAGATGATGTATTTTTTTTAAAAAATAGGATATGATAAGGAATAGAAATAATATTTAGTCTTTATGTGGTTATCAGCATAGTTAACAAAGCCCTATGACTGATACACATTTTATTTGGACAGTGTTTTTTATATTTCTTTAAATATTTGATGTTTTAATAAAGCTGAAGAAATAGCTTTAACATCTTTTATGTACTAGAGGTTATTAGACAGGTAAAGGTCATACCTCTTTGCACTGGGCCATGATTTTTTGAGATATATTAGGAGTGATACTCTAGCTTTCTTCCTTAAATCCTATACATCTGTTTCGCTATCTTTATTTCATGTAACTGCATCATTCAGTAAGATATTTTGAAAAGAAATGATAAATAATTTAGAACTTAGGTTATGCTATTGTTTTGTATAAGATTGGTTTATTTTCTTAGAAGGAATAGAATTTATAACTTGAAATTGAAGGTCCAAAGTATCCCCAGGAAAGGAAAGAATCATATAATATATTTTTTGAATTTATTTCGGAAATAAAATATAAATTTTGGAATAGAGTATCTAAACAAGATATTTTCTTTAAAATGTTAATTATTTTTGAATGCTTTATTATTATTTTTTTTGAAGAAAAATAAGTATTGCCTATTTTTAAAATACAACAATACAAAGTAAATTATATAAAAAATATGCATAGTATATTTTTGTTCATTGAATAACAAAAATATATTGATTATTAAACTTATATCATACTAAAGTAAGGCTAAATATTTATATATTATGATTAGTAAACATCATGTGATAAAACACTAAAATCTAGTACTGAATTTTGGATGAATATTTTATGTAACATCTTTGACTTTGCAAGATGAAAATTTTTAATATGTTGAGAAATCCATACTCATTATAAAGTTTTTTTTTTTTTGTAGAATGTTTTCCTATGAATTTTTTTTTTAAAATATAAGATAGTTTAATAATATTAAGGATGAAATATTCTACTAATAAGTAAATATATTTATAATAAGTTAACCATAATGAGAAACCAAATGGTAACATTTTTTTTTATTTTGTCTTAAGCATAAATAAAGATATAACTAAACTATAAACTATTTTTATATAACTTAGTCGATAAAAATGTAAGATTAAAATAAGGATATCCATTGTAAATAGTGTACATAAATTGTTTATTTTATTTGTTGTTGTTAATAAACTTTGTTCAAATTTGTTTTTCAAAATTTTTGTGTCTTGATTGTTTATTTCTCCACTTCACTGCATGAAATCACGATATATATTCATAACATTTGAAACAAAAATATAATTTTGCACAAAAAGATAAATAGATAGTTATATTTAAAATTTTAAATATTTTATTGGTATTTGTTTAATTAAATAATTATAATTTTACATTGTTTTATTGGTCATAAATCAGTTATCACAATAGTATACTGAATTATATGCTATCAGTTGCCACACATATTTTGTTTATCAGATTATCAAAATGCTACCATGTATTTATTATATTATTACATGAAGATAAAAGATTATTTAAAAGTATTTTATTATTTTATTATGGTAATAAAAATATAAAGAAAAGAAAAGATATCCAGTAGTAGTTAAACAATGAAGAATATTATATATCCAGTAGTAGTTAAACAATGAAGAATATTATTATTATTATTTATTATTATTAGTTTAAGTGTAGTAGATTGTGACATAAAATCCCTTCTCATATTTTACTACCGTATTTTTAAATTAACTTAGAATAAACTTTATGAACCTGAGATTATTTTATTGAGCTTGATTATTAAATAGAAGATTAAGATTTAATTAATAGTTTATTCTTAGTGAGTAGAAGTTATTAAAGTCATAAGAATACTATGAGTTTGTTATTTAAAGTAGTAATAAGGGGGATAGTGTTCTTATGCCATTGAGGTAGTATCCTGTGGGATATTGGCTCAATGTATTCTATCTTGTCACCTGTATTTTCACTTCAAGTCTCATAAAAATATTAAATATTTATTTAATTTATTTTCATAAACTGAACCTTATTCGTATTTTAAATTTGAGCTAGTGAAACATTTTAATTTTAATGCCGAATATTTTATTTATTAATTATTAACTGAGCTAGAACCTGTTTTATTTTATATCATATACTATTCTGAAGTGAGGATGCACAAGACAAGGTTAGAATATATACTCACGTATACATTGAAGCAGTCGGATCTGAGTTCGATCCTGGCTTCATGTTGTTTACCCTAGTGCTAACCTTAAATTTCCGATGCAATGGGGCTTTATACGTTCAATCCACGCTAATTTTCATAATGAATAACTTGTTTCAAATACGTAGTAAAATTAATTAGTTTAGTTTAAATTGGATCAATTCTCTAAATAAATTCATGATAAAATGTTCATGAATTTACATATATTAAATTGCCTGGATTGTGCGTATATATGTTTGTAAATATTAAATATATATAATTGTTCGAAAGTTTCATTGCGTCGGGAATACTTGTTTTTTTTACTTTTAAATAATTTGTAAAGTTTTGCGATTAAAAGCTACATTCCTTCCAAGGGCTTTCAAATTCTCAAAAACAACAGTAAAGTTTTATTAATAAAAAAAAAGATAAGAATTCAATTTTTAATTAAAATCATTTCAGACTTTAAGAATTCATTTTCTAATTAGGAAAGGAATTCAAAAATTAGTTTGAAAGCCTTATTGAAGGAATGTTTCTGAAAACAACTAATTATAAAAAAAAAAAAACAGATTGATAATAAAATGAGCGCTAGCTGGAGGCATCAGTGAACAGTAGATATATAGCCCTGAAAAGTAAAGAAAAAAAAAACTAGTTTTGGTTGTAGAGTAGTGCAGTGAACTCTGTGTGTATAAAAATTGTATTTCATCATGATATAGGGCTAGAACATCAGGGATCTGGCTACGGTTCCTAAAGTCCCGAGGAATCTTCACTGGAGCTGCTGAACCATTTTCCGGATCGATCATTCTGCTAAAATAATGAAAGCTACTAAAATACTACTCCAGTAGTTAACCAATGATGCCTTCGTTTCAACAACTTGGAGGAGTAACTTAAGGACAAGCACGGAATGGTAATATGAATGTTAAACTTTCTGGCCAGTTCGAACTTTATTTTATACTCCTTCTTTTTAAGAGCTCTTTTATTCTTTAATGTAAATCTTTGGAACACCTTTTAGTTATAAAATGCTACTGTAAATCTATAGCTTAATTCTTTAGATCTCTAGTCTTTAAACTTTTTCTTTTCTTACCTGGCGGTTCGTTTAATATATATATATGTTAGTGTGCTTTATTAATGTTGTATTTAAAAATTATATGCCAATAATCTTTTGACTCGATGAGCCCTTTGATTCCATTTGCCTCATGCAAATAATATAACATTAATTTCAAATAGTAATTCTCGCCCATTAGAGCTAAATTTATAAGTTCTATTAGTCATCGAGTCAAAGGAAAATATTACATGTTTACTATTTTTTTTCTTACCTTTAGCTATTAATAAATTATTAGCTCAATGTTTCACCTATGTCCCCAGCTCCTATCTACGTTATAAGTATATATATATGTATTCAAATAATGTTAAATGATTTTCTTGTTCCACTAATATTTATTTATGCAAATATAATCTTAAAGGTCTTTATTGCAAAAAGGGTCGATAAAGGGTTAAATGTATTTTAATTCCGCTTTTGTTATTTTATATCAATATTCAGGAAGGGCACGATATTAGGACATAATTAATATAGTTTCTAAATGTTTTAAAATAGTTCGATAAAAGTTCGTTTGACTTTAATTAATTGGTCAAGTCATCACGTAGAGCATTTTACATGGGTTTGATTTTTCAACGATGACTATCAAGTCATCATCATCAAACGTTGCTGACGTAGGGCCATCTTCCGCTCCGTTAGGCTGGTCGGTGATCATATTCTCTTATTTAAATTTCTCGAGGGAGGCAGTACTTCCTTTCCTATTCATTAGTCAAAGGGCGTAAGACTTGCCAAATGCAAGCCGCCATAGGACTTCGATCATCGACTAGCGATCATCTTTCAATTTTACTCTCTGCCTTGTAATTCGTCAGTACCGTGCATCTTTGTCCCGGTAAAACCCGCTCCGTGCTCGTAATTCGTGATGAAGTGATTTAAATTAAAATCGAACCAATTCTCAAATATATTTGGTTTAAATCAGTTTTCAAATCAAGATTAAAGTTATGCCTTAAAATACGTTTTGCTCTTCATGAATAGATTTCCGAATGTGAAAATAAATCGCACATTCCACCGTAATAAAATTAGAACAATCATTTCCGTTCTTAATGAATACCTTTATCTGCCTTTATATTTCTCGTTGGGGGCATAGACATAGAATCCCATGTTGTGTAATACTTGTTGGCATATGATAAGGACCGCCACTCTTATTATATTTATAAATTCTTGTAAAGACTAGAGGTAACTAATGCAATCTATATTTTATTGAACAAAACAAATTATTATTATTATTAAATATTTTCTAACATACTTGGTTTCTCAGTTCATCATTCTTTTATAATTATTTAAATGTTAATACTCGCTGTCTGTGTTGGCAACCCGAACATACGTATGATTCGATTTAAAAGTAGTCAAAGTTAATTGATATTCGTGTCAGTAAAAGGGTCTCTAGTCCTCACCAACCGTGGAGCTAGTTCCTTGGCGCATAGTCATGTACCGTCAATATATGTCATCCATTGATTTGATCTGAGCTCATGAGTTGGGTTTGAATTCAGTTTGAACCACCTGGATTTGAATCCGACTTTGAGTTTGGGTTTGTTGATGTGTTGGCTTCTTTTTGACAGGTACAACATATATAATAAACTTTTTAATATTTTTTAACTACTAATTATTTTACAAACTGGTAACAATAAATATTCTTATCCTCAACTGCTCTTTCTGCCTTTTACATGAGCTTTGGTAATAAAAAAAACTCTTTCAGCACACACACACACACACACACACACACATATATATATATATATATATATATATATATATATATATATATATATATATATATATTGTAACCTAGTGTTATTGACACTTGGTTTACTTGGCATTATTTCTGCAGGAAAACAATGCTATTCTTTAAAGAAATAAAAAGATAAAATAACATTAGTAATAATTGATTAATAAAGTATGCTATTTACTCACTTTGGCATGTTTTGGGTGAATAACTAATAGATTTAATAATTCAATGTCATTTTTAAAGAGAGAACATGAATAATTTAATTGAGATATTAATAATTAGAGCAAATTAATATGGTATAAAAGCTAAACAGTAATTGATTTTGGATGGGTAGAGGGGAGAGTGGATGAATGTCTTATCATAAAGCACAATAACTTCTGGTAAATTCTTTTTGTAAAAAAAAAAATAATGTTTAAAGAATTATACATCACTGATTGTTAATTTAATGTATTTATTATTATTATTTTTATATTGTCAAATTACTTTGTAATCCAGGTAAATAATACTGAAAACTATATGATTATAATAAGTTTTTCCTTTCTTTTGTTTATGTTATAATCAAATGATTATTTTTCTGTAAGAGGTCGCTAAAGTAAAAAATAAAATAAAATAACAACAAAACAGGATAGCCAATTACATAATCGAGATTTTTTTTTTTTTTGAAAAAAAGATATAGTCTGCTTTTAGTTTTCAAGGAAGGAACAGTGCTGAAATTTGGTAACTCAATTTTTTCATTTTATTTTGCAGAAATAAATGTAATCAAAGTAAAATTTTAATAATATAATGTGTGGCTAAATTTTTTTGATAAGATATCCTGATTTTCTTTGCCATCTACCTATTTAAAGACCTTTTATACTTAAAAATTTATTGTCTCACGCTAAAGTTAAAAATGACAGAATTAACTAAGGGAATCACGAAAAGTGTTATTATGTCTAAATTAAGGAAGATAAATGATTTCCAAGTGATAAATAATTATTTATTAACTTTATGTCATTTATTGATATTTTCTTGGTATAGAAAAAAATAATAATAATAATAATTGAAAGAAATATTTTGAAACCAAGGAAAATCAACTAGAAACATTTTCACGCTCTTTCTCAATATTGTCTGCCTTTACAAGTAATGTAGATACATATGTTAAAATATATTTTATTCACCAAGAATTGTCTGGAAATAATAATAATGATAAATAAGATTAAATTATGCACCAGTATATTTTTAAAATATATATATATATATATTAAACAATTCAATTCAAAACAACACTCTCCATATAGTAGTGCCATCTTGTGCTAACAAGAGCAATCAATTTTATAAAGATTATTTAAGTGTTGGATACTCTGATAAATTTGTTAAAAGTATTTTATTTAATAGTAATATTTGTAAGGATGTAAAGGTTAAAGAAAAATATGATTTTATTTCTTTGCCATTTAAATTGTCTTCTTATAAAATTGTGTGTAGAAATAGTAAATTGTTTGGAAATAAGAAAATTGCTTGGAAAAGGGGTGTTACATTGAATAATTTATTGAATAATACAAAGGAAGTTTTTGATAGAAAGACTATTCCTGGTGTGGTATATTTTATTCCTTGTTTATTTTGTAAGAAGGTTTACATAGGTCAGAGTAGTTTGAGTTTAAATGAAAGAGTAAAGGTTCATAAAAGTAGAGTTAAAAATAGATATCTTAGTTCTGCTTTGTATGTCCATGAAAAAGATACAGGCCACACTATTGATTTTGATGAAGCTAAGGTTGTCTTCTTTGAGAGAAATGAAATCAAAAGAAGAATTAAAGAGTCTTTATTATTGAAAATTTATGATTCTGAAGCAATTAACTTATTTAAGAGTTCTTTTAATATTAAGGGTGGATGGGAAGTGAATGGATTTGTGGGTAGTTTTTAATAGTATATATAAGTTGTGTTTTTTTTTTTATTATTTCTTTACACTTGAGAAGTCTGCTTGTAGCAGTGAAACCTTAGGTTGTGTTTTAATATTATTTTTATTCTGGTCTGGTTTAATTTTAGATTTGGGGTAGTTTTGATGATATATATATATATATATATATATATATATATATATATATATAGACTTTCTCAGAGTAAATATAGGAAAAGTTATATAGGGGCATTCTTACGGAGAAGTTACCGTTAAAAAAATTTATAATTCCTAAAGTATGAACAAAACCAAATATCTTAGTGACTTAATGATAAAAATAAATGATATATTATATTACGCATCAGTTGGAGTTATTAAAACTTCCTATACATGTAAATCAGCTGCAGTTATTATCAGAATAATCTCGGAAAAATTGCGCATTTCCGTCCATAAGTAAGCTAGCTAATATGAATTGTACGTATCGTCAATAAAAAAAAAAGAATTGTGTATGTTTATCATCTATCGTCAACTGTTCGTTATGTTAGAATATGTATATTTTATTTTCTATGGATCCCAAAATTGTAGCAGTTTAATTCAAGTAAGAATTAATCTTCAATTCTGCTATATTTTTCTTTACCTAATTTATTAAACGCACAAAATAAGAGAAAACTTTTATTTAAAGGAAATAATACCATGTGTTTATTGTTTTTAAACTTGCTTCGTGAAATACGACTGGATAAAGCTCTTCACCTGGACCAATTGCTCAACAGAAAAACATTTTCTAATGAGAGAGTATGCACTTGTTAATTAATGATTTTTTAAAACTAAGTTATAAATGATATGTATTTTTTTGTTATATCACATAGGTTAAAGTCTGTATGGTCAAATGATATTTAATAGCCTTGTAATGACAAAGGTATGTTTTAATATAATTATTATAGGTTAAGTTGATATTTAACACGAAAGAAAAAATCTATAAAATATGTTTTAATTATTACATACAATTGTAGGTAGAAATTTTGTATGTTAGATACATAAAAGAAAAATATTTAGATATTTAAGGGGTAAAATAAATATTGAAAATTATCAGAAGTAACTAAAAAAAAAAAAAATGCTATAACAAAATATTTCTTGTTAAAGTTTTGAAACGAATTTATACTGTATTAATTGAGGAATTTATTCCTAATTATTCTTAAATAACACATCCACTTTATTTAGTTTAAGATAGTATGCTACCAACTATTTTTGAATGTTCCTTTATTAAAATTAAAATTATTATACTTTTAGTCTATGATGTCCATTGATTTCAGATGTTGATCAAAGTATACACGGTAACATAAGTTTATTATAATCAGTGTATTTACTTATCCTGCCCAGATATAGCATTGGTATATGCTTAATATTCGCATAGGTAATAATTATAATGTATTTATTTTGTGGGATGAAAAATGATCTCCCCAAAAGCTTTGTTTTCCATGAGAGGAAGATTTTAAATATAATGTTCGGGTATGTTTATAGCCCAAGTGATCGATTCTCATAGATAGGACGATCAAGAATTTATCTAGCATTTAGTATGCTTCATTCGTTTTAAATCCCAGGAGAGGATTGTATTTGGTGTGTGTTCGTTGTATGCCCAAGTAAGAGGCAAGAAACCACCAAAATATTTTAATGTAGTAGATTACTCTACAGACCTTCGTGGTTATTCCATATTCCTCATGTGAAAATAAAGATAGCTCCACCATGGAAGGTGTTGATTATTGTGCTTAATTTTGAAAGTTCGGGCAAGATAAAGGTTATATTGGAGGTGTTAGTTCCTCAAGATCCACTTTAGTATAAATAGTGCGTTAGTAACTAAGATCAATATCTGTATTGTGCTGCTAAATATTGCTAGTATTTGACAAGTAAATCAATGGAGAAAGTAATTAAAATTGCGTAATTTAAAACGCTTATTTACTGAAGGAATATTCAAATGCAATATTTAATTCTGGTTAGTAATTAAATAATACTCATATTTAAAATTATACGTATGAATAAAATTTGTATCATAACTTAAGTTAGCATTAAGTTAAATGTAAGATGGTAAGTGTACCTTCTGATAACTGGCCTATAATTAGAATAGGTTATCCCATTAAAGACCATAAATAAAGTAAATGTATTAGAAATAAATTTAATATTTTGCATATTGCATATGATTGGATTAATCAATTTAAAAAAAAAAAAATAGTTAGTCAATAATTTTGAATAAAAGCTTCTACAAGGTTACCAAAATTTAATAAACAATGTATTGGTAATGAAATGTACTTTTAGTTAATCAATCCATATGATTGCATACAGGAGAAATATTAACCTCTAGTCCATAACCAAAAGAGTATACAGATTAATGTCAGTTATATTTTATATTTTTGTATTACTATGGGATTATTGAATAAATGTTCATATATTTTTTTTTGTGATAATAATAAATTATAGTCTTGTTAAAATTTGTTGTAGATTCAGTTTTTTTTTTTTGTTTTTATATGCTAAATATAAGTGTTTGCACAATATTTGCAAAACCTTTTCTTGAGTCCGAAATCATTCCAAATTCTTAAAAACTTAATATACCAGATAAATAAAGTTAAGCAGATCGGAATATGTCATTATATTTTAGTTTAATGATAATTATTTATGGAGTTGAAAACTTAAGACTAAACAGTCACCTTTGTGTAAAAAAAAAAAAAAAAGAAAAAATGAATTTATTCCCAAACCATTAACTTTGGTTGCACATTATTCCATTCCCATTTAGTTAAATTGTCTAAGTAATAAATCTTAGTTATATTATTGTGTTGTCATGGATGATGGAAGGATACAAAAAGCACCCTTGTCTTTTTATTATTATGACTGAGATTCTGAAAAAAAAAAAAGGCTGTGTTATTCAAAATTATACGTCATTATTGAATAGAATTATCATCTCTTTAAATAATATAGCAGTTGATATGAGAGAGGAAGACACATTGAATTTAAGTAAAATAAATGTTTCCTATAGCCGACCAGAATGCCAGTCATATGCGACAACACAATACTGCCGAGCATTTCCTTACATGAAACAAAGAACCCTGAGATTAACATTATTATAACTATTCTTTAAATTAATAAGTGATCAATTATTGTTGTTATTACAATCGTGGCATGGCTTAAGAGAATTGAATGTACAATTGTATTATATGAAAAGTATTTTAGATCATATTGGAAAAAAATTAATGGATATGTTGCTTTATTTTGGTTGCCTTAACAGCAAGTGCAAATAAACTAAACTAAATAAATACTGGGTTAGAATATATAATTAGTTTCCAACCAGTAACTACCTAAACATTCACAGTAAATATAGCAACCAATATTTCTAACTGCTGTCAATGCAACCTTCACACCTTTTAATAGCAAGAATGGAAATCCATTCTTACAAATGGTCCATTGAATATATATGGACACTTAAAGATTGCAACTTGACTACAGAGTATGAAATATTGTTACAATGAAGTTTAAATAAACCTCTTTAAACATGAAATAAACATGTCACTATAATGCAGACTAATAAATAGTCATCTAAAACATTACTTAATGCAATACTTTTAAATTGTCCATGTATTATTTAGAAATAATAAGCAAAATAGTGCCTAAAGATAATCTGGGATAATGATGTAAGTAGTTTCCAACCAGTAATCACCTAAACATTCACAGTAAATATAGCAACCAATATTTGTATATTAAAAATAAATACAGCCTAACACTGTGCTAGTAATTATAAATAAAATAGAAATTCATACAATATTACAATACTAGACAAGAGCAAAATTTTACTAAAATTCTTCCATAATTGTGGTTTTATCTAATAACAAATAGACCTTGTCCAGTGAAATTCATCTAAACATACAATGTATATGTCCAAAACAAAATAGCCTTCCTATCATTCACTTCAAAAACGAACTTCCAAGGATGACTTTTTGAGATGGGTCTCAGACTGGAAATATTTCATCATCAAAGTTTTTTTTTACTCTTCTTTTCGATTCACTTTTTCATAAAAAATAACTTCTGCATCATATAATAATATTTTATGACATATTCAGTTTATGAATATATAAATCTGAGTTTTCATATCTCTTTTTTAATTCTACTCTTATGAACTTTAACTCTTTTATTAAGAATTAATTTACACTGACCTATATAAATTTTATGAATTAAATATGGGATCATAAAACATTATCAGAAGTTACTTTTTTATGAAAAAAGTGAACTGAAAAGAAGAATAAAAGATATTTTTTTGAACCGGAGACTATCAATCTCAGTAAGACATCCTTTGATGTTAAAGGAAGTTGGTTTTTGAAGTGAATAATATGAAGGCTATTTTACTTGGATTATACATGTTAGGTATTTAGTTGAATTTCATTTAAGAAGCACTACTGATTAATAGATGAAATGATGATTGTGGAAAATTTTTAATAAAACTTTGCTTTTAACTAATATTGCAATGTTATATGAATTTCTATTATAGATAGATAGATAGTTAGATAGATAGATAGATAGATAGATAGATAGATAGATAGATAGATAGATAGATAGATAGATAGATAGATAGATAGATAGATAGATAGATAGATAGATAGGTAGGTAGGTAGGTAGGTAGGTAGGTAGGTAGGTAGGTAGGTAGGTAGGTAGGTAGGTAGGTAGGTAGATAGATAGATAGATAGATAGATAGATAGATAGATAGATAGATAGATAGATAGATAGATAGATAGATAGATAGATAGATAGATAGATAGATAGATAGATAGATAGATAGATAGATAGATAGATAGATAGATAGATAGATAGATAGATAGATAGATAGATAGATAGATAGATAGATAGATAGATGGATGGATGGATGGATAGATAGATAGATAGATAGATAGATAGATAGATAGATAGATAGATAGATAGATAGATAGATAGATAGATAGATAGATAGATAGATAGATAGATAGATAGATAGATAGATAGATAAAATGCATTAAAGAAAAGAGTAAAGGAAACTTTAATGATAAAACTTCTTGAATCTGAGGCTATCAGTCTTATGAAGACGTCTTATTTTTATAAAGGGAAGTTGGTTTTTGAAATCAATTATGAGAAAGTTTATTTGTTTTCTATATATATGTTGCTTCTTTAGTTTGATTGTCATTTGAGAAGGTCTATTTGTTTAGGAGATGAAACCATGGTTGTGTAAAGATTTTGGTAAAATTTGGATTTTTATCTAGTATTGTATTGTTTTATGGTTTTGTATTTTATTTACTACTAGTATAGTGTTAGGCAGTTTTGAAATTTTGTATATATATATTTATGAGGTTCTATAAATCATATGTAGACTATTATTTTTTTTTCTTTAAAAACTGATCAGAAAAGTTTACTTTTAATTAATATGAAATAAGATGAGATAATAAAAAAATTTAAATATCAATTTGTAATTTAGTCACTTAAAATGAATCCATAAATTATTCTTTTTTTGTAGAAAAAAATTTAAAAAACAAAAAAGTCTGATATATTTTCTAAAAAGAAATTTCATCTTTTTGAAAAGTAGAAGTAAAAATCTCATTTTCTTTGTAATAAAATATAAATCATTGAATTAAGAACAGAAAAAAATCAAGGTTAAGACCAACTTTCAATTAATTTTTTTGTAAACTTGCATGTCTACAGCAGAAAAAATTTAGATGAAAGAAATTTTATCTTATTTTTTTATATTTTTTTTAGACTACTTACTTTTCTTAAATTACTTACTGTAAACAAATCATTACATTAACTTTTTAAAGAACGTCTAAAAAGCGATTACAAAATGCACTTTCGCATATATATAAATGTAATTAATCTTTAACAAAATTTAAAACAAAACAGTCAATTTTCTTTTAGAAAATTCTTAAAACTTTACATCATGCTAAAGTAATTAGTCTATCAACTCTTTCTAAGCAATCATTCCCTGTCATTTTAAAATATTTCTTCAGATGGCGATAGTGTTCACTGGTATTATCTCAAATTAGTTTAAGGGTCTTATTACTATACCTACCAAACTGAAAAAAGTTTAATATTAAATTATTAAATGAAAATAAATCAGATTTTTAAATATTAAATTAATTGTTATAATGAATTATTCTAAAGTAGAATTGAAAAGTTCAATAAATAATATTAAATATTAATTAATATTATACAATATTCATATCAAATTTGTTTATCTCTAAATTAGTAGTAATATTTAACGAATTTATGTAAAAAAAAATCAATAAACTCATTAAATGAAAATTACCAGTTTTAACATCTTAGTAAAAAATATTTAATTAGTTTGTTCAGTACAATTATTGTATAACTTATAGGTCAGTTTTTATCTGCATAAAGAGGCATTACTAATACACCAAGATAATGTATAATGATATTCCATTATAAATATCAATACTAAGATCACTTGGATTTTAAAGTATGAAATAATTTGGATATAGTCTTTTCAAATATGAAACATTTTCTTATTAAAGTGAATTAACCTAAAGTAGAAAATAAAAACAAAGTATCATCATAAACATTAAGTGATATTCATTAATAATCCACTATATTATAAAAAAATATGTTTATTAACTACACGTTTAATAACATATTTTAACTACTTCCTAACAAAATATAAACTAAACTAGTCAAATAATTGTCTTACAAGAACAATTTGGATTTTATTCTAGTGCAATAGCAATGTTGATAATGTTACTTTTGGTAAATGGATTAGCTGTTTCCATTGTATAATATTAATTGTTAAATGTTTTTTTTTTGACAAATTCCAACTTTGTTTAAACTTGTCAAGTAAATTTGACTGTCAGTAATAACACACAGATTAGCATAGAACACAATGTTCTAAATATTATTATTTTTGAATGTGAGAACTTCACTGTCATAAATATTGAATTTAATATAATTATTTATCCAGCTAGGCTATTTTATTATAGAGCAATTAACTTATAGAATTAACAATTTTGGGATATCACAATTGCTTTATGTAAATAATGAACTATTAATTAATATTGCTTATTGTTTAAAGCAATAACTTATAATTATTTTCAAATTTGTTTTAGATTAAGTCATCATATTATTTAATTTATTGATTGTTCTTAAGATCATACTTGTTTACTTTAATTGGTTTTTCAGATTTTTTTCCATTGTATTTTTAATGGAAAAGCATTCTTTATCTATCCTTACAATAACTTTATAAATTTTACTAAAGGTATCTATAAAATAAAATATTCTGAAAAAACTTAGGCTGAGACAAGTGACTATAAAAAGCTATAACCCTCTAGATATATTCTCACTCAATAGAATTGAGTTAACTTTCCGTGAATCCTCACCAAAATCATAGTGCAATTTAGAAAAGGTATAACCATATAGATATATTATCACTTAATAACCCAGAGTTAATTTTCAGTGAATTCTCACCAGAATCTTAGTGTGATGGTTCTGATGTTGAAAGTTAACTCAGGACTATTAATTAGACTATATCTACATGGTTATACTTTTTCAATATTGCACTATGATTATGGTGAGGATTCACGGAAAGTTAACTCAATGCTATTCCCTGAGAATATATCTATTAAGTTATATCTTTTTATAGTGGCTTGACTCAGCTCATGTTGTTTTGGAGTATTTCATTAGTATATAAAAAGAGTTTCATTTTTAAAAAAATTAAATATTATTTTTGCAATAAAAAGACCCAAAATAAATAATCATTTTAATCTTTAGTATAAAAAGATGCATTTAATGTAAAATACTTATCTCTTTACACAAATTATATTAATACAATTTCAAATAAAAATATTTTCAAATTGTTAAAAATTAACTTTTAATCTTTTCAGCATTATTTATAATTAATACATTTTATTATGTTTTTAATTTATTTTTCAGATTTTGTTTTGATTGTATCATTGAATGTACAATTTTTCATTTTCTATTTTTTTACATTGTTTGTTTTAAGCATAATTTTCATGGAATAAAATTAGTCTGAAATAATAAAATTATAAATTTCACAAAAAAAAAGTTACATAATCAGAAATACACAGAAGTAAATTATCATCAAAAAAGCTTTTGCTTATTCTATAGGCTATAAAATATATTGGAATAAATAAATAGTTATGATATTTTCATAGATATGTTGCTAAAGTATAACATAAAATAATATAATTTTTTATTAAATAATTTAAACTAAACATATAAATAAAAAATCATCAAAATTTTGAAAGAATGATTTTGAACGATTTTGACAAAGATAAACTTATTTTATTTGATCTATAATTTCAGCAAATTTTTTCTTGACTAATTTTATCTAAAAAGTTGCAAAACTTCAATAAAATCAAAATATAAGTATTAGCTACTATAACAGTATACATATATGCCATAACATCACTCTCAAATGAAAATATACAAAATAAAATAAAATTTATTTAAATTGATATAAAAATGCACAGATATATAAAATGCACAGATAATAAACTAATTAAATAATTATTTAAAGTTAAAAGTAATAAGAAAAAATTAAAAATCTAAAAACAAAAGATTATTTTAAAGGAAGATAAAAAATAATTAAAACTTAATTTATTTTCCATTTTAAAGTTATTTTTAAACTATAGTAGGATTGACATAAATTTCTAATGAAATGTACTGGTAAACAGATCCTTGGGGCATTTAAGATATTGTAATTTATATAAGAGAAATTAAAATTATTAATGAAAAGAAAATATTAATGTTTTCTGCTCTAAAGCAAACTAAGCAAAAAAGATGCATATGAACACAGTTCATAATGAAATCATCACCAATGAGAATGATGCTAAACTATTAGAGATTGATCCTGGAATATAGTGATAAAAATACAAAATAATATAAAATGAAAAATAAGATTATGCTTGCAGATGATTTGATTAAAAATAGTTTTATACCTCTGTTGCAGACCTCCATGATGTAGGGATCATGCAATGGACTTCATTTGAGACAGCCTCCAGTAAAGCAGTTCCCAAAAACTAACAAAAATGGATTCATCTCCAATAAGAAAGATCTATTAATTGATGATGGACAATAATTTGAACTGAATATGTAGCACATCAATGATCACAAAAATCACTTTCAGCAAACTTGAAATTCATAGAAATACCATGTAAAGTATGATTTTTTTAAAAAGGAGATTTGAACTTTCAATTATTAAACCTGAACATTATTTCTTCTAAAAAAAATCTGGTTGTTTTACAATAGCATGTTGAAACTGTCAGAAAGTGGGATTTGTTTGTAAACAAAGATAAATATAATGTTTCTGGGGCCTGACTTTTTTTTTGTTTTTGTTTGTTAAAAGTAAAAAAAAAAATCAAATAAATTTTTACAAAAAAATACGTAAATCAAACTAAATTTAAAAAGTAATTAGTTTTTATTCTTTTTATTACTTACTTTTTTTTTTTGTTAAAAAATTTACAAATAAATTACGGAGAAATCAATATATTTCTAACAACTTTATTAGAGTAGGGGAATTGTTAACAAGTGAATTAACGAAGGTTGAATAAGCAACTTTTTTCACAATACAAAAACAACTAAATCATTTTATTTATATTAAACGGTCAAATGTATAACAATTGAAACAAAAAAAATTTATTTGGATATTCAGGAACAACGCAAAGCTCTAATAGTAGTGCCTGGAAGATGTCTTTCTCCTTGTGCACATGCCACCACATAAACTCAGCCAGGTAGGTATCCAGTGAATGTCTGGCTGTGCCAAGCTGTTTTTTGTTGTGCCATTTTAATAGACATCACAGGTGCTCGATGTTCTGTGTGTGCATGCCTGTGCTGGAGTCCACAAAGTTATACCTGTGGTTTACTGTCAAGTGTTTGAAACCTGCAGCTTGAAGCTCTTTGGTTTGATAACCCTTCCAGCAATGAGAGAAAATAGTTGATCCAGGTTTGACATTTTCCCGAATCGACCGAAGAAGGGTGGGTGCAGAGTGACAAGGAACAGTCACTTTGAAGCAATCTCTGGTATTATGACACTCCTCTGAAGGTCCACTGCTGTAGAAGAACCCTGCCCTGCTGGTTCTTTCACCAGTCTCGTCAACTTCAACAATTGAGCACAGACCGCTGATTTGATGGCATGGCCAGGACATTAAGCTCTCATGACAGAGCTTGTGAAGTCCATTGGTCCAGTGCACAAGGAAGCCTGGAGACATGTTCAAGTCAGATATGGCCCTTGACACTGTCAGCTCCTCACAGCTCCAATAGTACAGAAGACATACTATCATCACAAAATCCAGATGTGATCATCCAGCTACATCCCTTGGTGAAAAGAACACCGATGTCTGCATGAACCGATCTTACATTTGAAGTGGTAGCTTCCACAATGGTATAATGTCATACATTCTCCACATGCACACTTCTTCACAGATGCCACTACTCCATACTGCTGTAGAAAATTGATGGTGTCAGTTTGGGAGCAAGGAAAATCCTAAACTTTGTTCTTTGGAAAATTTCGTTCAGACATTTTATGAAGCTCACAGTTTTTCTCGCCAAAACATGACTTGAAGTGTGATCTTATGGAAATCATGCTCGCACCTGCACTTGCCAAATTTTTTGGGAAGGAAATGTGGGCTAAGGAAGCATGAGACAATGCTCATAATTGTTAGTACACTTTCATAAAACATGGGAGATAGAGGGGAAGAAGGTTTTTAATGAATATTAAAATAGTTTTGACATTCAAAATTCCAGCCACCATCACATAATACTGTAACCAAAAGTTATATTTGATTGTACATCAAAAATTAATAACACAAATCTGAGCTGTAAGCTCACACAATAGCTTCTCGATTAATAAATGTTGTGTTTCTGTGCATTAGCATAGAAATAGACTTTCAGCCACCACTATATTGTTCCCAATAGCGGAGGTGGCTGCCTAAATGGCATATTTCTGTGTGCTATCATAGAAATAATGCCCTCAAGTGGTTCCAACACACTATTGTAAAACAACCAAAAATCTTTTGGCTGACAATTAAATCAAATTCTAAATTATTTATTAAAATATTTTATGTGTAACATGTTTGCCATTGTCATATCCATCTTCATTAAAATAAATTTAAAGTTGGGCATAAATGGCTGCATAGAATCATTAAGATTATATTGATTTAAAAAGGGTTACTTTGAGGCTTTGTTTTATAATTGAATCAATGCTGGTGGATGTATGTATGGGTGTTTTATGTCAATGTAATCTGGGGAAGTGCACTGAATTCTAATTCCCTCATGTCACATTAGCATATGGGTAATATTATCCAATTGAATGTATGACTGGAAAATGGTAGCCATCACATTCCAAATGGTAGGAGTGAGATTCCCTATACCATTGTTTTTCGTATGCTCTAATTGGGGATATTAATTGGCAAGGAATACTCTTCCTCCAATACAGAGCATTTCTTTTCCAAATATATTTATGATTCCTTCATGAGACAGATGCACATGCCTGTAGGAAACAAGGATCATGTTTTATTAATAATATCAGGTTACAGATGTAAATTTCAGTAATCATGATTTTAGTTATGTTAACATTCTCATTTTGCATTGATCACATTGGTATATCAGTAAACTAGCATTGGTTTGGACATTAACATTTGGCCTTGAGTAAAAAGGTTTGAGTCTTTTAAATGTGTATTCTATGCAGTATATTTATGCTCAAGTCCATCTATGTCATTTTAGATAAATATAAATTAAATCTACTCAATAATAAATGTTATAAAGAGTTAAATCCTCAAATTTGTTTTGATATTGTTTGTGCATAATAAATGTTTCATCTCATTAGTTTTGGCAGTAACTTGTTTTATTATCTTTATTAATTCTATCAATGATTAAAAAGGTGTAAGTTTGAAATGTTATATTATAAAGCTCAATTTCTCCATGAACTAGCGATTAGGGCTATATTTCAAATAAAAGTTGAATGTCACCCATATGTGTCTGCCTACTTTATTTTTTTCTATGCTCAAATAGTCTAGTGGCACCCTAGTAAAGCAGATAGAGGTATAGAGGGAACAGACCATTATATTACATCTTTAGAAATGAAAATTCAATAATTTTATAAGAATAAAAAATATTTTTTTTATTAACTTATTAGTTTGGTTTGACATTATATACAAAGCATTTCAACACAAATTTAATATCATCTTTTCAATTCTTTTCAGAATGACTGGTCTTAATTGTTTTAATTTCCACCAATTTAAGATATTTTTGTATATATTTTTATTCTTTTTAGTTTTTGACATTTTGATATTATATTTATAAATAATACTTTACATAACCTCATTTTTAATTATAATTTTTATTGCTTGAAATTGAAAACAGATTCTATCCATTATAGAAGTCATTATAGATTTAGAACCATGAGGATCTTATGGTAATATTAGGTGAGAAGTTAATTCCAAAAAATCACAAAATAATAAAAAAGTTGGTGACACAAAACATATATTATTTGATATCAGTCAATTTTTAGTTATGTAATTTTTTGTTAATTTCCTATTAAACAGCAAATATTTTTAAACAAAACTAAATGCAACCGTGAACTTCTTAGTTTTACAAAAATAAAAGTGTGTATTTATTTTCCTGTTAATTACAGTTTTATCAAATGCCTATATTGCATAAATACAGAATTTTTTTTTCTTTATACATTTTAACCATTAATTCAAAATGATGTCAGAGCATATTATGAAGTTCTTTATTTACACCATAACTTACACTTGTGTGATTACCTTCAATGTTCATTTGTTACTTCTGGATTTATTTGATGAGGAAAAACACTTCAACTAAAATAGAATTGATTTATTAAGTCTAAAATATTTCAACATGTCAATGTTGTACAGAGAATTCTAATACAAATGAGTTGAAAATTTGTTGATTGTCAATGTATTATTCTGCCCATTCAAGTTTGGATATAACATTAAAACATATTTTTTACAATTTTTTTATGTATTTGCAAAACACTCTTGTTGTCTATATTTTTTAGAAGAATAATGTGAGTAGGTTAAGATTTCATTCAAAAATATATACTTTTAAAAGAAGCCAATTTCACAGAAATCAATAGCCTACAGTAAATAACTTAAAATTATCAGGAAAAAAACATTCATAAATTTGTTATAGCAGTGTTTATTACTTTTTAATAATTATAAGGGAAATTTAAAATCTGAATACAATATTAATAGGTTTAGAGAATTTAAACAATATCCAATAAAACAACCCACTATTGTTCTGATTACATATCTCTTTTTTTTCTATATTTGCAAAGTTGAAATAATATATTAATTGATACTTCATTTACAAACATTTCACAGAAATAATTCAAAATTTGTGGAAATATAATAAAGAATACAGATAAGTTTGGTAAAATAAAAAGAAAATTTAATCCAATTAGCCATTAAGTATTTTCAAAAGAATATCAATAATGAAAAGATTAATAAAATATGAGCATTTTTTTTAATTGACATGATCTTGGATCAACAATAGTTAGTTGCTTATTAAGTTAGAATTAAAATTTTAATCCATTAAAGTGGCTAGTAATTATTAAAGTCTTCAAAGTATTATTATACTAGTTTTATCACTAAGCATTTATAGATGGTTATTATTGATAAGATCAATTATGCTTATCAATTATGCTCATTTACCATACTAATGGTAGGTTTATATGAAAATTAATAAAAATGTTAAATGCTTTATATTTAATAAGCTTGCATCATGATTATTATATGCTTCATATGTTAACTGATTTTATCTTTGGTAAAGTTAATAATACTGTAAATGGTGGTGCATATATCTTAAGAATTGTGTTGCAAAGTGTTTTTTAATAAAAAAAATGATGGTCTAGTTTGGTTTAAATTATTTGAAAACTAATTAAATTATATTATTACCAGATTAAGTGATATGCATATTTATTTTATGAATATAGAGATTTATTAATTAATATTTTTTATGATTAATGTGATACTTTGTATTTATTTCCATTTTTGTCTTAGACTAATTCATCATAACATTTAATGTTTAGCTTTATGAGTTCAAAAACATAATCACTACATTAATTTTGATAGCAGAAGGATACATATAATAGTTCATTTCCAGCTACTCTCTAGCAGATATCTAACAATTGGGCAATCATTAAATAATAAAAATTGGAAATGAAATGGATAATGATTAATATTAATTTCAAATAAAATGTTTAAGTGTCAATATGATTCACAGAAAAGTAAAACAACATCAGGAGAATGGTTTTTAAAATCAGGGAATAGGCTTTTCATTGTATTTAAAAGTATTCTCTGTATTAACAACTTTGTGCTTGTTAAAATCTTGAAATTGAAAAGCATACATTTACACATTTTTGTTACTTATTTATTGTTGTTTTTATAAAATTAAATAAAATATTTATTTTTTGATAAATATGAAATGTTCTTTTTTAGATTTTATTTGAGCATATTAAGACAGTAAGTATAGTAACATGAAATAGAAGCTAATTATCTGAAAAAAGGAAACACCTACTACAAACTTATACTACATTTCACCATTTTAAAATTAAATTTTAAGCATTTAATTTATTTAAAAGTATTTTTATGAATGATTTTGGTGCAGAATATTTAAAAAAAATTTTAAAACATTTTTAGTCTGATTGCTAAAATATTTTTTTTCTTTATTTATTTGCAAATTTGTTTTATCATTTTAAAAATAATTTTCATTTTTTACAGTTAGAATTTTAATAAATGATGTGAAAAGAGTAAATTTTTAATGAAGACTAAAGACTGGTTTTAAAAATAAAAACCATTAAAAATTATTACAAAATTGGCACTTTAAGACTATTCAAGATTTTACACATCTTCTGGATGAATATTTAAAATTCAAATGCTATATTATCTTACATTTCTAATCATTCTTATGTTTAGTACTTATGCACAATGGTTGCAATACAGATTTGTATTGTAATGGCTACAACTGGTATATAATACTTTTTATTTTAGAGTATAATTAAAGTTTAAAATGTGCATTTTTAAAATAAATAAAACAAAAATAATTTTAAAATGATTTTATTTCAGATTATAACATTTACTGGACAATTTTTGATGTGTTCTATACACATTGATCTGCTACATATTCTGCAGACTTACAAAGGTTTTTTTTTAATTTGGGAGGATGCTGCTGGTATGTTTTCTTTATCTCAAGCTATTTTGAACTACATTCTTGTC
The DNA here is from genome assembly GCA_028023455.1 of Epiperipatus broadwayi. NCBI lineage: Eukaryota > Metazoa > Onychophora > Udeonychophora > Euonychophora > Peripatidae > Epiperipatus > Epiperipatus broadwayi. The sequence goes on along the minus strand of JAQFVV010006313.1, from coordinate 2,335,903 downwards.
ACTATCATTATTAGTAGTTTCACATCTTCCTACTGCTCTTAAAATATGGACATGAACTTTATTTCAGATGTTACAGATTAGGAGCTTATTTTAAGTGTGGATTGTAAGTAATATTGTCAATTATTTTCAAAAATCCAAGCATTGAATTTTTTATGATTACTTACATTTTTTTACATAAAATGAATGCATTGACAGTTGAAATATTTAATACTTGAAAAGTAAATTGCTTTTGACTGTCTTGATCTCAAGCAGGATGAATAATTAGCATATTTCCAATCTAGTGAATTTACCCTTTTTGTCATATTATAATCTGCAATAATATCAGTTTTTCAGTGCTAGTGTTAATGTTGTTAGAATAGTGCATAAAATAAGTTTTGGTACAGCTTTATATAATATTGGACATATGATAACAGTATAATATTGTCATGAAATCCTTATAAATGACATTCAATTGGTTTTGATTTTGATGGCTGAAAAGTTGTAAAAAAATTTTTTTAAAGTTTCTAAATAAATTAACACCTTTTTGTAACAGTATGACCACTTACTTCTATGGACTTAAGCTAATTGTATTCTGTAATACTTATGTTGGAATTTTGTATTGGCTTAACCAATATAGTAACAGATTGATGCTAAAACGTTTTTCTTCATTATTTAATGTTTTGCTATCAGAACCTTGTCCTAAATATATACATATATAAGCATTTAAAATGTAATTGCATGAATCATTAATGAGGCAAATAACTTTTATGCAACATTTCCTAAAGATTATAAATTTTAAATCTGCATCTCTCATGAAATCTCAGAAGCATTTAATCAATGCAATCATGCATTTTAATGATATATTGTTATTTGGCAATTTTTAATAATCATTCCAAATAAATTAATGCAGATGGTTGTAAGATCATTTCTTTATAAATCTTTTTATTTATTATGATTCTAAAATAAAAACAGCAAAGTAAAAATTCAAATTTTTTTAGTCCTAGTTGTCTAAAAAATATCTTATCTAGTTCCATAATAGGCATAGAAGTAATCAAAATTCTAATTAATTACCTCATTTGGATATTTCCTTATAGATTATTGGCCCTAAAATGCTTTCAGTTATAATAAATTCATATAATGATTATGAGTATGATTTTGAATTTTAAACTTTGTTATTGCTCGTTTCATTTTTTTATTTGTCTACATTATAATTTCACTCAAAATGTTATTAATAAACAATAAATTTCAAGCTTTTTCAGAATTTTGTCTATCATCTAATATTTTGTTTGTTAATTCTAGTGAAGTTTTAACTATATTATTATACTATCTTGTTTTTTTTTATTCCCTGAAGTGACTTCTTTGAACTATTTGGATTTATTATTACAGCCAAACATTTAATTGCTTGAATTATTTGCCATCAAGTCTATATTCCTAATGTTCTCTTTATCATCAGATTCCAATGTTGCAATATCAGTACTGTGTTTATTCTCCATTTCTGTAGCATTATAATCTTTAGTTGTCTCTGCAATAACAATGTTTTCATCATCATTATCTAGCATTTTCAAAACACCATGTGTCAAAATCAAGATCAGTTGGACACTTTTTTTTAAATAAAAAGTTGGATTAATTGAACTCATTCACTTACTTACAATATTGTAGTTTGCTGACTAACAATTTTCATTTCAAATGTGTCATATTTTTATTAGTAGTAAAACACTTCCTCTCATTTTATTATGTAGATAATCTATTCAGGGAAATCCTTGGAATTACAATATTCCATGATAGTTTTAAAATTTAGTTTATTCTTCTCAGATATGTATGTTGTTCACTGTGCCATCATAAAATGATCACAACTAGTGAATGCTTGTATCGCCTTTACATTTGTAATCCAACAACCATTTTAAATATGTCTTTGTCAGTGATTGAAGTTTTTCTTTAAAATTTCTATATTTATTATGACACTTTCCATTTATTCTTCTTCCAAACAGAAAATACTATGTGTTTTATTTTAATCAATCATCAATATAATCATCAGAAATTTGGTCATAATTCTTCTATCTAGTGAATTCATTAATAGATTTTCTTTTGTCCATAACATACTCCATGAGATAATTCCAAGTCTTTGATAGATGCAAACCTGAAAGTCAAATTACAAACTTAATTGTTTAATATTTATTGAAGTTCACACATATGATGCATATTTCTAAAAACAGAACATCCATTTACTAGTAAATATTATTGGAATAAGGCATATTTCTAATAAAATTATCATTTGACTTTGGGGCATATTAATTTATTATCCAGTCATCAATCTGATCTTGTATATGCTTATCTAATGTGAACTCTTTTAATATTACAACCTTTAAGTATAATATAATATATTAAATGACCTTGTTTTGAGAGACATGCATCAATATTTGTTTTTATATAGATTTTTTTAAACAAAAACTCAATAAAAACAGATTTTTTTAGTTTACAAGAACAATACTAGTATTGCCAAAATCTAATTTGTTCCAACAAGTACATTAAAGTCTTTATTAAGAAAATGTTTTAATCTTTTAATGACACTCTTGCAAAAATACTAGCGATAAAAAAAATAATGTATTTTTTTTTGTTTCAGTTTAGTTCTCTGAATCAAATGAATCAGCATATATACCAATAAAATAAGTTCTGTTATCATTGAAAAACATCATTTTAACACCATTCAGTATACCTAGCTAGAAATTCCAAAAATAGAAGACACTAAATTATACTTTATATCAAATCCAACAGAAAGCATTCTCCTCACTTACAAAAAAATGTGTAGCTCTTAATTACTTGGTCTATTAAAATTCTTTGTCTTCCTTTAGAAATATAAACTTTACTAAAAAGCATTTATTTGTGATGTGATGTGGTGTGATGGATTGTGACCTCTCCTTATACGGAGTCAGGAATCTCTCAGCTGCTATGACCAGAGAAACCTGCTAGCCACTTTGACTTCCCTTTTCATTCCCCACATTTTCCCATATTTTTCTCTATCTTGCTACATCTCATTTCCACAACATAATATTTGTCAACTTCATGGCATTTATATTTAAAAACCCCTTATCTTTTCCCAAGCTGAGTATAAAAACCAATAAGCCACTTTCTGTATAATCACTTTGTTCATATCTATTCTTTACCAATCTCATTATTTGGACCCTTTTGGCTTTCAGACATTTACATTCAAGTAACAGATGCCCAATATTTTCTATGCCTTCCTTACACAACTTGCAGACTAAATCAATCATATTTATTTTATTTATGTGTATATTGTCTTCTTGCAGCTTCTCAGCCACTAGTGCTCCCTCTATTTCTGTAGTGAAGAGTGTGTATCAAGTAAATTATGTATCTTTTATGCACCTTTTATATCTTGAAACAAAATTACAATTATTATATTTATTTTTAATATTGTCACTGTTTACTGTTTTGACAATATTACTAATAATATTATTATGACTATCTCTTTAGTAATTAATCTGCCAAGCTTGATAATTTAGCAAAAATGTGTGTTTAGGCCACTTTGAAACTAAATTTTCTATATCCCTTTCTTTCTGTAGTAAGCAGAGAAATTCCTATGTAGGAATGTTTAAACATACAATCCTTACACTGCTGAAATTGTTATTCCAAATTCAGTTCCAATCTGAATCATTATTGATAGCATTGCCTCAAGTGAAGATAATACATAAGGACTGTAGCTTTGCTTTATTATTAATTCTTGAGAGTTGTAAAAAAAAGGATTGGAGTCATAAATGTTTGCTTGCACATCATTGCCACAATAGGATTAAGAATTGGCATTATTAGTATTGGAACAGTGATGGCTTAATAGGCTCATGGCCCTTACAGTAATATAAGTGACTAAAAATTAGATTCAGAAAATTTTTGTACCTAAAACAATACTTATTCTTTGATGAACTACCATCTGATTCTTCCAGATAGCATCAAGTACTTTGGTTAGAATAGGTTTTGTTATTTACTTATAATCCTTATAATTGAAGGTTATCCCACCACCAGAGTTACTGATGGAATCTGTTAGTAGTGTGAACATGTAATAATAAAAATCACTCATATTTTTGTTTATAAATTAATATTGCTTAATACTTTTTATATGATGCTGTTATGCATGGTGAGTAGATATTTTTTATCAGAATTATAAATTCTGAGAAATCCTTTATATAAACACTGAATGTGATATTGTTCAGGTCATGTTAGATTTTTTTGAATATAATGCAGAGCACTTTATTAGACTTTCAAGCAGCTCTAAAACAAATAGTTATTAATTAGATCTGTTTTCCACTCCCATTTCAAATTAAATAAGTTTATTAATCACATCAAAGTCATTAAACACTATTACTATTTTCAGTTGATTAAACATTATGCCACACAAATAATCATTTTTTTTTTTTTCAAAAATATGTGTGATTTTTCAGCAGCAACATAAGAAAATTCAGAGCACAATAAATATTTAGTTAAACTAACTTATTTTTTCAATCTTCAGTGTGATTTGATTTACTTTCACCACTGAATTAAATTATTCAGGACAAAGATTGAACTCCACAGTCAATTCAACAGAATATACCATAAAAGTAAATGGACAGTGCTTATTGCCTTTATGAATCACTAATTTTGATAGTTTATTGTCATGCTTTTTTTAGTTTCCACTAGATTTTGCCATGGTGGCCTTTTTTAATCACTTTTATATTTTGCATAAACAAAATATCTTGGATGTAAAACAAGATGTATATCTTTTTCATTGATGACAGTTCTTTTTGTAATTACTTTCCGTAAAAAAAATTACAAGACAGAAATAAATGCATCTTATCTGAAGTTAAATTAATCTTCAAAAATAGAATATAAATATAAATTGCCGGAAATAACTGATGATGTAATGAAACAAGTAGCATATTTTTTTTATCTTAATGCAAAACAAAATTACAGAAAGATAATCAAAAACTGTGAAAATACGCCGTGATGGGTATTCTCAGTTCTTAATACATTTTGCAGGTTTTATTAAATTAAATAATGGCAATAGTCCAATAATTATAATAATGAAAAAAAATTTGAATATGAACATAATACACCATCAAAAATACTTCTGATAGTTAAGTTTGAACAAAAAAGAAAAAAAATGTGATTGGTCTTTGAATTGAAAAAAATGTCTTATAAGTTCCTGAGAATCTGTTGCATAAAATAAGAAGTATTATTTTATAGCTGAATATCAATGCAGAACAATCATACTGTTGCGTTTATGCATGAATTATGATAAACACAGACTCATAAAAATATCTTTAAATATTTATTAAATAAAACAAATAAATATACAAATGCAAATTTAGTATATGTACAATGCTATTCCTTCCCCTAATAATATTGGCTTGGTATTATAGCGTTTAGTAGTTGTGCAACTATTTCTGTAAGGGATTTCAGTTACCCTTCCAAGCTTATCTATTACTTCCAGCTTTACCATGATACCTTGCCTCATGAGTAGATACAGTAACTTTTCTAGCTGTTCTGTGATTGCCTTGTGTCTGAATCAATTTTAGCAGCTTCCAGATTTAACATGAAGTTGCCGCATTTTTTAACCATATTGAGGACAATGGTTGTAGTATGTTTAGATCTAATAGTAAATTGTTATTGTCTCATCTTAACTCCAACTGAACTGACTATTTATAACCAGATTCCCATCCATAATAAAAATAATGGAATTCATTGAACATCATTATCCATTGGACTGTTTCTTTTATTGGGTATATGTTATCTATACATATAACTATTGGCCTGTGGTGATAAATGCTTCTACTGATTTAATCGACAATTCATTCATTTTGAATTTGTTGTTAATATTTCAATTTAGCAAAGTTTTACTACTTATGATTTCATTTACTATTCATTTACAAGCACCAGACTATGTGTACTTGGAATTATAGCCATCACTAAAACAATTCAATAATTATTTGTTAAATTGTTATAAAAATGCAATATTTAATATTGGAAAACATTCAAAAATTATTATTTGAAGGCTAAAAAAATAAAAATGATCATCCCCTTGCACATTGCCTTTATGGAAGTTTACCCTGGGAATTACACCTATTACTTGATCTTCCTATCTATTGTGAAATATATAATCAAGAAAATTTTTGAACAATTCATACAATGTAGATTATGATAGCATTGGTACCAAAATATAATGCTACAATATATATGTTTAAATATAATTGATTAGTTTAAAGTATCAGCAAATGAAAAGACATTTTTACCTTTAAAAATGTATTCTCATTTAATGTCACTAAAGGGCCATCAATAACATTTAAATACTTGCAATGAGTTAATCTCAAAGCATTATATTCATGATATGGTGTTATATTTAATTATTAAAAATATCATTCATAACAAGAAATTCAATCCATCTTCTCTGATCTCTAACCTCTTTTCTCCACATTGCCCATGGACACATTCTTATTTTATCCATAAATGTGGTCTCTTTTTGGGTCTTTAACAATTTCTTGGAATCCAATTTAATATTTCAATTGTTCATCTTTTATTATCTCTTTTAGCAATATGTCTAGTCCAACTCCACTTCAGTGTTTTAATTCTTTCAATGATGTCAGTAATACATGTTTGTTCTCTTACCCACATATTGTGCTTTTGATCTCTTCTTATTACACCTAACATGCATTTTTCCATACTTCTTTTAGTGCTCTCAAATCTCTGTATTGTTCTTCTATTAAGTGTCCAAGTCTCAGATCTATGAATAAGAATGGTAAAATACATATATTAAAAATCTTCCTTTTCCAATACATAAATATATTTCCTTTTAATATTAAGTTATTTCTACCAAAATCACTCCAACCAAGTTTAATTCTATGATAAATCATCATTATGTTTCCATCTATAGTAATAATTTGATCAATGTATTTGTAGTTGTTAACTTTTTTTAACTGATCATAATAAATCTTTATTTTCATCTTTTGAGAAAATCTACTGAACACTACTTTAGATTTTTAACATTTATCTTTAGTCATACATTCAAACTTTCATCTGATAATTTTTGCAACATTTTCTGAAGTTCTAAAGCATTATTTTTAAAAATAACTACATAAACTGCAAAATCTAAATGACATAAATTATCTCCATTTACTTTTGCTTCTTTAGCTTCCCATTTTAATCAACAAAAAACTTTTTGCAGCACTGCTGTAAAAAGGTTTGGAGATATGGAGTCACCCTGACTTACACCTATCTCAATCTTGAACTTTCCCAGTATCATTATGTAATCTAATTATCGCTGTTGCATTTTTGTACATATTCTTCTTCCTACCTCTATATCATGATGATGCAATGCTTTAATCACTGAAGAAATGATTACAGAATCAATCCAAAGCATAACGGAAATTCATATTCATTGTTCCTTTCTATATATAACTTCTCTCAAGACTTGGATATGATTTACTGTACTAAAACCACTTTTAAATCCAGCTTCTTCTTTTTTTTTGATTGGTTAAAATCAAATGTTCTCAGTAGACAAATTGTAGTTATCTTCGCAAAATTTTTGTATAAAACTGATAAAAGCCTGATAGATCTCTAATTTCTAATAACTTCTTTATCACTTTTTTTAAATCTTAATATTAATACTGCATTCTTCCAATCATCTGGGACCTTTTAATCATTCAGACATTTGGTATAAAACTTTGCCAATTTTTTTCTATTTCTTCACCTAATTCTTTTAGTATATCGATTATAATTTCATTATTACCTGCAGCTTTTCCCTTCTTCATAAATTTAATTGTATGTCTCACTTTTTCATTTAAAATCCTCAATAATTCAAAATATATGATAGATGTAGGATATATTTGTTCTTTACTACTGTATAATTCTTGATAGAACCCTTCTAATCATTTCATGATATTATTTCTCTTTTTAGTAATAGTTCCATCTTTTTTTTTTGCTGCAGATATGTTTCCTACCAATACCAAAATGTTGTTTTACATTCTTGAGATTTTTATTCTCTTCTAACTAGTTGTCAATTAATTTTCTTATATAATCAATTCTTCATTTTACAAAATTTGACATTCAATCCTTCTTAATGCATCATTTTTATTTATCTTCATATTCCTTCTTTCTACATAAATTCTCTAGTCTCAGTAAAAAAATTTTGATCTATTGCTGCTTTTTTCTACAGCTATATTTGTTGCAGTTTTTAAAAGTGTATCAGTTATATTCCTATTGGTTTCACTAAAATTTCAATCATGTTCAAAATCTACTAATACTTGAAAACGATTTGCAACTTCTAATTTAAATTCATTAGAATGTCTTGAAGATTAGGAATATCAACTGTAAATATTGCTTTTCTTAATAATTTTGGTCTCTCAAGTTTTGCATTAACACTATCTTACATCTTACTAATCGATTATCACTTCCTGTGTTGAATTTATTAAGGACATTACAATCTTGAAATCAGTATTTTATGTTAGTCAAAATACATAAATATATAAAAAAATATAATTAATTTTTGCTGTATTTTCATTTGGATGCTTCCATGTCCATTTTCTTTCAACATTTTTCTGAAAAAAAGAATTTATAATATATTTTTTTTCTGCAAACTCCACAAATCTATGCCCTCTCTCATTTCTTTTACCATAACTAAATTTACCTATATCATTTCATTTATTTACCAATTTTAGCATTAAAGTCTCCCATAACAATTTTAAAATGGTGTTTAGTCTGATCAAGGCCTTTTGTACATCCATATAAAAATCTACTACTTCATCACTATGAGAACTTGTTTTGGAATAAACCTGAATTATCTGGATCTGGTATCTGCTATTAAGTTGAATAACTAATCTCACCACTCTATTTGATACACTATCAATATACACATTGTTGTTCTTTCACATTATAATAAATTCTACTCCACTTGTACTTCCAATAACTGTGCCTTTGTAGTAGAGTACATGTTCTCTTCTTAAATCAATTGTCTCTTCACCTTTTCTTCTAACATCACAAAGTCCAATAATGTCCCATTTAATATAAAAAAATTCTTTTTCCAATTATTGCAATCTCTCTTCACATGAAAGTGATCTGCAGTTGTAAATACCTAAACAAAAAGTCGCCATCAAATGGCAGCCTGGGTCCATAATCAGGAGGTTCTTAGCATCCTCCACTTTCGGCCACCAACCGTTGCGTTGGCTGATGACTTAAAACAAATTTCGTGTCCAAATTGTGGTAAATATTATTATAATATAAAAAAAAATTGAAGAAAGAAAAATCGGTTTCTTTTAATTTTTTTTTAACCTTTGAAGAGCAAATATAATAATTATAAAATCTAGAATTCCTCTTTTCTTTTTTTTATAAACAATTACATCTTAATATAAGAGAAACAAAAAGAAATTCATCAGTTAAATCTTTACTTAATTTTAATTATTTGTATAATTTGTTGTATATATTTTATGAGTCATTGATAATTTTAAAATATACCTGTGTATATATATTTAAATACAACACTTAATATATATATATAAATTTTCACACAAAGAAAATATTCAATATTTATATTTAATAAACAACTCCTCCCTAAAAAACTTTTTAAAAATATTATATTAATTTTAAGTTTAAAGAGATAGAATATATTGATATGGTTTACAATATATTAAAAGCTATAAGGTATAAAATATAAGCCAACAGTTTATAAATTACATTTGTTTACATTCAAAAAAAATAAACCCCTTAAACATAAATCTTAAAGTAATTGCATCAATAACATGAACGTGTGTCGGAGGGGGGAGGACTTTTTAGTTATATATATACTTACGTTGGAGATCTATAATTAGAAGTGAACACATATCAGCTTACTGCTCATAAAAAATACAAGATTTAGTTAGTTTTTGTTATAAAAATAAAAAAGAAAATTAAGTTTAGTTTTTTATTCTAAAGCAGAATTTTATTAATCTGAAGGTTTGTGCTGATGGTAATTTAGATGTGTTAATATTTTGGACTATTTCCATCATCTATCATTAAATGTTGAATGTCAAAAAAGTTTTAAACTATATTCATTTTTGTTTAAATAGAAACAACTGTTAGTAATAACACACAAATGTACATGACAGGATAGTCATTACACAATCTTTTGAGTGGTATTATTTATCTGCTTTTGCTCAGGTATTTATGGCCTGATCAATAACAATACTAGTATAGAAAGTTTTTGGAAGAATAGTTCAAATGGCTAGAATGTTGCCTTAAAATATAATGTTCAAGAATCTAAGAAGTATAAGTTTCACCCAGATGCTATTATTATTACCGGTCAGACCATCAACACTTGAAAAGGAGCAGAGAACAGTATCATTTGAATTACTGTGTAGTCTACTAGCATGTAGTGTTTATTTGTATGTTACGACTAACAGTTGTTTACATTTGAAAAGTTTAAATAAAGTTTAAAATTTTCTAGACATTCAACATTTAATAATAGATTATAGAAATAGCCCAAACATATTATCACATCTAAAACACCATCATCATATACCTTCAGGAAAATATTAAAATATGCCTAGATATTTATAAACAATGTATCAATATAGGTTTTCCAATAATTTCATTAGAAAAATTTTGTATAATAATAATAATGGGATGCAAGACGTTAAATAAAAATAATATGAAGGTTTTGTTTCTCCATTTTTAAAATAGTTTATCTGTAATGGTTGAGAAAGAATTCTAATATAATTAAGAATAAAAAAAAATATCTTGAAGAAAAGGAATACATTGAATAATTTATAAAATAATACTAAAAACAAAAATGATATCAATATATTTCTGCATTAGTAGATAATAAGTTGAGTCTGTTTGGAATATATATATATATAGGAAAGTAGAATGAGTTTAATTAAATAAAAATTCACAAGAGAATTACAGGTAAAAAATTATACATTGTGATAATTAAAGATAAGGAAACAAAAAATATTTTTTATGCAAAATATAATCATGAAGCTTTTTAATTTAGCAAAACTTTTTTAAATTTTATCCTTTTCACAGATTACTAAAGAAAACTGACATAAGGATGAGAATATTAGTTTTAATGCTTCATATATGTAGTCGTGTTTGAATAATGTTTGCAGCCAAATTAAACTATTTTCTCTAATAATTATTATTTAAAATCTTTCTTAAATTAAAGAAAAATAAACTATTTTTAAAAATTAATGACTATATTACTGTAAAACTAAGCTTTATAACTAGCTGTTTATACACTGTTCTGGAGATAGTAATTGGTTTACTTTTAGATATGAGCTATGCAAGTCAGTTACTTGTAATCAAGTATTACATAAAACTATCTCAATCATGAAAATTTTCAGAGCTATGTCAGATTTTTAATAAATAAATTTCAAGCTATTCATTTAACTTTTAAAATATGGTTTATTAACATTAGTACACCAAATATTTTGAATTCCATAGTTCTAAATTAATATTTTATATCTATAAATGAACATGCTTCATAAACATTTTTAAATATGCTAATTACTGCCTGAAATTATTGTCTCATAAAATATTTAATATTATAACTGTAATACTTGTATTCAATGAAATTGTTATGCATTTAATTTCTGATAATTTTCTTGAAATTAATTTGATTTTGATTTTTTAAATCCCTACCTATTTCAGTATTATCATAGAACTTTTAAACTTGGACTGTTATTTAATACAAATATAGTTGTACATAAATAAAAGTGTTAAAGCTTTATACTATTTATGCATTAAATGAGCATAAAAACCTCATAGAGAAAACAAAATAAAAAAAGAAACTCCAAAAACACACATCTAAATGTCTAATATAAATTGTAAAACCAAGTAATACAACATCTGATGGTGCCCAATACAATTTCTATAGTCATCACAATGTCAAAAAAATACATATTAAGCCACCATAACCATTACAAAATAACATAAATTGAGTTATCATCACATTTATATTTGTTATAAAGATGGAATTCTCTCGTAAATATTTCAACTGAATATACTAAATTATTCTTGAATTTTCATTGATAAAATTTTGTGCCACAATTCCCTACTTAAATGCTAATCAAATTTTATTATTAGATTTAAATTAAAATGAAACTGTTTTTTTTGAACTAAATTTCTAGTAATAAATCATCTTACCATTTAAACATACTATGAATTGTAATCTTCTTAAACATTTTAAAATTTAGTGACAAATTATTAAGACAAAAAGGAATGATACATATTACCACTATAAAACTCTCTAATGAATTACATTAATTCACTTTTGATAATAATGATTTTATTCATCTTTCTAATTGATTGTTCATTAATATTAATTCATAAAAATAAAACAAATAAATGTAATATTGTCTCTAAATCTGTTCTTTGCTGTAACATGCATAAATATAAAAATATATAAATAAATAATACTTACCTTTCTGTTTCTTAACTGTTATTTGATTGTTAAGAAAACAAAGTTTTTCTCATACTGATTATTTAGCATTTGTATCACAGGTATAATCAGCTAAATGAATGGTCTAAAAGACTACAATGAATTATTAAGCTATCCCAAATCTATTGTTATTTTATATGCATATATAGGCTTCTTTTTTTAAGATGATTTTTTTACTTAAATAAAAACAATCAGCAATATCAATTTTATTCCCTGTTGTTGATGGACTATATATTTTTTTAACAAAGAATACAATAAATTTCTGATTTTTACTAACTCGTATGATTCTTTGTAAAAAAATACATTATAACTTTGTTTTTTTTTTTCATGTATTAAAATCCTGTGCAGTTTAGTATTATGCTGAGAAATGAATTAAAAGCTAAAAGTTCTTTAAATTATTAATCATTCTACTTACCTTTTGGATGCATCACTCTGTCATTTAGTTTGATTCTTAGCTCGGTGCAATTGTTCTAGGTTGAGTGCTTCCTAATTAAGTTGATTTAAATGGATTACTCCACATATTCAAGACATTTATTTAAACACGCATTAAAATATTGTATTACAATATGTATAATATTTAAATATAGATATACTGTCTATTCCTCAATTTTAGATATCATTAAAAGTTATTTGAACCCACATTTTCAAGCTTCCTTCAACAATGCAATCTTTCTTATACAACTGATACAAATAATCACACACATGTGAAAAATATAAATGATCTTCAATATATGTATTTCATGCTGAAGCAGTACTCATCATTTGGTCCACATAATCATCACCCATACATACATACATACAATCAATGCTTGGCTTATATTAAGATAGCAAACTTCAACCTTCAAGGGACAGGCTTCAATCTGAAGAGTTGGGTGGTAGATTAGATTGGAGCACATCCATTAAAGTTTGAAGATTTGCTATTTTAATCTAAACAGAGCATTGAATATATATATAAGAAATTTTGCAGGTTAATCCATGTTAAAAAATTTAAATATTGATATACCGATGTTTTGACTTGATCATACAAGTCATCTACTGGGTGATAAAAGGTAGAAAGATTTGAAAAAAAATGTTAAAGTTCCACCAATAACAAAAATTGTTAAATTAAGAATGTTTTTTTTTTTGAAAAAATATTTCCAAATAGAAGGAAGTTTGCATGTATCATTTTGCTTATTGATACAATCTGACCTTTTAAATATCTCAATGGCTTCTATCCAGATGTGATAATCTCTACCAGTGCAAAATTAGAGAAGTCATTGAGATACTTAAAAGACCAGATTGTATCAATAAGTGAGATGATACATGCAAACTTCCTCCTATTTGGAAAGATTTTTTTTTTAAAAAACATTCTTAATTTAACATTTTTGTTATTGGTGGAACTTTAACGTTTTTTTTTTTCAAATCAGTCATTGTAGCATCTCTACAACTACTTTCTACCTTTTATCACCCAGTAGATGACTTGTGTGATCAAGTCGAAATGCTGGTATTGCATTATTTAATTTTGTTAATATGTATGAACTCACAAAATGTCTTTTATATATGCAACCCATGAAAATCTTCATATATATATATATATATATATATCTGATATATATATGATATATATATATATATATATATATATCTGAACCAACTGATGAGTGCTGGTTCAGCATGAAATATATATTGGAGGTCATTTATTTTGTTTACATGTTTGTGGTCATGTGTATCAATTGTATGAGATAAATTGTATAATTGAAGGAAGTTTGAAAATCTGGTTCAAATCCCCTATAATTATATATATATATATATATATATATATATATATATAAGATATAGGGGATTTATATATATATATATATATATATATTGTAATCTTGTATTTAGACTAGGTATAATAAAACATGTAATAGAGTGCTTTAAAAAAGTTTCTTGATTTATATAAATATATTATTTACTAAATAAGTCTCACTATTCTGAATAATAAAAAATCTTTTCATGTATTTTGAAAATTATGTTGCTAAACTATTTGATAAATAGTATCTAAATTTTAACTGTTAGGATATTAATTAGTTTATATGGCAGTTTTTTAAAATTAAAATTTGAATGGTTAAAATTACATAAAATAGTTTTGAAGTACATTATGTTTTAAGTAAGTTTTAATAGATACAGTTTTATTATATTTCAAAAGGCATTGCCAAAATGATAGTATTTAGTTTGTAATTTTATTGGTAACTCTAATAATTTCCTGATATATCTAGTATGAGAGTGTGTGTGTGTGTGTGTGAATGTTTGTTTTTTTTAAAAGAATGTTTGAAATAAATTATCTTTAAAGTTGATAGTTACTTTGAAAGTAATATATTTAATAGATTATTTTATAAACAAAGCAAAACCCTCCATACAGTATTGCCACCCTGTGCCAACCAGAGTAATCAATGAATGCCAGAAGGCCTGTGCATAAAATCCCTATCTAATTCCTACTCATCCAATATCCCCAGACTAGTTTCTGGCTTGTGGCCATCGGCAGTGAGGAGCTTTGGATCTGAGAGCACTGCACCTAGATCTTAGGATGTAATGCCACCCTCCAGCAACCAACTTTATCTCTACTTAACTGCAAAACTATGAGAATGAAATTGAAAACACAAAAATATTTTCTATCTAAGCTCAATAGCTTATATAGTCATAGAGGACTGAACTCAGTTCAGCACCCATACATTTTGGTGTCTTTGGCTCTTTAACAACCATAGCCACCACTATCCTATTAGGCAGGATTGGTGTTAAACCATTAAGCATCACATTATCACTATCTTATACTAGCACATAATTATTTATAAACAAAGCAAAACTCTCTATACAGTATTGCCAGCCTGTGCCAACCAGGGGATATTGGATGAGTAGGCATTATATAGGGATTTTATGCACAAGACTTTCTGGCATTCATTGATTACTCTGGTTGGCACAGGGTAAATACTGTATGGAGAGTTTTTGCTTTGTTTATAAACAATTATGTGCTAGTATAAGATAGTAGCTGCAGAAAGGAGTTTGTTATTAACTGAAAGGAGACCCTTTGATTTCTCTTGGAGGCCTTAAAGGAACCGAGCAGGGCAAATTCCTAATGTCCACTCCATACGTTCTTGTTGTTGCAGCTGATATTACTATGTGATTATTCATATAGTATACAAACATGGATGGGCTGCTCACCAACATGTATTAGCCAGTGTGGTGAGTTTATTGGCTTTTTACCTCTGAGTTTAAGATCAAAAAACACCATAGTCTTTCTTCTCAGTGCCTGATAAGGCAGAATGAATGTTTGTGCCTGATAAGGCAGAATGAATGTTTGTGTAAATGATAAATATTTTTTCCAATACATATATACAATTATGACAGACAAAAATAAAGCATGGCCCTTATTCCCAGGAGGCTGTAAAGTCATCAACCAAGACAGCGGTTGGTGGCCGAAGGCGGAGGGTGCTAAGAATCTTCTGGTTGTGGACTCAGGCTGCCATTTGATAATGATTTTTTATTTAGGTACTTACAACTGCAGATCACCTTCAAGTGAAGGAAGATTGCAAGAATTAGAAGAAGAACTGTCTTATATTAAATGGGACATTATTGGACTTTGTGAAGTTAGAAGAAAAGGTGAAGAAACAATTGATTTAAAAAGTGGACATATACTCTATTATAAAGGCACACATATTGGAAATACAAGTGGAGTAGGATTCATTATAAATAAAAAGTGGACAAACAATATTGTGGAGATTGATGGTGTATCGGACAGAGTGGTAAGATTAGTTATACAACTTAATAGCAGATACCAAATGCAGATAATTCAGGTTTATGCCCCAACAAATTCTCATAGTGATGAAGTAGTCGAAAATTTTTATATGGATGTACAAAAGGCTTTTGATCAGAGTAAACAACATTTTAAAATTGTTATGGGAGACTTTAATGTTAGAATTGGTAGACAAATGAAAGATGAAATTGCTGTAGGTAATTTTGGTTATGGTAATAGAAATGAGAGAGGACATAGACTTGTGGAGTTTGCAGAAAAAGAAAAACTTTATATTATGAATTCATTTTTTGAGAAAAATGTTAAAAGGAAATGGACATGGAAGCATCCAAATGAAGGTACAGCAGAATTGGATTATATTTTGACGAAGAGAAAATACATATTTCAAGATTGTAATGTTCTTAATAAATTTAACACAGGAAGTGATCATCTATTAGTAAGGTGTAAGTTACATGTTAATGTAAAACTAGAGAGACAAAAATTATTAAGAAAAACAATATTTACAGTTGATATTCCTAATCTTCAGAAACATTCTAATGAATTTAAATTAGAACTTACAAATACATTTCAAAAGTTAGGAGATTTTGAACATGATTCAGATTTGAAGGAAATTAATATGAAAATAACTGATACACTTTTAAAAACTGCAACAAAGATAGGTGGTAGAAAAAAGCAGCAATTGTCTAATAAAATTTCTATCGAGACTAGAGAATTTATGAAGAAAAGAAGGAATATGAATATATACAAAAATGATGTATTAAAAAGAATTGAATATCTCGAATTTTGTAAAATGGTACGGAAAAGAGTTGAAAATGATATAAGAAAGTATAACTGTGAAATAGCAAGGAAAGCTGTAGAAGAAAGTAAAAGTCTCAAGAATGTTAAACAACATTTTGGTATTGGTAGGAAATTTATATCTGCAATAAGAAAAAAAGATGGAATTACTACTATAAAAAGAGATGACATCATGAAATTGGTAGAAGATTTTTATCAAGAATTATATAGTAATAGAAAACAAGTATCTCCTATATCTATTACATCTTCCGAATTGCCCAGAATTTTAAATGAAGAAGTGAGATATGCAATTAAATGTATGAAAAAAGGAAAGGCTCCAGGAAATGATGGAATTATAATTGATATATTAAAAGAAGCAGGTGAAGAAATAGAAACAATTTTAGCAAAGTTATATACCAAATGTCTAAATGATAAAGATGTACCGGAACATTGGAAGAATGCAGTAATAATATTAATATTTAAAAAAGGTGATAAAGAAGATATTAGAAATTACAGACCTATCAATCTTTTATCAGTTTTATATAAAATTTTTACCAAGATAATTACAACTCGTCTACAGAGAACTTTGGATTTCCACCAACCAAGAGAACAATCTGGATTTAAAAGTGGTTTCAGTACAATAGATCATATCCAGGTATTAAGAGAAGTCATAGAAAGGACAAATGAATATGAGTTGTCATTATGTTTTGGATTTGTAGATTATGAAAAGGCATTCGATTCTATACACATTTCTTCAATGATTAAAGCATTGGATCATCAAGATATAGATCCAGGATATTGTCATATTTTAAAAAATATTTATAAAAATGCCACAGCAACAATTAGATTACATAATGATACTGGAAAAATCAACATTGAGAAAGGTGTAACACAAGGTGACTCTATCTCCAATATTTTTTACAGCAGTGCTGCAAGAAGTATTTTGTAGATTAAAATGGGAAACTAAAGGAGTGAAAGTAAATGGAGAGTATTTAAGTCATTTAGATTTCGCAGATGATGTAGTTGTTTTTGCAAATAATGCTTCAGAGCTGCAGGATATGTTACAGGAGTTAGCAGATGAAAGTAGAAAAGTAGGACTAAAGATAAATGTTAAAAAGCCTAAAGTAATGTTTAATCGATTTGCTCAAAATATGAAAATAAAGATTAATTATGAAGAATTAGAAGAAGTTAACAGTTACAAATACCTTGGTCAAATTATTAATACAGATGGAAACATAATGGAGGAAATTAATCATAGAATTAAACTTGGTTGGAATGCTTTGGTAGACATAACTTGATACTAAAAGGAAATATGCCTATATGTTTGAAAAGGATGGTTTTTAACAAATATGTTTTACCAGTTCTGACTTATGGACCTAAGACTTGGACACTTAATAGAAGAGCAATACAGAGACTTCAGACAACCCAAAGGAGTATGGAGAGATGTATGTTGGGAGTAACAAGAAGAGATCGAAAACGCAATGTATGGGTAAGACAACAAACAGGTGTTACTGACCTTATTGAAAAAATTAAAAGATTGAAATGGAGTTGGGCTGGACATATTTTTAGAAGAGATGATAATAGATGGACAATTGAAATTTTAAACTGGATTCCAAGAGATTGTAAAAGACCCAGAAAGAGACCACATGTGAGATGGATGGATGAAATAAGAAAATGTGCAGGGGTGTTGTGGAGAAGAGAAGCTAAAGATCGGAGAAGATGGATTAAACTTGGAGAGACCTTCATCCTGCTTTGGATTGATAATGGTTGATGATGATGATGATGATGATGATGATAAGATAGTGATCATGTGAAGATTTATTTTATCTTAATATTAAAGTAAATTAATTGAGTCATAATTTTTGAGAACTTTTAAATAAAACAAAAGATACTTGTATTAAATAAATGAAAGTAATTAATTAAATAGAGTTGATTATTAGTTTTTTATTTGTTTAATCAAGTCTAGACAAGGTTCAAGGTTAAATTCATTTTTAGAAGACCTGTTTAGAAATGGTTATAGTCATGCCAGTTAATTAAAACTCTGCCCCAATATTAATTACTGATTCTAATTAAAATCATGTGATCAACTTCACTATTATTAATATAAGCATCTGTACACACTTAAAAAGAAAAAAGTCGGTTGAAATTATTATTATAATTTCACATTTGGAGAACCACACTTCATTTACATAAATTTTTATTTTATAAAGTGTGGCTAAAGCCTTACCATCATTTAAGCAATATACATCCCATATCTTGCCATACTGTTACTCCCTACAGACAATATCTGCATTTTGAAATGTATAACACATTTTATTGTGAAGTGAAAGACTTCAAAGCGTCGGTAAATGTGAAGAAATACTATGATAAAATTTTAAGCTAGAGAAATACTTCCCTATGTTGTTTTCTATTCTATAAACTTTAATTAATTCCAATCATTATTTAGGACAGTTTATATGGATCACATATAAAGAATATTAATATTATTCTCATAATTTATTCATTTGAATTATTTTAAAAAATTAATTTATTCCAAAGTGTTATAAAGATGCTTTAATCAATGATTAAAGTATGTTTGTTTGTATGGAATCACTTTAAATTCACTATAGTTTAAGTTTGTTGAAAATAAATATTAAGACAAACTATTATATTTCTTCTGGAACATTCAGAAAAAATTTATCGTATTTTCCTTAGTTGTGATAATTTATTTAAAATAAATAATAATTTTATCAATTATCTGTGCTTGTGTCTTTTCTACATTAATGAAGATATAATTATAAATTTATTTAAACGCACATTGATTACGTAAGTAATATTTATTAAGGCTTGTAAACTTCAAGAACATGCGCGTTAGCTTGTGATTAAGACCTGTAGAGGTCCCTACCTTGCATTTTCACGCGCATATTCTTGAGGTTTACAGCCTTAGTAAATATTATTAATGAAGATGTTATACAATTGCACTTCATATAATGCAAATATTATTTTGGAATTCCATTAATTTATTCAATTGGAGTATTATATTGTTCTGCAGAAAATAAATATTTAAAATTTGTGTTGTCTTGTGAACCTGTTATGTTGTTATATAAACTTTTTTATTATAAAAACTTTGCTGTTATTAACAAATTATTAATGCACACTCTTTCATTGAACTTCATATTAAATATACAAAATGTTTTTAAAGTCATATCAACAAATTAGTAAACTATTTAAAAATCAATAAAATAATCTCATCTAGATTATTATATCACTAAGATTACGCGGTTTGAATATCAAAAACAGCTAATATATCTAATCTAAGTTATA
Organism: Epiperipatus broadwayi; assembly: GCA_028023455.1. Taxonomy (NCBI): domain Eukaryota; kingdom Metazoa; phylum Onychophora; class Udeonychophora; order Euonychophora; family Peripatidae; genus Epiperipatus; species Epiperipatus broadwayi. The sequence goes on along the minus strand of JAQFVV010006313.1, from coordinate 2,315,627 downwards.
TTCCCAAACCAGCGATAACTAAATAGGCAATTATTCTATAGAAAATATTAACTGTATATACTGGTTTCGATTTTTTTTTTTTAATGCAACATTTTGTCAGTATTTAGACTAGAAGGATCCTACTGATAATTAAAAAACTCAACGCATAATATTCATTTTATTTTTAATGTTTATAATATATTCACATAAAGTAATGAATTTTTAAATACAAAACTTAAAACCTCAAATTCTATACAATGTTTAGATTATATTTTATTTCAGTAACTATCTGCAAAAGAGATTATAATTTATTAAAGCCGTTTAGCTTTTCTACTTACAAAGTTTCATTATTCTTGTTCTGGGAGCTAGATATCAAGAGATTAATTATGTAATAACGATTCGCAGCAGAGAGAAATCAAAATTTAGTACATTTAAACTAATAATGATATATATATATGTGTGTGTGTGTATCCTTGCATATATATTTAAAAGTTCTTATTTAGACTATTAAATAAAAGTAATAATAATGAGAAATGCAGAGGATTTACTGAACTCTTATATTTCTCATAAGTAATTTATCTCTTTCTATTTGTTTTTCTTTTCCCAACAATCGGTAGTTTTGCATCTTTATAAAATAGAAAATGTTCATGTTAGACGATTTGGAATCTGATATGTTTATGAGAAAAAATAAGTTTAAACAAATCTTCAAGATTTATAAAAAAAATAATAAGTACGTAGTAAAGAAATATATCTTATACTTAAAAAGTCGAAGCTTTTTCAAAAAAATTATCTATACATATATATTATAATTTCAAAAAGTATATATATATTAATTTTTACTAAAATAATATCAGATATTTAATTTGAGCAAGCAATAATTATTGAAATTTCGTCACGCTTTTATTATTAAAATTAATAAATGTATATTAAGATGAGGATATAATAATATTAAAAGTTTTTTTTTTTTTTTGTAAATTTTGTTAAGAAGGTGATGTAGTACTCTGCAGCTTTTAAAAAAACTGTAATTCTATCTCTGAACTACACCGCGAAGGATAATAGTTCGCTTCTAGATATAAAATAAAATAAATATATACAACACTATATCAAAAAAGTACTAAAATTACTGACAAAAATAATTTTCATGGTAGCTCAAGTAGTTGACCTTTTTATATGTGATGCATAATGGAATAAAAAAAAGTGTACAAACCAAATTACCGCATTTTTTTTTAATTATTTAAATTATTATTATTAAAAAAGGTTCATTGACAAATATTATCCGATTAAATATATATTGAAACAATATACATATATGCTTACATATATATGTTTCATGACAATTTGTTTTCAATATTTTAAATTCTACTATAGAGAAAAAACTTATTTTATTAAAATATTTGCTTTAAAGACTTATAGAATAGAATGCAAGCATTTGCATGTTTGGGTATAAGTTGGCAGAAAAACAATTAGTTGTAAAGGCAAGATGTTCAAAATATATAACTTCATAGAAAATTTGAGAACATTCTTAGAGAAACAGTTGAAATTAAATCTATCTAAAATGTCATAATATTATAGTGTAATACATTTGTAAAGGCAAAATGCATGATTAGTTATAGACACAGTAGATTTAATCATTATTATTAAATTTTAATTAATAACAAAAGATATTTTGAATTTAGAAATTTTGTTAATTAATACATTAAATTTAAGATTTGCTGATCAAAATTATTTATCAACAAAACAAATAATATAAATAACTTGGTAAATATAGAATAAAGATCACTATCAGAAAATTCTTCAAAAGATTGTCAATAAGCCTCAACAAATATTTCCAGAAGCTCTCAAGATTCTACCATTGGAATCCTAGGATAGCATGTGCTTGAATCCCAATGTGGTCTATGAACTATTACACCTCTGAAGTCTGTTGACAATCCTGTAATGATATATGTATTGAACCTGTTAATTAACCATGCCCCCATTTAAAAAATATAAAGAATAAGCTATCTAGACACTTATGTCTTTCTTGTTCAACTTCTAATCTGAATAACTAACAAGTCATCATAATAACAAATTAACTATAAATCGCTGAGAAAAAGAGTCATCCAAAAGATCAAGTGAATATGATGTGCTCACCATGGAGCATGTGACTTCATTACATCTACACACTGCTCTTCATACATTGCTATGTTTCAAACCCCTAGCAAAAATAATTTCAGAACTACTAAATTCTTATAGACATCTCTGCAATCTCTAAATACTGAAAAAAATTAAACAATTCATATTTGTGTTCTTTCTTTACTTTTTATATATTATATGTTACTTTGATATTATCTAATCCATTTTATACATATAAATTAGACTAATCTGTATATATTCAAGAATAACTGAGAAAGTATTGCTATATGTGGTCATTTAAAGTCATACATATGTTCTATATTCAGTTATTGAATGATCAGTTGATGAAAGCTATTACGTAAATATATTTTCATTTTGTAAATTCCAATAATCATATTTACTCTAACATAAAAAAGCTAATTAATAAAAGATGTTTCAATCCCCCTTCTTCACCTGGCTCAAATATTTTGCTTTTCTTTAGTAATATTCATTCAAAAGTTTAAATTATGATTTTAATCTAAATAAAATTATGAAGGTCAGAAAACTAGTTTAAATAAAATATTAAAATAAGTGTTAATTTAGATTTTTTTTTAAAAGACAAATATATATTTTATTTAACTTACATTAGCTGAGATAATTTAAGGTCAATTTTAAGAAATTTTTAATTATAGTTATATGCCTAAATCTTTGACCCGTTGAGTTGCCACATAAATGTTTATATTTATTAAAATGTTTGAGTATGATATTTAGGATGAACCTTCATTAAGCAGAGGCTAATAAGATATTTTGTCATTCTAGGAGTATATATATATATATATTGTAACCTAGTGTTATATATATATATATATATATATGTATATATATATATATATATATATATATATATATATATATATATTGTAACCTAGTGTTATTGACACTTGGTTTACTTGGCATTATTTCTGCAGGAAAACAATGCTATTCTTTAAAGAAATAAAAAAGATAAAATAACAATAGTAATAATTGATTAATAAAGTATGCTATTCACTCACTTTGGCATGTTTTGGGTGAATAACTAATAGATTTAATAACTCAATGTCATTTTTAAAGAGAGAACATGAATAATTTAATTGAGATATTAATAATTAGAGCAAATTAATATGGTATAAAAGGTAAACAGTAATTGATTTTGGATGGGTAGAGGGGAGAGTTGGATGAATGTCTTATCATAAAGCACAATAACTTCTGGTAATTTTTTTTTGTGAAAAAAAAAAAAGAAATAATGTTTAAAGAATTATACATCACTGATTGTTAATTTAATGTATTTATTATTATTTTTTTATATTGTCAAATTACTTTGTAATCCAGGTAAATAATACTGAAAACTATATGATTGTAATAGGTTTTTCCTTTCTTTTGTTTATGTTATAATCAAATGATTATTTTTCTGTAAGAGGTTGCTAAAGTAAATATATATATATATATATAGTCTGCTTTTAGTTTTTAAGGAAGGAACAGTGCTGAAATTTGGTAACTCAATTTTTTTCATTTTATTTTGCAGAAATAAATGTAATCAAAGTAAAATTTTAATAATATAATGTGTGGCTAAATTTTTTTGATAAGACATCCTGATTTTCTGTGCCATCTACCTATTTAAAAACCTTTTATACTTAAAATTTTATAGTCTCACGCTAAAGTTCAAAAATGACAGATGTAACTAAATGATTCACGAAAAATTATATTATATCTAAATTAAGGAAAGGAAGCGATTTCCAAGACAAAATTGATTATTTATTAACTTTATGTCATTTATTGATATTTTCTTGGTATAGAAAAAATAATAATAATAATTGAAAGAAATATTTTGAAACCAAGGAAAATCAACTAGAAACATTTTCGCGCTCTTTCTCAATATTGTCTGCCGTTACAAGTAATGTAGTTACATACGTTAAAATATGTTTTATTCACCAAGAATTGTCTGGAAATAATAGTAATGATAAATAAGATTAAATTATGCACCTGTATATTTTTTTAAAAAAAAAATAAAATAAAAATATATATAAACTTTCTCAGAGTAAATATAGGAAAAGTTATATAGGGGCATTCTTACGGAGAAGTTACCGTTAAAAAAATTTATAATTCCTAAAGTATGAACAAAACCAAATATCTTAGTGACTTAATGATAAAAATAAATGATATATTATATTACACATCAGTTGGAGTTAGTAAAACTTCCTATACATGTAAATCAGCTGCAGTTATTATCAGAATAATCTAGGAAAAATTGCGCATTTTCGTCCATAAGTAAGCTAGCTAATATGAATTGTATGTATCGTCAATAATAAAAAAGAAAAGAATTGTGTATGTTTATCGTCTATCGTCAACTGTTCATTATGTTAGAATATGTATATTTTATATTCTTTGGATCCCAAAATTGTAGCAGTTTAATTCAAGTAAGAATTAATCTTCAATTCTGCTATATTTTCCTTTACCTAATTTATTAAACGCACAAAATAAGAGAAAACTTTTATTTAAAGGAAACAATACCATGCGTTTATTGTTTTTAAACTTGCTTCGTGAAATACAACTGGATAAAGCTCTTCACCTGGACCAATTGCTCAACAGAAAAACATTTTCTAATGAGAGAATATGCACGTGTTAATTAATGATTGTTTAAAACTAAGTTATAAATGATATGTATTTTTTTTGTTATATCACATAGGTTAAAGTCTGTATGGTCAAGTGATATTTAATAGCCTTGTAATGACAAAGGTATGTTTTAATATAATTATTATAGGTTAAGTTGATATTTAACACGAAAGAAAAAATCTATAAAATATGTTTTAATTATTACATACAATTGTAGGTAGAAATTTTGTATGTTAGATACGTAAAAGAAAAATATTTAGATATTTAAGGGGTAAAATAAATATTGAAAATTATCAGAAGTAACTAAAGAAAAAAAAAATGCTATAACAAAATATTTCTTGTTAAAGTTTTGAAACGAATTTATACTGTATTAATTGAGGAATTTATTCCTAATTATTCTTAAATAACACATCCACTTTATTTAGTTTAAGATAGTATGCTACCAACTATTTTTGAATGTTCCTTTATTAAAATTAAAATTATTATACTTTTATTTTATAATGTCCATTGATTTCAGATGTTGATCAAAGTATACACGGTAACATAAGTTTATTATAATCAGTGTATTTACTTATCCTGCCCAGATATAGCATTGGTATATGCTTAATATTCACATAGGTAATAATTATAATGTATTTATTTTGTGGGATGAAAAATGATCTCCCCAAAAGCTTTGTTTTCCATGAGAGGAAGATTTTAAATATAATGTTTGGGTATTTTTATAGCCCAAGTGATCGATTCTCATAGATAGGACAATCAAGAATTTATCTAGCATTTAGTATGCTTCATTCGTTTAAATCCCAGGAGAGGATTGTATTTGGTGTGTGTTCATTGTATGCCGAAGTAAGAGGCAAGAAACCACCAAAATATTTTAATGTAGTAGATTACTTTACAGACCTTCGTGGTTATTCCATATTCCTCATGTGAAAATAAAAATAGCTCCACCATGGAAGGTGTTGATTATTGTGCTTAATTTTGAAAGTTCGGGCAAGATAAAGGTTATATTGGAGGTGTTAGTTCCTCAAGATCCACTCTAGTATAAATAGTGCGTTAGTAACTAAGATCAATATCTGTATTGTGCTGCTAAATATTGCTAGTATTTGACAAGTAAATCAATGGAGAAAGTAATTAAAATTGCGTAATTTAAAACGCTTATTTACTGAAGGAATATTCAAATGCAATATTTAATTCTGGTTAGTAATTAAATAATACTCATATTTAAAATTATACGTATGAATAAAATTTGTATCATAACTTAAGTTAGCATTAAGTTAAATGTAAGATGGTAATTGTAACTTATGATAACTGGCCTATAATTAGAATAGGTTATCCCATTAAAGACCATAAATAAAGTAAATGTATTAGAAATAAATTTAATATTTTGCGTATTGCATATGATTGGATTAATCATTTTAAAAAATAAAAAAAAGAAAAACAAAAATAGTTAGTCAATAATTTTGAATAAAAGCTTCTACAAGGTTACCAAAATGTAATAAACAATGTATTGGTAATGAAATGTACCTTTAGTTAATCAATCCATATGATTGCATACAGGAGAAGTAGTAACCTCTAGTCCATAACCAAAAGAGTATACAGATTAATGTCAGTTATATTTTATATTTTTGTATTACTATGGGATTATTGAAGAAATGTTCATATATTTTTTTTTGTGATAATAATAAATTATAGTCTTGTTAAAATTTGTTGTAGATTCATTTTTTTTTGTTTTTATATGCTAAATATAAGTGTTTGCACAATATTTGCAAAACCTTTTCTTGAGTCCGAAATCATTCCAAATTCTTAAAAACTTAATATACCAGATAAATAAAGTTAAGCAGATCGGAATATGTCATTATATTTTAGTTTAATGATAATTATTTATGGAGTTGAAAACTTAAGACTAAACATTCACCTTTGTGTAAAAAAAAAAAAAAGAATTTATTCCCAAACCATTAACTTTGGTGGCACATTATTCCATTCCCATTTAGTTAAATTGTTTAAGTAATAAATCTTAGTTATATTATTGTGTTGTCATGGATGATGGAAGGACACAAAAAGCACCCTTGTCTTTTTATTATTCTGACTGAGATTCTGAAAAAAAAAATAGGCTGTATTATTCAAAATTATATGTTATTATTGAATAGAATTATCATGTCATTAAATAATATAGCAGTGGATATGAGAGATGAAGACACATTGAATTTAAGTAAAATAAATGGTTCCTATAGCCGACCAGAATGCCAGTCATATGCGACAACACAATACTGCCGAGCATTTCCTTACATGAAACAAAGAACCCTGAGATTAATATTATTATAATTATTCTTTAAATTAATAAGTGATCAATTATTGTTGTTATTACAATCGTGGCATGGCTTAAGAGAATTGAATGTACAATTGTATTATATGAAAAGTATTTTAGATCATATTGGAAAATTAATGGATATGTTGCTTTATTTTGGTTTCCTTAACAACAACCTGAAAAATTAGTGCAAACTAAACTAATAAATAATTACAGAATAAACAGAGGTTATTTTTTTAGGTTATAAATGGCCGCCCAACTACAGGGGCCTTCGATGGCTATAGCTGGCCACGAGGAATTAAGTAAACTTTTCTTGAAGTCAATATTAATATTGTTTGCACTTGAATGGATTAGTTATTCATTGATTAAAAATATTTGCCAATAATGAATTGTTTTAGCCATAAGATATTGTGTGAATATCTATTATATGATCTAATCTTTTGCCACTGAAAAATAAATAATTAAGTTGTCAGTTTATGATGTTGTGGTCTGTAGGCAATTCCATAAAACACTGTAATGATTTTATCATTTATGATGATCTGTTTGTCTGGTCTTGTGATTGGCACTTATGCTATATTACATAATATCTAATGAGATTTATATGGACCAAGAAGCATGTGAAAAAAAAAAGCATATTTAGTAGTTAATGTTGTAGCTTTAGGGATATTAAATGTCAGAGCATAATTTTTGGTGTAGATTGTTTTGGTAGGAGAGGCATGGAGGCAGGATGTCTTGTCAATAATTTCTTATCGATAAATTTATTAATAGTTCATTGCTAATATTTCAGTACTGTTAAATACTAAAAGAGTAAGAATTTTAATATGAGTGAAAACAAAGATAATCATAGTATATCTGAGGATTTGGGAGGATCCCAAGAGTTACAATCCCCTGATACACAGACTCCATATTTTAGTGTAGAATTAAAAGAGGAAGGGGAAGATTTGGATATAGCTAACCCAGAAGAAGCCACAATAATAAAGGGAAAACATGAAAATGAGCCAGATCAATTAATGAGAAATACATTGGAGGAATTCTTGAAAAAATTAGAAAAATCAAATAGTGAATTAAAAAGTGAATTAAAAAGTCAGATCCAAAACTCAAATAGTAAATTAGAACAATCAAATAGTGAATTAAAAAGTCAGATACAAAACTCAAATAGTGAATTAAAAAGTGAATTAAAAAGTCAGATACAAAATTTAAATATTAAATTAGAGAATCAAATGCAGGAGATCAAAGAGACATCTCAAAATCAAGTACAGGAGATAAAGGACTTAAGGGAAGATTTGAGAAATCATGTAGAAAAATCAAAATTGGCCTCTGAAAAGCTGGAAATAAGAATAAGGAAAGAGATTGAAACAAATTCTGAAAGGGCAGAAAATATGATTGAGGCTATCCAGCAGGACTTTAAAAGTCAATATATTGTATTAAACAATGAAGTACAGGAAATAAGAAATTATCATAAGGAAACAGTAGTATTTCAAAGAGAAGTTCAGGATAGAGTTGAATCTATTAAGGGAGAATTAGACAGTGCTAGAAGTGAAGTCAGTAATTTGAAAGATGAAGTTAAAAATATAACTCTAGCACCTGACAATGTAGTGAAAGGATGTCAGAGCCAGATTACCAGATTAATAGCTAAACTAGAAACTCAAGAGTTAACCCAATGTGAGATTAATCAAAATCTAGAAAGTGAGCTAAGTCAAGTTATGGGAAGAGTAGAAAATTTTAATGATATAATAAAGAGTAATGCACAGCTATTACATAATAATCTCCAAGATGAAATAGGGGAATTAATGACTCAGTGTGAGAGTAAAGTCTATCAAAGGTTAGAAGATAAATTCGGGATAGATAAAGATGAAACTATTAACCAATTGGAACAACAGATTAAACACTTAAATGTAGGCCTAAAAGATAGTTCAAAAAGAATAGACTGTGAATGGCAGAACTATAAGTTAGAATTAGAGAGTCGAATGCAAGCTATAGACTATAATAGGGATAATTTTACAAAAAGTAAAAAAGTTGTTCAAAGTAAAGGTTTATCTGAAACTCAAGTAGAGGAAACAAATAATGGTCATAATAACCAAGTAATATCTGAGTTACATACGGTATTTAATCCAGTAGAATCAATATATGATCCATTAAAGGAGGCTAGAAGTAAAGTCATGCTAGAGCCAGAAAGTAATAGCTTCATGGCCTTAAAATTCTTAAAAATAAATTTTTTTAGAGGTGAATATCTAGAGAATCCACATGAGTATCTCCAGAATCTGGAGGAGTTATTCACCTTATGTCATTTATCTGAGATAGAAAAGATTGCTATTGCCGCTAACCATTTGTGTGCAGCATCTAAAGACTGGTGGCAATCATTATTTATTAAACCAGAAACATATGGAGACTTCAAATATCTTATGTTAGCCAGTTTTTGGGGGGAAGACCGCCAAGATAACCTGAGATATCAGATATCTCAGGAAAGATATCATGTAAATAAGGGTAGTTATACTCAGTTTTTCAGGAGTCAGGCCGTCAAATTGAAAACCTTGACAGCTTATCCTTTATCTGAGACACAAATTGTGCGAATAATTCGCCATAATCTGTCGAGGCATATAGAGCAGATCTTGATTGCTGCTGACAGACATACCATAGAAGAGGTAGTAGAAATTTTAGATTCGTTAGAGACCAGCGATAGGAATATTGATAATAGAATTAGGGTAAATAGAGACACCCATCCAATGGTGAGTAATATCAATTTCGCAGATAGGTCACATATGGGAAGGAGGAAGTTACTTAGAGAAAAAGGATATTATAGGACAAATCCCTATGGTAGACAGAATAGCCACCTCAGTAGGCCAACAGTTAAGAGTAGAATTCTGAATGAGAATCAGCCTTCTACTAGTGGTATCCCAACAATACCAAAGAAAATATATAAAAGGTAGTAAAAGTAGCGGGCATTAAATTAAAAAGGACCTCGCAGGAACGTTCCTCACTTCGGGGCTCTATTTTTAAACATATGGGGAACAGCATAATGTGGAACATGACCAAACTCTGGCCAGAATTAACCTTAAAAAGATGGGTGATAAACGCACTCGTTATTCCAAAACCAGTCCACATCCTTTTAAAGTCCATGATTTTGTTTTAATTAGAACTCCCCATGTGAGTAATCTCTGGAAACATATGTTTAGAAAATTCATGTATCTTTATGAAGGCCCCTATGAAATTGTGAAACAAGTGGGTGAGAATGCTTTTTTGGTCTCAACCCCTGATGGAACAAGAGGTACCTATAATGCCCGAAGCTTACTACCATATCCCAAGCAAAATTAAATCCTGTAAACTGTATTTATTGACATAAGAAAGAAGTAGGATATAAACTTAGTACTAACATAAGAAGTGTTAAAAATGCATATATTATTTTATTTTTTATTTATTATAACGGTGGGAGAATTGTAACCTAGTGTTATTGACACTTGGTTTACTTGGCATTATTTCTGCAGGAAAACAATGCTATTCTTTAAAGAAATAAAAAAAGATAAAATAACAATAGTAATAATTGATTAATAAAGTATGCTATTCACTCACTTTGGCATGTTTTGGGTGAATAACTAATAGATTTAATAATTCAATGTCATTTTTAAAGAGAGAACATGAATAATTTAATTGAGATATTAATAATTAGAGCAAATTAATATGGTATAAAAGCTAAACAGTAATTGATTTTGGATGGGTAGAGGGGAGAGTGGATGAATGTCTTATCATAAAGCACAATAACTTCTGGTAATTTCTTTTTGTGAAAAAAAAAAAGAAATAATGTTTAAAGAATTATACATCACTGATTGTTAATTTAATGTATTTATTATTATTTTTTTTATATTGTCAAATTACTTTGTAATCCAGGTAAATAATACGGAAAACTATATGATTGTAATAGGTTTTTCCTTTCTTTTGTTTATGTTATAATCAAATGATTATTTTTCTGTAAGAGGTCACTAAAGTAAAAAAAAAAATATAGTCTGCTTTTAGTTTTTAAGGAAGGAACAGTGCTGAAATTTGGTAACTCAATTTTTTTCATTTTATTTTGCAGAAATAAATGTAATCAAAGTAAAATTTTAATAATATAATGTGTGGCTAAATTTTTTTGATAAGTCGTCCTGATTTTCTGTGCCATCTACCTATTTAAAAACCTTTTATACTTAAAATTTTATCATCTCGTGCTAAAGTTCAAAAATGACAGATGTAACTAAAGGATTCACGAAAAATTATATTATATCTAAATTAAGGAAAGCGATTTCCAAGAAAAAATTAATTATTTATTAACTTTATGTCATTTATTGATATTTTCTTGGTATAGGAAAAAAAAAAAAATAATTGAAAGAAATATTTTGAAACCAAGGAAAATCAACTAGAAACATTTTCGCGCTCTTTCTCAATATTGTCTGCCTTTACAAGTAATGTAGTTACATACATTAAAATATATTTTATTTACCAAGAATTGTCTGGAAATAATAATAATGATAAATAAGATTAAATTATGCACCTGTATATTTTTAAATATATATATATATATATATATATATATATATATATATATATATTATATATATATATATATATATATATATATATATATATATATATATATATATAAAATTTCTCAGAGTAAATATAGGAAAAGTTATATAGGGGCATTCTTACGGAGAAGTTACCGTTAAAAAAATTTATAATTCCTAAAGCATGAACAAAACTAAATATCTTAGTGACTTAATGATAAAAATAAATGATATATTATATTACACATCAGTTGGAGTTAGTAAAACTTCCTATACATGTAAATCAGCTGCAGTTATTATCAGAATAATCTCGGAAAAATTGCGCATTTTCGTCCATAAGTAAGCTAGCTAATATGAATTGTACGTATCGTCAATAATAAAAAAGAAAGAAATTGTGTATGTTTATCGTCTATCGTCAACTGTTCATTATGTTAGAATATGTATATTTTATTTTCTTTGGATCACAAAATTGTAGCAGTTTAATTCAAGTAAGAATTAATCTTCAATTCTGCTATATTTTTCTTTACCTAATTTATTAAATGCACAAAATAAGAGAAAACTTTTATTTAAAGGAAATAATACCATGCGTTTATTGTTTTTAAACTTGCTTCATGAAATACGACTGGATAAAGCTCTTCACCTGGACCAATTGCTCAACAGAAAAACATTTTCTAATGAGAGAATATGCATGTGTTAATTAATGATTGTTTAAAACTAAGTTATAAATGATATGTATTTTTTTTGTTATATCACATAGGTTAAAGTCTGTATGGTCAAGTGATATTTAATAGCCTTGTAATGACAAAGGTATGTTTTAATATAATTATTATAGGTTAAGTTGATATTTAACATGAAAGAAAAAATCTATGAAATATGTTTTAATTATTACATACAATTGTAGGTAGAAATTTTGTATGTTAGATATGTAAAAGAAAAATATTTAGATATTTAAGGGGTAAAATAAATATTGAAAATTATCAGAAGTAACTAAAGAAAAAAAAAATGCTATAACAAAATATTTCTTGTTGTTAAAGTTTTGAAACGATGTATTAATTGAGGAATTTATTCCTAATTATTCTTAAATAACACATCCACTTTATTTAGTTTAAGATAGTATGCTACCAACTATTTTTGAATGTTCCTTTATTAAAATTAAAATTATTATACTTTTATTCTATAATGTCCATTGATTTCAGATGTTGTTCAAAGTATACACGGTAACATAAGTTTATTATAATCAGTGTATTTACTTATCCTGCCCAGATATAGCATTGGTATATGCTTAATATTCGCATAGGTAATAATTATAATGTATTTATTGTGTGGGATGAAAAATGATCTCCCCAAAAGCTTTGTTTTCCATGAGAGGAAGATTTTAATATAATGTTCGGGTATGTTTATAGCCCAAGTGATCGATTCTCATAGATAGGACGATCAAGAATTTATCTAGCATTTAGTATGCTTCATTCGTTTAAATCCCAGGAGAGGATTGTATTTGGTGTGTGTTCGTTGTATGCCCAAGTAAGAGGCAAGAAACCACCAAAATATTTTAATGTAGTAGATTACTTTACAGACCTTCGTGGTTATTCCATATTCCTCATGTGAAAATAAAGATAGCTCCACCATGGAAGGTGTTGATTATTGTGCTTAATTTTGAAAGTTCGGGCAAGATAAAGGTTATATTGGAGGTGTTAGTTCCTCAAGATCCACTCTAGTATAAATAGTGCGTTAGTAACTAAGATCAATATCTGTATTGTGCTGCTAAATATTGCTAGTATTTGACAAGTAAATCAATGGAGAAAGTAATTAAAATTGCGTAATTTAAAACGCTTATTTACTGAAGGAATATTCAAATGCAATATTTAATTCTGGTTAGTAATTAAATAATACTCATATTTAAAATTATACGTATGAATAAAATTTGTATCATAACTTAAGTTAGCATTAAGTTAAATGTAAGATGGTAATTGTAACTTCTGATAACTGGCCTATAATTAGAATAGGTTATCCCATTAAAGACCATAAATAAAGTAAATGTATTAGAAATAAATTTAATATTTTGCGTATTGCATATGATTGGATTAATCATTTAAAAAAAAAAAAAAAAGAAAAACAAAAATAGTTAGTCAATAATTTTGAATAAAAGCTTCTACAAGGTTACCATAATGTAATAAACAATGTATTGGTAATGAAATGTACCTTTAGTTAATCAATCCATATGATTGCATACAGGAGAAGTAGTAACCTCTAGTCCATAACCAAAAGAGTATACAGATTAATGTCAGTTATATTTTATATTTTTGTATTACTATGGGATTATTGAAGAAATGTTCATATATTTTTTTTTTGTGATAATAATAAATTATAGTCTTGTTAAAATTTGTTGTAGATTCATTTTTTTTTGTTTTTATATGCTAAATATAAGTGTTTGCACAATATTTGCAAAACCTTTTCTTGAGTCCGAAATCATTCCAAATTCTTAAAAACTTAATATACCAGATAAATAAAGTTAAGCAGATCGGAATATGTCATTATATTTTAGTTTAATGATAATTATTTATGGAGTTTGTGTAAAAAAAAAAAATGAATTTATTCCCAAACCATTAACTTTGGTTGCACATTATTCCATTCCCATTTAGTTAAATTGTCTAAGTAATAAATCTTAGTTATATTATTGTGTTGTCATGGATGATGGAAGGACACAAAAAGCACCCTTGTCTTTTTATTATTCTGACTGAGATTCTGAAAAAAAAAAAAAAGGCTGTGTTATTCAAAATTATACGTCATTATTGAATAGAATTATCATCTCGTTAAATAATATAGCAGTGGATATGAGAGATGAAGACACATTGAATTTAAGTAAAATAAATGTTTCCTATAGCCGACCAGAATGCCAGTCATATGCGACAACACAATACTGCCGAGCATTTCCTTACATGAAACAAAGAACCCTGAGATTAATATTGTTATAATTATTCTTTAAATTAATAAGTGATCAATTATTGTTGTTATTACAATCGTGGCATGGCTTAAGAGAATTGAATGTACAATTGTATTATATGAAAAGTATTTTAGATCATATTGGAAAATTAATGGATATGTTGCTTTATTTTGGTTGCCTTAACAACAACCTGAAAAAGTAGTGTCACAAGTGCAAATAAGATAATAAAATACTGGGTTAGAATATATATATATATATATATATATATATATATATATATATATATATATATATATATATATATATATATATATATATATATATATATATATATATATATATATATTGATTAAGCATATTAGGCATTAATTCACAGTGCAGGGTGATGTGACTGCTGATGCAGTCTTATAAAATGGAGACTCATGCATGTTTTGGTATAATCTTAATTGACAGACTTCTCATTTGACTTGTGTTGCTGGGCTATTTATTTTTTGATGTAATTAATTTACGTATTTTTTTTGCAAGCAGATGATCATTCCTGCTTCATAGAAATTGATTATTCAAGTATTTTTAGATATGGTCCTGACAAGGTGGACATATTTATCTTTTATATAATTGATTTATACTATGTTAATTGTCACTGTTTTTGATATTACTAGCATGGCATGTAAATTTTCTTGCCTGATAATGATGTTTGTTACCAGTCATATAAGCTGACATTTTTTTTACTTCATATGACACACTGATACAATGAAATTTCTGGGTATCCTCACCAAGGTGTATATCTCCTCTTATTCATCATCAGATTAACTTTTGCTATGTATAACCTAGTACCATATTCAACATTTCTTAAATGTACTTTGAGCTAGAAGTAGCTTTAATTATGAAGTAATTAAGTTAAATCACTGTAGAACATGCACTTTTTAAGTTATTGATAAGTGTTGAACATATAGCTGCTTTATTTTATACAAGCTTGTGATAATAATGTTGTTTAATCTCTAATACATTATAAACTTATAAGCAAACACAACTGAATCCTATAGGTGTAAATCTAGGGCTATAAATATAGTCACACATGAACCTTTTTTTGCTGTTATGTTTTTTTAATTGTTACTATATATATATATATATATATATATATATATATATATATATATATATATATATATATATATATATATATATATATATATATATATATATATATATATACACTTACCTCTCACATTTGAATCTTGTTTACCACAATTATCAATTTTAGTTTTTAAGAATCTTATATATGTCCCTGGCCTCAGCATGATAAAAGAAAAGGCATATATGCAAACATCAGCAATTGTTGTGATGTGAAAATTACTTTAATCACATAGATAATGACGTTCAACTTTGTATTGTCTGTGGTAATGTTTATAAGGATGTTGCACACATGAATATGAGTTAGTGATCATTGATTCATTCATAGAATCTTTTGTTTGCTATATATATCATATCATTACACACACACACAGAATATATATAATAAATTAAGTTTGATGTCTGTATTTGTTCCACAATATATGTAATATTGAAATCAATATATACACAAAAAAAATGAAATTTCACATAAATTATATTATCTTTAGAAGTACTTTCAAATATATATATATATATATATATATATATATATATATATATATATATATATATATATATATATATATATATATATATATATATATATATATATATATTGTAGTCTTTATCAACTATATAACCTTGTATAATCAAAATGAGACAACTTTCACAATACCCATAACTCAATTCAGATTTCCCACAATTCTGTTATTTTAACATTTGATGACAGCCGATTCATTAACATTTGATGATTTCTTGGAATCAACATCGACTATTTTATTTTATGTTTGTTGTGGCAACATTCAATTTGAATAATTTTCATATTTTTGTAATCAAATTAAAATCCATATTGACAAAATTTATGATCAAATATAAAGGATGACTAAGATTTATTTACATCTCTTCCTAATTGATTTTCTTTTTAAATTCTATTCTATAAAAACATATCCTCTTTTATTCTCTTCTCGAATGTACACTTAGATTCACTAATATATTGTAAACCACATTTACATATCAATTTATATATAATACAATTTTGATTAAAATTTGAATTTTGAATTTTAGAATTATTAAATAATCTATTTATTTTATTTGTTGAGAAAAAAGCAATATGACACAAACCATTGCTCATCTGATATAAATGACATTAAAATCCATTTCATTTTGATATTATTTTTATTTTTAATTTTATTACATTGTTGATTCCTTTTAAATTTTTTAAGAATTTTAGTAATATGATTTTTATAATAACCAATTTTCAACAAATCCTTAATAAATAAATATACATATTTTATTTTATCACTCGAATATTTGCATAATTTTTCATTTTGAAATAAGAATGATTTTAATTCAGACAACTTATGACTTATAGGTACATGTGATTCATATAGAATAAAACTTCTAGTTTCAATTGATTTAATTAACATAAAATAATCCAAATTGTAATCATTACCTGTAACTTGAATATCCAATAATTTTATGGAATTGCACCCACTTTATATTCTTAATCTGATTTAATTCATTAAATAAATTGATTATTAAATCTTGTTTTTCACAAATAAAAACATCCCAATATATATATATATATATATATATATATATATATATATATATATATATATATATATATATATATATATATATATATATATAAAAAATATATATATATATGATATACTTTAATTTCTTGATATTTCAATCGCTTTAAAATTTTATAATATTCATTATTAAAATTAACATATTTTTATCAATAAACAGCAATATTTTATAATAAAATTTATAATATCAGACTTTATATTTTTTTGAAACAAGAGCATTATGAATAATATTAATTGACTATATTCAATCTATAGATCCATACATTTCATTTATATCGAAAGTACAAACTGTGTTATGTAACTAAATTTATATTCTTAATCTTATCCACAATAAATCTTGTCAATGTGGATTTAAATTTGATTATAAAAATATAAAAACTATTCAAATTGAACGTTGCCACAATAAATGTAAAATAAAAGTGGCTATGTTGATTTCAGGAAATCATCAAATGTTAATGAATTAGCAGTCATCAAATGTTAAAATACCAGAATTGTGTGAAATCTGAATTGAACTATGGGTATTGTGAAAGGTTGTCTCATTTTGATTATCCAATATTATATAGTTGATAAAAACTACAAGATGTATAATCGAAAGTACTTTTAAAGATAATATAATTTATGTGAATTTTACTGTATATATATATGTGTGTGTGTGTGTGTGTTTGTGTGTGTGTGTGTGTGCGTGTAATATAAATAAAATGTCTGTTAATTAAAACAAAATTGTAATTATAATAAAAATAATAATTTTAATGGTAACAAACTATTATAAACAATCCTTAAATCTGCAGAAGTATTTTCAGTTAATTTCTTAAACCTGCCTCAACTGCCATAAATTAAAAAACAAAACAAAAAACAAAGCAGAAGCAAACATCATCAATTCAAATTCCATGAATCTCGTATTTTAATGTTAGCAGCTTGTCTATTTATTAAATGCATTTTATTCCTATTTATAAAAATTGCCTCCTTAATTTTTCTTTTATTATGGTTTCTCTCTTCATGAAGAATTTTCACATTTTCAAAATCAAATTGAAATTTATATTTACATGTTTTTTCATGATCAAAGAAAACTGAAGGAGATATTAAATCACCATTATTTTTACTTTTAACATGCTTATATAACTATTCATGCTCCCTCAATCTCTTCTCAATACTGCACCTAGGTTCATCTATATATGATAGCATACAATCACAAAAAATTGATATATGACATTACTTTTCTGCTTGACAGGGATGACATCTTTAGAACATTGACTAATTTATTAATATTGTTTGGCATGTAGAATGAAACATTAAAGACATTCTTATATATATCCTTAAAAAACTTCACTTGTGGATTTGAATAGATATCTATTGTTTACTATTAATCTTCATTTCCTTTAAATCATCATAACTTTCTTTAAATTGACATAATGTATTGCTTATTTGTTTCATTTTATAACCAACATCAAGCAATTCCTTCACAAATATCTCAATATTTTTCAGTTTATCACTTTGGTACCAACATAATTTTTCATTCTGAAACAAAAAAGATCTAAAACTTGCCATCTTATGCATCATTGGTAATTTTGATTTACAATTTATATATCCCCTTTTTTGCAGTGGCTTAATTATTAATTTATAATTTAATATACTGTTATCTCTTGTAATAATTAAATCTAAATATTTAATACTTTTGTCCTATTCCTTTCCAATAGACCATTTCAAACTGTTTAACATATTTCATTCCTCTACAAAAAAAATTATAGTATTAGTATTTCCACAAACAAAAACATCATACACATATCTTTTGTAAATTTTAATATCTCCAAAAATACACATATTTAAAATACTATTCTCATACGTAGATAAAACAAAATTGCAAACTTGTGCAACTACAGCTAGACCCATAGGCCAATTTTTAGACATTTTATAATATGGACCTTCAAAAGATGCAACAATGTTATCATTAAAATATGTGAAAGAATCAACAATAAACTTTATCATATATTTACAAATACTTTTACTTTTTAATGTAGGTTCAATTATTTTTATGGAATTCATTCTGTCAATAGATTTATACATTTCTGTTTACATCCAATGAAGCAAT
This sequence comes from Epiperipatus broadwayi, assembly GCA_028023455.1. NCBI lineage: Eukaryota > Metazoa > Onychophora > Udeonychophora > Euonychophora > Peripatidae > Epiperipatus > Epiperipatus broadwayi. The sequence goes on along the minus strand of JAQFVV010006313.1, from coordinate 2,296,336 downwards.
AAGTTTTTTCTCATCAATTACCAAATTTTTAATACTATTTATAAAGTCAAACGATGATGCAATGGTATTTTCTTCAAATCCTAAAAAATCTTGTAAAAGCTTACCAATATATTTAGAAGTCTGATACATGAATGAACCACCAAAATCTATCATAACTCACAAAGGATTACCTTCTTTATGTAATTTTATGTTTGGAAAAATAATAATAATAAAAAGTAATAATGTATACTATATGATATACCCTTCTTGTGCTGTATGTCCTCGTATTTTTGCAAACATAAAATTACATAAAGAAGGTAATCATTTGCGAGATATGATAGATTTTAATGGTTCATTCATGTATCAGATTTCTAAATATATTGGTAAACTTTTACAAGATTTTTTTAGGATTTGGGGATAATACTATTGCTTCATCGTTTGACTTTGTAAATAGTATTAAAAATTTGGTGATTCATGAGAATGATGTTATTCCTTCATTGGAAGTAACAGAAATGCATGGATCTATTGACAGATTGAACATTACATTAAAAAAATGAATGGAAAAAGAAAGGGTTATAAATATTAATTTGACTATGCATTATTTAATTAAAGTAGATAAAAAATGAAGAAGGAATGCATAAATTGTATGTGTTTGATTATTGCGTTGTGTAAAAATTAAAATTAGCTTATCAAATGGTTTTGTAAATTTAATCGGCATATAAACACTCAACAAAATACTCTTTTGAAACTAAAAATAATCTATAATAGATAATATATTTTGAATATTATGATGAAAAATATATCAGTTTACATATACATTGTTATAATTTAAATACATCTCCATAAATATTTAAACAAAATACAGTATACAAATTAACAATATTATCTATAATATAATTAATTAAATTTGTATAATATTAAATAGTGGTTTAAGTGATTTTCAAGTGTTTTTGATTTTTCACTACTAACATTCTCAATAAAAATATATAACTAAATAATAATTTATTCACTTATTTCTGAAATATTGTATGTAGAATTTTGAATAGTCTTTATGATAACATAAATTTGAAATCTAAGGAAATTTTAAATAATTGAATATTTTATGCATATTGTAGCTTAATATTGCTTTGCCGGTTGTAGTTTTTAATTATTCGTACTTACAATAATCCTAAAAAAGTTGTTTGGTAATGTCGTTATGTTGATAAAATATCATAGGTAAGACACCAGTCTCCAAAAGTAATATAATATAATTGCTATATACATCTCCGTAGGATTTTTTAAAAAAATTAAAATCTTTATGATTAAGTAAATTATTCAAAAATCGCATTAATTCTATCCCTTTATGTCTTTAGAATTAAACTACTTTTAGAATATTTGATATATTTTATATTGTAGTACTCTAATGTTATTATGTTTTACTCTACAAAAGTGGTGTGCAATATGTGTGTCGTGTAACAATTATTGGAAATAGCAAATTTTATGAAATTAAGTTTTGTATAATGATAGGTTTTTTGGTTTTTTTTTCGGAAAAAAATTTTTTTTTTAAATAGATAAAATCACTTCTAAATAAATTATTTATAAGCATCATAATTTTTTTCTAAGTATACGGTTCAAAAATGTAATTTCAAATCCTGAGTTCTTCATTTTAAAATATTAGGAAATATATATTTGCATATTAATTAAAACTACTGTCGTTTTATTATGAATATTCTTACGTAATCATACCTATAATTTAAATATAATAAAACCAAATAGTATGTCATCATTTTTTTTTTCAGAGGAAAAGGGTTGCAGGTATAAAAATGAGTATCACAGTGTAAAAATGTTATGCACCATTTCTCTACACAGTAGGCAATGGAAGGTGTGATTCCTCTGTATATACTTGCAGCCAAAATAAAGCAACAATATAATCTTGATTTATAGACTTATTTGGTTATCACTTATTAAAATAGTTATCATAACTGAAAAAAACTCATATCGTAGATAAAAGATGGGTTATAGAAAATAAGTTAGAATATTAAACACATGTTTCTTTATATTTAACTTTATAATTTTTTACAAGTACACATTATATATAATTAAAATTAATCATTTTTCTTAATTAATCCTTTCATGAATAAAATTTTTATTAATGTATGTTATTTTGCTATAATACAAGCTAATTCAGAAATAAAAACTGAAAATATTTTCAATATAAAAAAATTAATATAATCAATTTAATATATTTTGTTGAATATATTAATAATTTTTATTAGTCGTTCATTAGCCTAGAGATTCCAAAAATCTTTACTATAATGAATGACTAATAAAAATTATTAACATACTTTCATTAAGTGATTTATATAAATGTTGTGAGGTTAGCAGATTTGACAATTATCAAATAAACTGTAGTAGTTTGATTTATATATATATATATATATATATATATATATATATATATATATATATATATATATATAATGAACAATGATAAATATATGTGTAAGAGATTGTAATCTGAGCCAACTGACAAGTGCTGGTTCAGCATGAAATGTGCATCTTGAACTCATAGACCTTTTTCACATGTCTTTGGTCATATGTTTATAATTACATCCTTTCACAAAGTGTTAAAAGCCAATAGAAATCAGCCTCTATCTTACATCAATGTGGTGTAGTGAAAATTACAGTGCACAAATGTCATTCATTATCGTTAAATATGTTTTTGTTTTGGCTGTAATTATAATGTGGCAATTGTCAAGAACTAATCTTATAAAAAATAAATAATTTCACAAAATAATATTTTTTATTTAGGTAATGTACGTTGTTAGAGTTCTAGATATATTAATGTATGTTGTCCAGTTTCTATTTTGAAAAAAAAATATTATAGTTACTTTTTTTATATATATTACAATATTTATAAGACTATTAAATGTTCAGTAATGCCAATTCTCACTGAACAGAATTCTAAATTATGGTTGTAAAAAATTTGAAACCAACTTCCATTGTCAAGATTTTATGTAGATTGTCTATTTACAGTCTTAATGACAGGTGGAAATTGTTCTCTTTGTTTTCAATTGCTTTATCTGGAATTTGGTAATCCATGTAATGCATTGGAAGTTTGAATACTAGGTTGATTTGATAATTTATATTGTAATGGTCAGCATATATATGCTTAAATTTATTTTAATTTATATTAATTGGTTCAGGCATCACCTGACATTAATGTGAGGAAATATATGGCACAAATTTTTATTTATATTTATAATAGAACTCAAAATATTTTATTTATTATGGGACAATGATCATCACTACACAACCAATATTTGCAATATCTAACTAGATCACATAGAACATAAGGTATTCTGGATAAAATGGGCAGGAAATAAATATATAGATCAGACAATATTACATATAAAAAAGTTATACTCCTATTTTTCTCCTTTTCTTTTTTTGCATTTCATCATATATTCATGTATATTGCTTATGATAACTTTTCTCATATACATTTTAATGTAAAACAATATTTTTAATAAAACTTCTTTATTTTTCTGACAGTTTCAACTGTTCAACAGTCTTCATCATAGTGTTTTCAAATTTCCACTGCCTTATAAATATATATATATATATATTATAACGATCCAGAGAAAGCACTTAACATAAATCTGCACTACAGGGCGCCATCTAGGCATTTGAACCTAGAAAAATTTATAAAGTAGGCAGATACGTAAGTAAAAAAAAAAAAAAATTTTTTATTTTATAAATTTTGATATCCAGTTAGCTCATTGTCACTAGCTCAGTGAAACAGCAGAGATTTATATTTTATAAATTCTTATCTAAGAATATTTTTTTAAAAAAGAATAAAATAAGCCACTGCCAGTAATTAACATACAAACATTTATTAACGTGCATATATATATAATTTAACATTATTATTTTAGCATATTTACATTTTAAAATTTAATTTACATTTTTAACTTTGATTTTAATTTATATTTTAATTTTTATAAATTTACATTTTAAATATTATAAGTTCACACAGACGGATTTATAAAATGTGTTTTTAAAATGTTGAGTATAGATCGGTTACATAGATTACACAGTCAAAAACATTTCAAAATAAACATAAACGATCAAAATACAAAATCATTGATTACATCAATTGCATAGGGAATACAAGAAACCTACTGGTATTCATCATAAGATACCACAGTAACACCAATAACTTAAAAGACATCCGAATAAATATATTTTAGATACTCACCGTACGGTATCATTATTTACCGAATGTCTATATATTTTGATCAAATATGAAAACCAAAAACATAATTAACCGATAACGAATCCATGCAACTTCCATACCTAACTTAAATTTAATGCATTTTTATTTAGAGTGTTGAGTATGAATAGACTACATAGATTTGCATTTGAAAGAAAATATTCTATTTTTATTTAACCTTAGGCCAAAGGTTCGCAGTCAAACCGACCCCAATCCATCTGATACATTTATGTATTCAATGTAGCATGAAAATACGACAACACAAAATACTATACTGTCAAGAATGTACTTCTGAACAGTAAGTAGAGTTAGAGAAGACATTGTCTCTCTACCAACAGGAATACTACATCTGTTGGTGAGTAGAACAATAAACAAAAAACTACATAGGAATGGACTGTTGTTCCTTCGCTGACTTACAAACCCATCCATAGGCAAACAGAAGGTGTGTGGCATCTATATGCAATCCTGCCCATAGCGGATCTCATACTACATTTACTAATTACACCAATATATCCAATCCATTGACCCAATTTAACTATGAAACAAATAACCTAAGATTACCCTCCCCTAATATAAATTTACAAATCTATATAGCCATCCATGCCCGACTTAAGTTTAATATTTATATAGTTTAATTTATAGAAAAACAGAAATCATAATAAAAACTTAAAAGAACAAAAAAAAATGGAAATGATTTTACAAAAGAAATACATCAAATAAAATTATACCTAATTAATAAATAATTTAGTTTGGTCAGATAAGAATCTATTTCTTTTTTTTTTAAATATGGAACAAGTTTAGAAGTAAAGTTCTTATTGTTTAGAAATGTTCATTAATTATATATATTTAAAGCTGAGAGTTCAAAAAGTTCTTACAATTTCAAAATGTTCCTTTTATCCATTGCTTGCCATTTGAATGTGAATTCCCTTGCCGTCCTAAAGAGATTGGTATTCTGTTGGCCGATTAATTTATTCATCTGGAGGTCTATTGCTTTGGCTGGTCCTCAATGTAGAAAATGATGTCATTTCTTTTTTTTAACAAAACTGAAGGGATGGAAGAGTGCATCTTTTCAATCCCTTCTCCTTCAACTCCACACTAACACATATCTTTCCTCTTGTAATCACTCTAATAATTTCCAAACTTTTCCTTTTATATTACCTTTAGGATCCAATGGACATTACGTCATTGTTGATGGTGATCCTTCCATTGAGGTCTGATTTCCTGATGGATTTCTCTCATTTGCTATTAGTTTCTATTGTTTTTCTATCTGACCATTGCTTATACATTTAAATGCCCAAAGGCTAGTTCACTTTGACTAATTAAAATAATCATTTCCATTTCTGATTAATTAATGTGTTTTCCCAACTTAAAGATATTTTTATCTCTAAATCTTTTTGTTGAAAGATTTAGTTTTTCTATTTTTAATAAAGTTTTATTTTAATAATTTTTTTTTTATCTGTGGGACTTTATATATATACGAGTTTAAGATGATTTTTTAATTTTCAATTTTTAATTCTTAAAAAAGAAATTTTTATTTGTGAACTGTTATTTTTTTCATGTTTAATAATAAAACACAATGTAACGTCGTCTGTGCCCGATACAATATATATATATATATTAACAGTAATCTAACAACTGCATTTATATTAAAAATTCTATATATATATAATCTAACTCACATTAATCAAAAAAATGGCTAATTTACATATAAATAAATTCAATCAAATTTTAAAATAAAACTTTAACTAATTATTAGACTATATTCATTGTTGAAACACTTGAACACTTTCCTTTTAAGTAATTCATATATGTGTATACCTTTCATGTTTTTAAAGTCAATATTATCCCATTACATATTTGCTGACAATTTTTCATAAAAGAATTTTTTTATTTTTAAAGATAAACTTTTAACAAATCATCATAAAAATAAGGTGAGGCAATTTTTTTCAAATATTATTTTTTATTTCCACTGCTTTAAAATGCTGCTTCAGTACTTATAAATTCTTAGAAACAAATGTGAAACCTTTTTTAAAGCATTTACTTCCTCTTTAATCAATTGATTAAATAATATAAACATTCTATACATAATAAATATAATTTATTACAATCAAATATACAATAAGAGGTCATATAATAGAACTTCCAATGATTAATATTTACAATAGCAGTCTAAACAGTTTTTTTCAAAACTTATGCAACAAAAGTAGTATAGCTGAAATTCTTTACAATTTATTGCAATTTTTTTTCTTCTCTGGAATAATATTTTCCCACCAAGAGTTTCCTTAATAGATTTCTTTGCTATATTATATTTTACGAATTTTCTTCTTTGAAATTTGGGGTTTAAATATTTTCGCTCTATTTTGAATAGAGATTGCTTTTAAATAGCTTGGACAGATAGATTCACAAAGGAATTCAGATGGCATTTCAGCAGTCAGCATTTTTTCCTTATTTCTACTCAGTCATCCTTATGATAGCTTGATGCAGCTTGAGTAAAACAAAAGTCCAAATTGATTAATTACAAAAACAATTGATTATATATAGATTTTGACTTCTAGTTTTTGATATGTTTCATCTTGTTTTTTATCTTTATTTTTAACATCTTTATGATCTCATTATACATTAATTACATGAATTTTATTATTATTATTTAATTGATTAAATTTCAAAACTGTAATTATTAAGTTGCTTGAATTTTTTCTTTGATTTTGAATTTCATACCTCAAACAGATGTAAATTTTTTATTAACTCATTTTTAATTTAATTATTTAACATTTGCTTTTTAAACATAAGTTGTTTAAATATTTGAAAACCAGGCACTTTTCACAAACCTGGAACTTAACTGTAAAGAGAGAGGATTTGAACTCAGACTTTCAAGCACCCTTTAACTATCAACACTATCTCATACACATGACCACACACATATAGAAAAAATAAATAATCAACAATATACATATTTCATGCTAAACCAGCACTCATCAGTGGGTCCAGATTATCATCTCCCATACATATATATGATCAGTGCTTTAAGAAAGCACATCTTTACACTTTAATGGACAGGCTTCAATCTACTCTAACCTTTAACTTTTCAGCCATCCATATCATTAAAAATCTGATGATGGAAAACCCAAATCCCATATTGATTCCAGGTTTTCAAATATGTACACAGGAGGCTTGTATCCTGCCTATCCCTCTTCTATGTATTTAAATGGATAAAATCATATACATGAGAGGTCAGAGTGTCTTGAGGTAAACATGGGTAGGGCAATAATGTTGACATTAACATGGGATTTGAGCTTTATCAGATTTTCAATGATATGGATGGCTGAAAAGTTAAAAGTTGGAGTATATTGAGGCCTGTCCATTAAAGTGTGAAGATGCATTATCTTAATTGATTATATATATATGGATGGGAGATGATAATCTTGACCAATTGATGAGTGCTGGTTTAGCACAAAATACAGATATTGTTGATTATTTATCTTTTCTATATGTGTGTGGTCATGTGTATCAGTTGTATGAGATATTATAAATGTTTTAAGGGTGCTTGAAATTCTGAGTTCAAATTCTCTCTATTTGCATAAGTTGTTTGTATATTTAATTGAGTGATTTTTAATACATTCCATGTATTTTTTAATCATTGATAAGAGTGACAATTTAGACCTAGTTAATACCATTACATTATTTAATAATTTAGTTTAAAATTTTAAAATACCTATTATTATGTTTCACATATCTTTATTTAGACCTATGTTACAATTGTCACAAGTTTCACATGTGTAGGACCATTAAAGAAAACAATAGGAAAGTTACAAGGTTGACATGTGATTACATTATTGTGTGTCTTGTGAAGAATCTTCAACAAGCATTATGTACATTGCTAATTTTTTGATATGTGTTTAAAAAAAAACATTTTCCAATGAATAAATGTAGTTACTAACAGTCTATTTCTGGTCGGGTATTATGTTATTAGCTGAAAGTACCTTTCAACAAGCCAGATTTTTGCTTTTTGTGTGCCTAGATGGCAGCAAAAAATCTGGTAGTGCAATTTTTTATCTCTGATTCTTAGTTGTTCCTATTTGTTTAATGCATTGTTTAGATGCCACATGGTATTGTAATCACAATTGAAAATGCTCCTTGTGCACCACAATGTATAAAATGCAAAGGTGAAGGCTTTTATACTGGGAAAAAAAACTTTTTGTAAATCTTTTAAGAATATTTGGGATAATCATATTAGTTTTCCTAAATAATATTATTAATTTGAATCATCTGGTTGTGAGGCCAATACATTCTTAAAGTAAATGATAATCAGTTTCTTTTTCCTTGTGCTATAATGAGAAAGTATCATCAATGTTATATACCTTTCTGAATTTCTATAAGTGTGCTGTGATTGATGCATTAAAGTTGGATTTGAGATGTTTATATCAAGAAAAGTTTTGTGTTTGCTAAATGTTTTTTTGGTTTGATTAGTCTATATGTCTTCCAGTATTTCATTTTTTATTGTGGTATTATTAGTTTTATATTCTCATTTTCTTTGAATGAATTTAATAAGTTAAACCATATATTTGTTAATGGAGATGTTGTATCAGTTCGGTATACTTTTAGTAAGTTTTGGAATAGTGAATATATGATTGATAGTAATGATAGTAGATTTAAGTTTTTCTGTACATGATATACTTGTAATAAGTGTAATCCTAGATCATTTTCATCTGGTGGAAGTTGCAGTTGTTGTATTGAGATGGCTATAGTTTTTGTGGCCCACAAAAGTTTTCTACAAATTGTGTATATATTTGAAATAAACTGCATTGTGAATTTTATTATGGGTTGGTCTTGTGATTATTAACTGAGTGAAAATAAATGTTTTGAGTATATTGATAGATATGTTTTTTCCAAAGATAAAAAAAGCTGGTTTGCTTTATTGCTTTGGTTTTTATTGCAAGCTTATTTTTATTGCTGCAAGACTCAAATAGAAAAGAAAATCAAGAAATTTGGAGGGTTTACCCTCAAATAACTGATTGTGTTCTCTTTTTGTTTTTGCTATCCATGCACAAGATTTTTCCATATTGAAATGGGGATTTCATTTATTTGAATACCTTTTTAGTATATCGAACAAAAGTGGGATATGTTTTTTGTTATGATGAAAACTATGATGTCATCCATGGAGGTAATGTTGGATACTTTAGTATTTATAGATGGGGAAAATATCCCTTGAATATATCTTTCTAATGCTAATATTAAAGCATTTATATATGATGTAAATATAAGTGCACTGAGTGGGGAGCATTGTGGGATTGACTGATGTGGAATGAAAGTTACTGATATATTGTCATTGAGTGTGATATGTTATTCTCTACACATAAAAAGATTTGCAACTAGATAGATAATTGATATTAGTGTTTTTGTTTCTGCTAATGTTTTTATAATATTTTTGGTACAGTATCAAATGTAGCAGATATTGAAACAGACAGATCGGAGAACCGATCTTCGTTTCAGGTGTTTTTATGTACGGTAATTCGAACCACTGTTCGCCCGCAGTGGGATTTTGTCTATTTTAATTTATAATAAAAATTAGTTATATATTTTATAGTTTATCAGTCAATGTGTAAAGATGCCGTATATAAATGTCGCAAACCATGAAATAATATTTGTGTGTGCGTGGTTTGCGAATTTATATCATTTAATTTAAAGTTTCAGTGCGGGCGTATTTGTTTTAAATTTTAGTTTTAAAATTGTATAAAGTCGTTTAAAAATACTGATCAAAAATCACATTCCTTTGATCAGTGTTTTTAATTAAAATCTAATTGCACAAATGTTCAGAGCAATTAAGTTGTATTCAAAATTAGTAAGGAATTTTTATATGTAATTAATGTATCGATTTAAAAATGGCATATTAAATTAAAAGATTGCTAAAAACAGATAATTGATTGTTGGTCAAGCTGCATCGCTAGAGGCTAGAGAAAGTAGGTGGAGCCTAAAACAAAAACAAGTCGGAAAGGTCAGCAGTGGCTACTTTAGAGAAAAACTTACATTCTAACTTTGGGTCGTGTTTGAGAGAGGTAGTCTCGAGACAACACAGCAGTTGAGTATAATTCAAACATTTTTATTAAGAAGTTTACCAGTGAATCGCAATGTTGATGGGCTAAGTGCCAGGAGCTGGTCTCTGCCCGCCAATATGGATCCTCGTGCCGCTGTTTGATCATGTTTCATGTAACTCACAATTTCCAACTTCCAACCTCTAAATTAGCTATGCCTTACAAATAACTTTCAAAAATGCGCGCCTACGTTCGTCACAAGCCAAGCTGGATGAAGAAAGAATAGTAACTTTGTTACACGAACTTTAATTTTCTTCCGTGCTTAATGTTATCAATCAAACAAATCACATGTAAGTTTTTATGTCATTTATAATGCTATTATTTAACCTGTCAGTAAATTTTCTTTTCTTTTTTTTAATCCTCTGCTCTAGTCTTTAGAAATCATTTATAAAATTGTAATTAATAGTAATAATATTTCAACTGAATGCATTTATATTTTCTTATGTTGCTTATTTCATAAACAAACATTGCCAATAGTAATATTTCCAACTCTGTGTAAACTAGTGTGTAATAATGATCGATTTAATTTAAAAGTAATTTCATTTTCTGAATTAAATATTCTTTCACATTCCGAGTTGATAAATGTTAAGTCACTTTATTAGTCTATGTTAATTTGTCCTATAATTGCAATCTAAGGTTCGATCGTAAAATATATGTATAATGGTTTCAAAGTGTTCATTAATGTTATGTATAATATGAGAAATAATTCACTGAATAATTTGATACTATCGCTACCGCCTGTCAATCTGAAGGGTTAGGAGTCCCAGAGTAAGATTAACTAATTATTGTTTTTCACCGTCAGCTTAATTTCGCTATGTTTTTATTGGGATCAGGATCTCAGCCTGTGGCGTAGAAACAGACTAGTAGTTTCCAGGTTTTATATAATTTCTAGTAAAAAAATCCGCTTCAAGTATTCGTCCTTCACGTCTGTGGCAATGCCTTCCCTTAGCTGAGGTTAGCGTCTCGCCATTCTACCATTGGGGAATGAAAGCAGTTTCTTTCCCAGTAATCTCTTGGATCACCGGGGTTCGAAATGATCCCGGCTGGTTGTCATGTCCCGGAGCTACTTGGGGGCATTAAGCCTTGTCAAAGTACAAGCCGCCCGGTATTCCGTTAATGCACCGCAATTGATTACTGTAGGGCTTTTGAATCCAGGCAACCACCAGTTCATCTATCTTCCATGTCGTATTTATATAAAACCACCAGTTCATCTATCTTCCATGTCGTATTTATATAAAACCACCAGTTCATCTATCTTCCATGTCGTAATTATATAAAACCACCAGTTCATCTATCTTCCAGGTCGTATTTATATAAAACCACCAGTTCATCTATCTTCCATGTCGTAATTATATAAAACCACCAGTTCATCTATCTTCCATGTCGTATATATATAAAACCACCAGTACATCTATCTCTTATGTCGTATTTATATAAAACCACCTCCACTGTTCGTCTACGTTCCGGCTCGAGCCTATTCAAATAAAATAAGTAAACAAAAATCTTTAGATAAATATTTTTTCCAATGCTCTAATACTCTGATTCTTTTAACCACCCGTCAATCCTTCAATCACACAGCTATTGGCATAAGTTTGTTTATTAAATAAAACGTTCACTAAAGACTAGTAGCCAAATACAAGAGGATTTATGAAGTCTTACCGTACTGTATAACACTATATTTATATGCTGTATATTTCTATTATATAACACTATATTCATGTGCTTTCTATTTGTCTTATTTAACACTATATTTATATGCTTTATATTTTGCTTATTAAACACTTTATTTAATCTTAATCTTTGTGTCCTCCACCTTATTACTCTCTAAGTCTATTTAGCCACTTACTGTCTGTATTGGCAACTTAAATATATACGTTACATAAATGACCGTCCCAGTATCTATAGTCTAATAAATCTATTTATCATTAACTGTAAGAATTTAGTCTATGTTCTGAGCTGAGCTAGAAAAGGGATAACCCCGTGCTGTTATAAAGTCATCATCGGTTAGTCATACCGGGGTTTGGGTTTGAATTCAGTTGGCGTTTTGGAACTAATTCCTAAACGTGGGCTGGGTTTGAACTCGGGTACTGTGTATGAGTAAGCGTGGTGGATTTATACCGGTACAATATATACCTAATTGTACCTCTATTAGTTTAGTTTTTTTCCATGTTTTGCATTGTTTCTATTACTGCTTGGAATAGAAGTGCAGCTTCCATCATTGATCTTCACTTTCTTGTGAACTGGGTTTGTGAAATATGAGATAAAAGATGGGGCTCTTTATTCCAAAATCTTTGGAATTTTGCCTTTTCATACTCAACATAGGTTTTAGAATTTTTACTTAGACTTCCATAAATTCATAGCTACATCACTTATATAGTTTGTGGCTAGGGTAATGTTTTCATTATTTTATGAAATATAAAATGTGAATAGTTCAAAAAATTTATTCAAAGAATCTAATGTTTTTCATGTGGAATTCTTTGGAAGATTTTCACCTTCATTAAATTGCATAGTATTATTTGGTGTATTATTTATTATTTAATAATGCATTCTCTTGTTAAAATCTATTGGCAGGATCTATATAGGGCTGACTTTTTTCTCTATATCTATTGTGACTAATAATATTGTCTAATATCCTGAAATCAAGATGTTTCTCCATTTGAATATACATTTTTGGTCCATTTATTTCATGATTTAGAATTAATGCATGCATGTTCTCTTTTAAAATTTCTGTTCTTTCCATAATATCTTCTATTCTGTCCATCTTAAATTTTACATTTTGAGTATTCATGTTATCTTGTATCACTTGATTATATTTTTTAACATAGCATCTATTTTGTGTTTCTTGTACCATTCTTTGTTGTATTAATAAATGTTCTTTTCATTTCTATATTCTGAGACAGTACTTGTAATTCCTTTATCACTACTTTAGATATCTCCTGCATTTCTTCTATTTGGTTATTTCATCTTTTTTGAAATATAATCATTTCATTTTCAAATTCTTGTGATTTGCCTCTTGCATTTCTTCCAGAATTTTGTCTGTCACATCTTTATTTTTTGATTTTATCATTTCTTCTTTAACCTATATATGGTTTTCTTCAACATTTCTTTTTATTTGATCATTTTGTCCATCAATTGTTAGGATTAGTTGTTTCATCTTATTCTGTCTTTTTACTTTTTGCTGTAATTTTTCAATCTTTGATCAAAATTTTTTTCCTTCATTAATTTTATCTATTTTTGTCTATTTTCCATTTTCAATCCATCTGTTAATGTCCAATTTTTACATTTTGATTGATATGCTTTTGTCCAATTGTCATTTTGTCTCTCATCTTCTTTTGTACAATTTCATTTTTTTTTCTTCTTTCATCCAATTTCTACCTTTTCTACAAATATTTTGAACATCTGCATCATATCTAGATATGATGATGTTGCAACTTTTTTTTCAAAAATTTATTATCTCTTCATTATTTTGTGTTTGTTTCATTTAATTATATAAGTCATTATCCAAATTAGTACTGTCCAAATCAAAACTCTCTATATCATCTTTTTTCTAAACCCTTTTCTGCAATCAGCTCCTGATCTTCATTCATTTCATTGCATATAATTAATTCACTTAGAGCTATGAAGATGAGAGCATGCCTCTTGAAAGCGCTTGCAGAATAGTATAATTTTATTTTGTTTTAAGTATAAAATAGGTTTGTGTTCAGATGTAATAGCACCTATATTATTTTAAAAGTACTTTCTTGATCTGTAAATTTTCTTTAATGTGCAATAAACTCATATTATCAATATATTTATAACTGAATTCACCACCAACTGCACTGTATTTTCTCTCAATCCTCTTAAAATATGATAAATACATATAAGGTTTTAATCTTACTACTACACACCTTTAGTACTCAATTTTACTATGAGAGAGACTTTTACAAAACTTAACACAAGATTACAACTTTATAAAGATAAGACTGACCATCTTATCTTCAACCTACTTTTTAAAAATATAGATAAATCTAAAGTATTTTGATTTGAGAGTGTGAAGTTATTAGTAAGGTTAAAGCCTTATATGTATTGATGTGCTGACCATGTGCTTAATAAGAATTAATGTTTAAAACCTGAGAAGTATTTGAATGTCATTTTCCATTCGCAAGTTTTCTTCAATATTATTAGTTTCTTTAATTACGATATAAAGAAAAAGAAAAATTATTGTCTGGTCAAACCTGCCATTTATCTCAGGTAAATGGAATTTTATAATATTATTTTTAGTTTCCCACATTTGTAATAACAAAAATGTACAAGTCATTGGTATTACTATGCAAAGGTCAGCTTAAATATGTTTAAATTTATTTTAATTTAATTGATTCAGGTGGACCTGACATTAAACATCAGCAAATCTATGGCACATTATCTTTTGTTTATATATCATAATAGAATTCAAAATATTTTTTTTTAATATGTGATGATGATTATTACATAATCACTATTTGCAATATCTGGTTAAATCATGTAGAACATAAGTTAATTTTGAGGGAATGGACATGCAATAAATATGAAAACAAGATAATATTGTATATAAAGAAGTTAACACAATATTTAAACAAATAATAAATCAATAGTTTGTTTACAAAGTATCATATTTGTCAAATAAACTATAATGGTCTTTTACACTAATCATGCTTACATTATACAATATGTCCTAATAATTCAAGACAAAATTTTATATAATTGATTACTGAAGAATCACATCTTATATTTTTCAATCATTGTATAAATAAATGTAGATAAATAGTAAAACACTTTAATAAATGGATAGATAGATAGATGGATGAGAGGATAGACAGATAGATAGAATGTCAGATAGATATTTAAATTGACAAATAGATAAAATGACATATTTAAATTAGCAGTTAGATATATAGATAAATAGATAGATAGATAGATAGATAGATAGATAGATAGATAGATAGATAGATAGATAGATAGATAGATAGATAGATAGATAGATAGATAGATAGATAGATAGATAGATAGATAGATAGATAGATAGTAAAACATTTTGTTAGATAAATAGATAGATGAATGGGTGTATAGATAGATAAACATAATTTCAGATAGATAGTTAGATTTACATAAAGATGGATGGGCAGATAGATAAATAGACAGGTAGATAAGTAGGTACACATAGATAGGCAGGTGATCAGATAGTAGCAGAATAAATGGATGGATAGATATATACTTGAATGAATAAATGGATATATAGATAGATGTATAATCATATTGATAGTGTAGATTAAATATGTAAAAACACAGAAAGACAGGTAGATAAATTAATAGATATATAGATGTATAGATTGATAGATGGATAGATAGACAAAAAGATAAACAGTTATGTAGACATTTACATGGGTATATGGGTAGACAGATAGACATATGTAAATAAAATTATTTTTTAAAATCAAACTTTTATTAATTGTTTGATAAAACATATTAAAAATTTTCGAAAATTATTTTCTGTTTTTTTTTATGTTTTCATGAGATCAAGTTTGGACAAAATTTTTTATTTTTTCTACTCCCATATCAGAAGGTCAACACCCATATCATTTTTTTTCTGTCCTGTAGCTTAATCCAAATAGTGGGTATGGATATAACCTTCTCAGCTTTCAGGTAATATTTGACCTATTTGTTGTACAAAAATCAACAATAAAAACAAATATTTTTTTGTGTAATTATTTTTCACATTAAGTTAGAATTTACTACTTCATTATATTATGTCAAATACTTATTTTACTGTTATACATATTTTATGTTTAATTTATTAATCATATTTTGCCCATCATATTTTTACTTATTCTAAAATAAAATGTTTTGAGTTTTTAATAATTCTAAAATTAATTTCCAAGTTTAATATTAGCTATATGGGTCAGAATAATTTTTAGCTACACCATATATTAATAGCCTTAGCAATATCACCAAAGCCTTATAAGAAAAACTATAATAGTAAAAAAATCAAGTCATACTTCATAAAACTGCTTTGGGGATGGGATTCATTTTAGATAGAGATTTTAAATGGTTTCATGTGTGGCATTTATCGGGAAAACTTGTTTAGAGCCATTACCATGTTCATGATATTATATTTGTAAAACAAACTTATTAAGTTAGGTCATGTAATGATGTATCACTTGATTTCTTTACTATTATAATTTGTGTTTAAAGGCTTTGGTGGTGTTATATTGCTAAGGCTATTAATATATGGTGTAGCTAAAAATTATTCAGACCCATATAGCTAATTAAATTAGATAGCTGGATTTGAAGACATATAGATGTCTGGAAATTTCAGATTTTCTATTTAATAGTTAAGTATTAGATAAATTCTGATCTTGAGTTGGTATTTTGGATCTAGTGTCTGAATATCCTAGAGCCTCAATGACGAAAGCCATTAGCTCAAAGTAGGTTTGAGTTATAAGGATAATTCTAGATAGAGATTTTAAATGCTTTCTTTTGCAACATTTCTCTGAAACGCTTGTTTAGAGCTATTATTACGATCATTATATTATATTTTAATGATATATATGTAAGAAATAATCGGTAGTCATAACCTGGTGGTTGAAACCAAGTCAGATTAAATTTGTAATATAATTCAGATTAAAAACAGGCTTATGACTTATTTTGATAAATAATAATATTCGAATTATCTATTTTAGAGGTAAAAGTAAAAAATATGCCACCATATAGGGTTAAGTGGATTTTTGAGCGTCGCTTTCCCTTTCTCTGTTTCTATTTACGGAACTGTTGGAGAGGTATTTGGTCTACAATAGACCTTCTTAAATGATGTTTTAATCTCTCTCTCTATATATATATCATTTGTTTGACAGGTATAAATAAAAACATTTCACTAAGTTTTCTGAAAAAACAACTTTATATTTATAAATAGCTTTTTATAGAAGTAAATTATCAAGTTTTTTTGTCGAAAAAAAATATTAACTTTGTATGTATAAAGTTTTAACAATTTTATTAAATAATTTCTCATTTATTACAATAAATAAATGTCATCGAGGCATAAAATTATTGATTTTATAATTGATTTCGAATATTTTTGTCAATTATGGAATTTATAAAATAAAAGAATTTATTCTCTCTACGAATAGAAATAAAAAGCAAAATAAAAGCGTTTCTGATTCAAAATAAAAATCTATTTTCCATCATGTTTGTTTTGAAACTTATTAATTGTCCTCTTACTGCTGACATAAAGCCGACTTTTGAAAAATTGAACATGTTTTCTCAATTCTTGCTCTGCCGTTTAATAATGGCTTTGAAATGTAACAAATTTTAAATAATTAAAGATTTTAATATAAAAGAAGCGTTGATTCACTATTAGATTCTGCAAAATATCTAAAATTGTTTGATTTCAATGACGTTCTTTCGCAATTTAATTTATTAGCTGGCTTAACGGTTAATGGAGCGAAGTGAGAGCGTAAATTGATTAGCCGCATTTTAATACTGCATACTAACATTTTATTCACTGTTATAAAACAAAAATAGTTAACCCTTTTGGGTTCAAAAATCAATTTAATAAACCGAGCGATAAAATATATTAAATAAAATGCAAAAAAAAAACATAAACTATTTATTTAATTATGTCCATACAATTTTTACATGATTTATAATTTGTCTCTAAACATATGTACAGTCATGTAAATTATTTTTTGCGAAATAAAATATTTCTATTATATAATTTTATTTTTAAAATTTAATTTTTTACGAGTAATTACTTATTGTAAGTGAACGTAAATCATGTGTGCTAAATTTAGGGAAATAAATAAATTCAACTGAGATTTTTAAAAAAATAATAATAATAAATTATCATATTAATATATCTGGCAAGAAAATTTTAGCTAAATGTTTTCATCAGGGAAAATATGGACGCAAGTTAAAATCTATTTGAACATTAAAAATAAATTATAATTATCATAAGACATAAAATATGATTTTTTTTAAGTATAAAAAATATATTTTTTTTTTGTTAAACTATAATATTTTATTGATTTTTTTTTTTATAATGTTGTAAATATAATATTGTTTGATTGTTATTTCTTTCAATTGTAAATCAGACACTCTGCATAATGTTAGTATATAGATGTTACCATATATACTATATGTACAGCTCATAAACATATTCACAATATATTTCTTGCTTACTTATTTGTGTGGTCATTAACTTATATTTATATACAAAATAAATAGATAAACTTAGATCTGTTCTGTAAATGCAAAATTTAGAAAGATGAAAAATATTAAAAAACCAAACTGGAACTTGATAG